>BLBF01000002.1:27785078-27804468 GCA_015471245.1 Laticauda colubrina
TATTCTATTCTATTCTATTCTATTCTATTCTATTCTATTCTATTCTACTCTACTCTACTCTACTCTATTCTATTAATTACAAATGCAGATAATCTTATGGCCATTCTGTTTTTATCACTGTAGCTTCATGTGACTATGAAACTAAACACTGAGGTACAGTAATATGTTCTACTACAAAATCTAAAAAAAAATTCACCAGAGACACCTACCCTAAAAATTAACATTAATTTTAAAATTAATTTCAGTTTTAAGAGAGAGAGACAAGTTGATGGAATATTCTTGTCTAGTAGTAGGAGTTTTATTTATGTCCAAATGATCCATAAAGGAAATGTTTCCATGAATTTGAAATGAAGACGATTTATACTGTCAGAAGCAAGTACAGGCAGCCCTCGACTTAAAACAGTTCATTTAATGACTGTTCAAAGTTACAATGGCATTGAAAAAAAGTGACTTAAATCCATTTTTCACAGTTACAACCTTTGTAGAATTCTGATGATCATGTGATCAAAATGCAGATGCTTGGCAACTGGTTCATACTTATGACTATTGCTGCATCCCAAGGTTATGTGGTCATTAACCTTATGTGTTCTTTTAAAAAACAAAGTCAATGGGGAAGCCCAATTCACTTAACAATTAGGTTTCTGCCTTATCAACTGCAGTGATTCCCTTAACAATGGTGGCAAAAAAGGGTTGTAAAATGGGGGGAAACCCACTTAACGAATATCTCATTTAACAACAGAATTTTTGGGCTCAATTGTGGTTGAAAGTCAAGGACTGCCTGTATACTGAAGTTGCACAATTTTAAAAAGTATACTTTAATATTATATCTTCCTCAAGGCCATTATAGCTTTATTTTTCAGCTGTTCTTTTTCTCCTTTAGGATGAACTAAGTTTTGCCACAGAAATCACATTGAACTTAATGAAAGGATTGGAAGTTGGATGGGCTGAGATGCATAGGGAACAAGGTTTTGCACACTACAGGAAAAGGTGCTGAAACATGAATGGAAACTATCAGCATACCAGAGTCTAACTGTAGGATCTCTATACATCTGTATGAACTAGAGCCATGATGGCGAACCTATGGCATGTGTGCCGGAAGTGGCATGCAGAGCCACTTCTGCTGGCACGTGAAAGGTTGCCCGAAATAGCCCCACTGCGCATGTGTGTGCCCCCTGCCAGTGAGCTGATTGTAGAGTATCTGCTATACATGCGCAGGGGGAGACACAAGAGAGATGCATGAGTATGCGCAGAGGCATGCAGCATGCGGGGGGTTGTGTGCGTATATACAGAGGTGTGCAGTGCGGGGGTTGAGTGCACATGCGCAGAGGCACACTGTACGTGCACAGAGGATCATGTGCACATGCTCAGAGGTGGGGAGGTGCATGCGCATTGCATCATGCAGGCACGCAAGCACAAGCGCACACGTCGCATGCAACATGGAAAAGGTTAGCTATCACTGAACTAGATTGTACAAGATGAATCCCCATGGTTATTGTTAACTAGAAAAAGTGAAAAAAAAAGTTTAAGGACATTTCCTTTCTCCCTACCAATATATAAAGCTTTGACACAGCTCTCCAAGGATACTCTGAGAAAAATGCACTGTAGTATATGAGTTTTCTTTTAAGCAATCTAATCATTTTCATTATTGCTGTGCTAGCTCACAGAATTCTATTTATTTATTCCCAAACCTGTGATATCCAAAGCTTAAAATTTTCTTCATGGATACCATGCAAGTTAACGTGTTGTTTTGCTGAGCACTTGAATTTGTTTTTTCAAGAGAAGAACAATTTGGTCAACTATTCTACAATTAAAAAAAAAAAAAAACACAGCCCTTTGGGAGACTAATAAAAATGGTTAGAGGAGGTTTACAAAATATTGCCAGCCCTTGCATTGTGAAGGTCTGCTTTGATCCTTTATAGAGCTTGGATGTATCAATCTGTTGATGGGGAAAAGGCAATCAGACTGCTTTAAAATGGGGCTTCTGTATGTCATTATAAAGTATGGGATGCCATATGCTAGAAAGAAATAAGTAGGTAGTCTTTATACAGCTGGAAGTGATCTAGGAATGCTTGACAAATGTGCAGGTATGTGATTGATACTAACCAGAAGCTGATTTGCATAGCAATTACCTGAAGCCAGAACAATTAACTTTTATAAACCACTATATAACTTATTTTACTCTCAAAATATAACAGTAAAAGATGTAGCGCAATGACAATTGACAAAAGGAAACAAGTAAAGACAACTATAAAAAAAAAAATACCCCCTTTCCTGAGCAGCAAAATTCTAATCTAATGGTCCATATATTTTATGTTTTCCCCTGGCTTTCTGAAGTGCTCCTGTAAGAAGAAAATCATTTTAAGCAGTCTTCTCTTTCCCATTTAGCTCCATTCTCTTAAATAATTATTTATAGCTATATCCTGCTTCTTGGTTTATCTCCAACAGCTTCTTCTCTTGGACCAAAAAAATACATCAACTTCATTCTTCTGCCAATAGCTTCTTCTTTCTTGGAAACCTACAGAGTTGTTCTGTACAATTCCCAGCCAAACAGATTCAGTGCACTTATACATGTGTGGCTTGTGAATGAATGAAAACGTGCATTTGCATTAACTTTATGTAATTTGAAACAAAGTAGATGAAGAAGCAAGGAAGCAAGATTACAGAAATTAAAAAAATATATCTTCCCACAATATTACCTATTACCTATTCAAAGAAAATTCTTGTTTTTCTCCTGTCATCTGACCCAGTTTGTTACCACATTTCTGTTCCTTAGGATGTTACTATATGGAAAACTTGCAGTCTGTCATGAATTAAGAATATTATTGGTTCAAACAAGTTATGTAAGAACTGCTACCAAGAATAATCTCTCAAATGTATGTATGCATTGTGTCTGAATATGTAACCAAATCAATTAGGCTTCATGTAGTTAAATGGACAGGACCTTGTAAAAACTAAAATCCCAAACTCAAGAAATGATTTCACTAACATGGTTAAAAAAAACATTTTCAGATATTGAAAAGTATTACATAGTGTCTTCAAAAATTTGAAGAGTACCAATATTCTTGTTTTTGTTATTCTCAGGATAGTTTAAAAACCCACTAGTAAAATAGTTACAAATGGAAAACTCTGGATTAAAAATATTTTAAATAGTGGGTGTTTCTTCCATTGACAATCACTGACAACTAGTTAATAAGTTATAATGAAATCTGCAAAATGGTATGTACATCTGATCATGCAGTTCTTCCAAAAGCATAGCCCACTTTAGTTTAGTTAACTGAAGAACAACAGATATTTTGAGTGCAACATTTGGGCAAATCTATTATAATTTCTGTGTTGGTTATTCTACCCTCTTGCCTCCATCCGCCAAACACCCTATTGAAAACTTTGTTGTCAGAAAACTTACTTAAGTTAAGGAGCTTTAAGCTTAGGTGAAGATGACTGATTTAAACCTACACCACAAATGTTTTAATATAGATCTAGCATGACATTAGGGGTGTGCAAGAATATGCAAGAGGAAAGAAACAGAGAAAACTACCATGTGTGTATGAAAGAACTGTTTCCTCTTTTTTTCTGAACATTATCTCTCCTGTAAACTCCTTGAAATCCTGTGTTTCTATTGAGATTTAATTGAAGGTTTTATTGAGGTGAAGATCTCATGAGGGAAAGCTTGACAATGGGGTTTTTTTTGGGGGGGGGGCAGTGGTTCTTTGTCATCACTAAAAGGGTTTGTTACTTAGAGAATTTTTGAGAGAATTGTTCATCTAATTTCTTTTTCTGGTAATTTGACAGAGAACTTTAAAAGGCCATTTGGGCTCAGGTCTAATCAGAGTGAGATTAAAAGGGAACACCATACATCTTTGGTGAGCTTCCTCCTGGACTTTTATTGGGTTGTTGTCTGGTAATTACCATTATCAGCCAGTTTTCTCATCTCCTGCATCTACTGGCAATTCTGAAGGTTGAGGGGAAGAATAAGTGTCAGAACAGCAAGGCTAATGACAGAATCCTGATGTGTAGCCCACTGCTGCTCCTTCTATTGCAAACTGCACAATTGAAACTAATCAGCATTGTCACAAGTCACAAAGATCTACTTAATAAGATATTAAAAGATAAAAGAACGGATCTTGAAGGATTGCATTTTTGTTAATAAAAGACTTGCTACCTGAAATGACTAGACTGTAACACCAGCAGCAGCAAAACAATCGGGTTATATGAAAAAAATTAGTAATAATCAAAAACAATAGATCAGACTACTGGATTTCTCATTTGTGTGAAACCGAGTTTGGGGACAATGAACGGTCACTAGAGTACCATACTTCAATACTATCAATTAACCAATCTTCACTGAGACTTTTTTAGCATTATATATGGCCTCATATGGGCTGTGTAAAAATACAAGATGTGTTATCAGTGATAAACAGATATTAATGACCTTGAACATATCAAATCCTTGAATGTATTGTTAATGTATGTTCTTCCTGCATTATAGCAGCCTTGGCAGCCTGAACATATATTTTGTTTGAGTTACTTCAAACACTAAACATTCAGGGACTTATATTACTTTAATCCACTGCAGGCAGTGCTTCATTTAATTTTATTGGCTGTGCTGGAGGTAGTGGATCTATTTGGGGGGCAGTGGGGAGGAAACAAAGCTCTTTTACGTATCTTTTCAAAAGGGCTTAATTATATTTTATAGCCTGGGCCAGGAGCCCTGCTTGTTTTCTGTCTAACAAGGTTCAAATGGAGTTCAGACAAGCGATGAATCAGAAGCAAAGTCAGAGATGGTTATCTTTATGAAATGAGCTCATCTCCATTTAGGAAAGGAGCAGGTACATCACGGTCAGTGCTGAATGTTAAATAATCTGGAAATCAGATGGTGGTCAGTGAATCTGATCTTTTTTGATTTGTTGTTTTGTATCTTCAATCAGAGCAAATATATTTAACCTAATTTTAAATGTACATTTTCTCTTTAATTAATTGCAGCTTTATGCTTAGAATAATATTTAACCCTGTACCTGTAAAAATAATTTTATCAGTACCCCAAAACAAAGTAAAGAAGCAATTCAGAACTGTTAAGTTATTGTGTGAACCCAACATTTTAAACATTCTACTATGTTTAATGTGCAATAATAATAAAGTGTACTCCATTATTACTGTATAAATTGTATTTATGCAGAACATTGGGTAGGTCGTTCCATTTGAATATAATCTTTGCTCACACTTCCCTAAATTAACTGGCAAGTGAAATTTTGATTTTAATGGAGTTTTATATTTGGGGCACTGTCTTTCTCAAAATCAGCATGCTGTGATTAATTGTATTAGCGGGGAAGTGATGGAAGAAGATAGTAGCAACTATGAATTCTATTATAAAGTAACATTAGGGCATCTGACCAGGACCAGTGATACTCGGTCCTGGGATTAGGTAGTATCTTGTTTCATGGATTTTAGACCATCTGTTCCTCCCTCCTACATTTAGGTCTGCAGAACTATAAAAACAGCTCAACCTTAGGGACTATAGAAAGGAATTAGGATTGTTCTGCTTTTCATTATCACAAGATTCAGTAACTCATTTCATTGTCAGGATAATCCTCTTTTACTCTTTCTTTTGCGCTTGTATAGCATGCCAAAATGACAAATAAAATCCCAGATGTTAGAGAGCTGATGAGGTCGCCACCTTTCCTTGAGTGTTGTGTTTAAGCTACTTGGGACACAGCATCAAAAGTGACAGGACCCTGATGCCAACACCCAATATTCATTATGATTCGTTAGTGATTTGTATAGATGTCTACCAGCTGAACTTCTACTTCAACCCTCAGCTACCATGAAACATTTTGCTTCTTCTCTAGCTTTTGCTGACAAGGAATTGTTTTCCTATTGTTTAAGCACTGGGAAGAGTTTATGATAATTTTTTTCTAAAAATCTTTTGGTACTTCTAAGAAGATTATTACTCTAGTTTATGATTTTAAGTAATCAGAATTAACTTTATGCTGTATTTTTTTAAGCTAAGTATTTTTAAGCATCAAAAGATTTGACAACATTTTGGCAGGCTCTTCCAATTAGATGCATGGATTTGGAAAAAGAAATCAGCCATATTGGTTTCTGTAAATCCTTTCTATTTCAGAGAATACAATTCATTGTATTTTGTAACTTTTACAACTTCCGGGTTTATTGGAAACTGGAAAACCATTTGTACATGGTTTCTTATAGCCAAATAATTTCAATGGAAGAAAAAGAAATAATTTCTAAATAGATGAAAAAGAACAATGGAAATCAATGGAATTATTGTAGCTCTACAGTTCACTGTGTTTCATTCTTCAGCTCAAGACTTGAAAAATGATTTATATTCTTCCCTCTGTAATTTCCCCTTCCATTCTGTTTTAGCTGTGAGATACCACAATCAGAATTACTGGACAAATTGCAAAAGTAGCTAATAATATAAAATATGATTAGCAAGTTACTTTATGTAAAAACAAAATCCATCTTTATTAAAAATAACTATAAATATTTAAATTCATTTTATTCTACTATTCTAACTACTGTCCTAGATTACTTCAGTGAATTGCAAACTATGCTTGTAATAAACTCTGTGACCACTTAAAAATTAGAGAACACTGATTGCTCTGCACAGGCAATGATGATGCTAGTAATTGATTTTATTTGTTTTCTAAAATAACAGCAGCAGCAACAAATCCAGCCTATTGGTTTTACTCAAAGTTGTAAAATCTCTGTTGTGAGATAATCTTGTTCTTCTGCTAGCCAACATGATCTGGGAATTCTTTGGAATATACCCTTCATATATTCCTGCTCAAAATAAGAGTGTTTTGCCTATGGTTGAAAACATTGCATCATGCAACCCTACATTTGGGAGCAGACTATAACTCACAGGGAAATCACCCTATCACCTACGCAAAAGATCACATACTGCATGCTACATTATCACTGTGGAATGTATAACTGAAAAGGCTGTTAAACAGTATTCAACCATTTCTGCCAGTTATGATAATTTTATACCTGGGGAAAAAATACAAATGATAATATCAGGATTTCAGAATAAGTATAAACATTAAATAGAGTCATTTTGAATAGTGTATTTTTTTCAAATGATCCAAGAAGCTTGAACTATGATTAGTTTGATGCTTTATAAATTATGATGGACTCATTTTTTATTTTTTCCTCCAATATACCAGAAAATGTGTAAAGTCCAGTTGTATCCCTCTGCTATTGGCCTTAAGAAAAGGAGAAAGGAGTAAAAAGATGAAGGAGAATCATAGTCTCTAAAACACATGTTCAGAACCAGCTGGGTAGGGCAGGATATGACACCTAAATTAAGAAGCATTTCTAAATAGGTAATACCATACAAGAAGTCAGTTTATATCTTCTTATGTACCAATCAGATACCATTACAACTGTTTTTTTTTAAATAAGAACATTAATATTGTTTGACTATGATTTGTGTGTACAGTATTGTTTATTTTGTAAACTTTGTGTGTTACATTATAAAATCTTAATGTTTACATCTTAAATTGTAAATTATAAAATGTGAGGACTATATTCCTTGTTTATTGACTGAGTTTCAATGTATGTGCTTGTATATATTTATATTCAGCTTTTAAATACTAAAAGTATTTGCATACTAAAAGTAAAGATCGTGTTGCATGTATTGTTTGTTAAGCCCTGCTGAAAGATTGCTAAATATAGAAATGTGCATTAGTTTTGGGCACCAGAAGAAAGAAAAGCCTCAAGTTAAGAGGTGAAAAGTGCACTTTTACGCTGCAGAAATAATTCATTGGCTATGTTAAAGTAAACCACACAGAATATGGTATACGAGGCCTCTTAGGTTGTTTGTGTACTAAGACTGGATGAAACATTTAAATGATTGCTTTCAATATTTGCAACAGGAATTTTAAAATATTATCTCCTAGTTTGGCTTTAGGTAATAGTAAGCATGGATCACCATCCCACTTATTTTTGTGACCCAAGAGTGAAAAAAAGGAGCTTATATGAGTTCCTATTGTTTCCTATGGCAGAGCATTCAAAATGTTTTCAGTTTTGTCTATAAAGATCATGGAAGACTTGAAAGATTTGGAATTTTATTCTGTGTGCTATTTTATGCTTCATGCAAAACAAAATCCCTTTTTCTTTCTTTTGTACATACCCATACTAGAGTAAGCTATGTGGAATGTCTCTTCCCATTTCTTTTAATCTGATTGTGCTGGATTACATGTTTCATAGTAGTTGATATTTTTTGTACTGGTAAAGTCATATTCAAATATGACAGAATAGAATACACTGTATGAGAAAAAAATCTCTACATTATAAGTTGGAATCTCATAATATTCATGTTATATTAAAGAGGGGATGAATCAATAAGTAAGTATCTATTTCCTTTTTGGCTTGGAGTCTTTAGATATCTGACGATTAGAAATAAGGATTAGGAGTGATGAAGAGTGCTGTACTGGACTGAAAGGAGAGGAAGAAGGAAGGGAAAGGACAAATGGGGTGGGAATCAAACCAAGGAAAGAGTTTGAGAGAGCTGGAGAACTGTAATGGCTGTGAAAGCTGGGAGCAAACTTAGAATGAAGTATCAGGAGATAACCAGTGATTGAAAACCAATAGAGGCTACAAATTACATGAAAGAATCTTAGACTACTGGGACCTGAACCCCAGGGAAGAAAGCATCAGTGACTGGACAAGTCTATGAGGACAGAGGAATTGCAGGAAAAAAAAACAAGCAAGAATTCCATCATCATAATAGCCAATAAGCAAACAATCATCGTTAGAGGTGGAAAATATAAACTACAAGAAGTTTGTTTTAATATAGTAAATTAGTTGAAATGCAACCGTGTACTAGACAAGGAGTGATAGATAGTGTGGATTGGTTCTGATGCTGGAGACTGGATTGTGAAAAATGAATAATTAATGTAGACCATCCTTTGGACGAGAGAAAAGGTGACAGAGGACTGTACAGAGACAATTATTGGTATGGGCCATCCTATGTGATCGGTATCATTCGAGACAACAAATTCGCATACAGACGGGAGGTTGTACAACTTGCCTCATGCTGTAACCAGAACAATCTGGAATTAAACACATTCAAAACTGCAGAAATTGTGGTAGATTTTAGGAGAAACCCTGCCATACTACCACCTCTTACAATACTAGACCACACAATATCCACAGTAGAGACCTTCAAATTTCTAGGTTCTTTCATATCACAAAACCTAGAATGGACACCTAACATCAAAAATGTCATCAAAAAAGCACAGCAAATAATGTTCTTTCTGCGCCAACTCAGAAAGCTCAAACTGCCCAAGGAGCTGCTGATGCAGTTCTACAGAAGAATGATTGAATTTGTCATCTGCACCTCTATAACTGTCTGGTTTGGCTCTGCAACCCAGCAGGACAGACACAGACTTCAGAGGATAATTTGGGCTGCAGAAAAAACAATTACTACCAACTTGCTTTCAATCGAGGACCTGTATACTGAAAGAGTCAAAAAGAGGGCTGTGAAAATATTTACAGACCTCTCACATCCCAGACATAAACTGTTTCAACTCCTACCCTCATGACGATGCTATAGAGCACTGCACACCAGAACAACTAGACATAAGAACAGTTTTTCCCTGAACACCATCGCTCTGCTAAACAAATAATTCCCCCAACACTGTCCAACTATTTACAAAGTCTGCACAACCATTACTGTTAATCTTCTCATCACTCCTTATCACCCATCCCCTCCCACTTGTGACTGTATAACTGTAACTTTGTTGCTTGTATCCTTACAATTTATATGGACTGTTTCCTAGTATGATTTGATTGCTTATTGTACCCGTTTACTATGATTAAGTGTTGTACCTGATGATTCTTGATGAATGTATCTTTTCTTTTATGTATACTGAGAGCACCAAGACAAATTCCTTGTGTGTTCTATCACACTTGGCCAATAAAGAATTCTACTCTATCCTGTTCTCTGCTGGAGTGTCTATCAATAGTAAGAATCTTGAGCAGAACCTTGGTCAACCCAATACCAATCAGATAAAAATATAGTTTGGGGGAAAAGTGAAGCATGGGTTGAAGGGACTGCAAGATCATAGGTATGGGTAGTTACAGTGGAAGTGGTGGAATGAAAGAGTAGCTATGTAATAAGGGCAAAGAGTATGGTGGAAAGGAAGCTTGGAAGAGAGAAATGGATAGGTGAATTAATTGTCCCTTAAGTCATCTGGTGGGAGAGTGGAAAGAAACAATGAGGATGGATAATCAACAGGGAAGTATAGTGGGAAATGGAAAGCCAGACGTGGTCTGCCCCATTCAGATGGGGGACGTGAAAGCTCAAGCCAAGCCCCACTTTAATACTTTCACAATGTTCATCATATTATATCATATTAAGATCATTTCTAATTTCTGTGATGTTAACTGGTGACACAAACATCTGCAGGGAGAAGGATCTATTTGAGTGATCTCGCTGCCAATCTCTGATGGCCAGCTCAGATTCAAATAAGACTGAGACAAAGGAAGCTGCTCAAAGTGCTTCAGATAATGCTAGCCTCAAGAGGCCTAGATAATGCAAGCCTAAGGCTGACATAACAGGAGACAACAGTTGGCCATTGGTTGCATCTAGGACCTCCAACCAGAACCGCATCCATAGCAGAACAGAAATCTACATGGCTCTTCATATGATTTCCAATACTGACCCCACTCAGGGCAGACTCCCTGTAAGAGCCACCAGTTCTCTATTGGGAACAACCTCTCAACTTTCCAGTGCTTTGCATCCTAAACCTGTTGTTTAAGAAATCTCTGCTTCTTGGAACCTGTATGGCTGACAAGCTAACACTAGTCTCCTGGATCTTGGACTGTGACCTTATAATGATCTCACATACTGCTTTGGAAATCATGCAAATAAGTTTACATCTTTGCTGGAGCATCTGTGCACTTGTACATACATCCTGCCTGCCACTGTCTGTATTATTTAAACTTTAGAATAAGACCTCTTAACAGTGTGTGAGAGTGTTTGGCCTGGAAGAGGAGAAATAGAACCTACATGTTTCCAAGAATGCCTGGGGAATTTCCCAAGGCAGGCAGTTTTGTTGTGTGCTTTGTTCACCACTGGAATGAGAGGTTAGCCGTGGTGCTTGACAGGGTTGCTTCTAAACACCCAATCCCTGAACTGCTGAGCCAACAGAACTTCTTGGTTTACTGAGAAACTCTAAGAGATGAAGCTAAGGAAGAGATGCCTGAGGCGATACTGGCGTGCAATGAAGAAGAACAAATGTAATTATACTGTGCTAGTAAGAGCAGTGAAGTGTGATTATCCTACTTTTATTGTGTATGCAGATAGCCACACAGCAGCATTATTTAGAGTTACATATTTCCTTTTGGGGAAATCGGGGCTGGAAAAAGGGCTGCTGAATCATTGCAAAGAATTCACTCAGCATCTAAAGGATAGAGTTTCTCACATTTTTCTCAAAGTTGAATGTTACTTGGCTAAATTCTTGTGAGATGATCTGGGATTAATTTGAGCCTGAGGATCCTGAGGAAGTGTCCAATGTTATCTGTGCTGTCAGCTGAGTATAGTGCAGAAATGGTTGCTGTTGCTTTTGCTGATAAACTGGCAAGATCAAAATAAGAGTAGAAATTTCATGCTCCCGTTGGATCACTTAGCTGCATTTAGTACTATTGACCATGGAATCATTTTTTGATTGGTTGGAAAGGCTGGTAGTTTGAACAATGTTTTTCAGTGATTCTCCTCATTCCTGAGTGATTCATCCTATTTGGTTAGGAGAGAGTCCATGTCCTCTGTTGTAGAGCATCATAAGGCTGGTCCTTTTCTCTGTTTAGGATCGACTTTTGAAGCCTTTGGGAAAGGTAATCCATCACCTAGGGTGAGGTATCATCAATCTGTGGATGATACTCAACTGCATGTCCTTGCCACAGGCTGAGAAGGAATTCTAATGTAGGTCCTGACCTAACACCTGGAGGCTATTAGGGTTGGATGCAGAAGAAGAGGCTTAAGCCAAATCCTAGCAAGATGGGGTAGCCAACTAATTCCAGAGATATTTCATCCTTAGTTCTGGATAAAGCTGGCCCACAATTTGAGTGTCCTCCTGAACTCACAGTTCCTGCTTGAACATAAAATAAAAAATGTGTCCAGGACAGTCTTTGCACAATTATGTGTCAATTAAGGCCATTTTCAAAACAGCAATCTTTTGTTCATAGTACTTGGGCTCTCTTCTCCTTGCATCTACATTATTGTAATCACTCTAACACAGAGATCCCCTTGAAAGTCATTAGGAGATTTCAGCTGGTTTTAGCAGGAAGCAGCCTAGAAAGTTATGGGAATACCAAATTATCTATAATTCAGGGTCATTGATATTCCTGAGAACAGTCACCCACCAATCCACACAAACTAACAAATGCATTGCTCTGATAATATTGGTTACTGATAAAACAATAATTCTAGGCAGACTTGGTTTTTTTTTTCCAGCATTCAAAGTCAACTTTGTTCTCAATTCATGTGCCAAGGAGTAGGTGATAAGGATATGTTTAGTCTTACATTAAGATATATTAGCTTGCCACACTGCATCACTATTGTGTGTGTTTTCACAAAGAGAACATATCTATGCTTACCAATCCATATGAAGCCTTGTTTGCTTTCCTTGATATTCTGCATGTATTTCTCTGCATAGAACCCAACAAGATCCCAAAAAGTATGTATCAGATTGCCCAATAGAAAAGAGGCAAGTACAAGTAACAAACTCAAAATATGCATTTTTTATATTTCCTAAAATAGGAAGGAAACTAACTGTAAAAAATCCTGATGAATAATATCTGGAAAACATAATTTACTGTAAGGTTATCAGTTAATGAAACCTGCTTTAAAAATCATTAGACATGACCACAAGCTTTTGTTTTGCTTCCATGAGGGAGAAAACATGCTTTTCACACATTCCCAACCAAAGCTTTTAAAAAATGATTCTCAGCACAAGAAGATTCCTCTTACATTACAATCAACTTCCATCTCTTACACAAAGGCTCATCTGGAAAAGAGACCGTTTACACTGTTTATAAAATACTGTCACATAAAATTTGTAAGGAAAAAAAAAGCCATTCACTAAAAATAGCTTGCGTAAGTAAGGGATTAGAGTAGTTTCTGCTGCTATAATTGCTCCTTTGTAGTTTTTTTTTCCATGATGTTTCTGAACAGCGCCTTTTGACTATGTTTATTAAAGTCAGCACATCAAAAGGATCAAAGTCACTGCTAGTGAGAACTAAAAAAAAGCCCCAAGTGTGTTGTGTTGTCTCATGGGAGAATTATGCAGATTCAAGTAAACAAGTGCAAATTGTTGAGGTTTTAATGAAAATTTTCTACAATTATTGAATCTGAAGTCATTGGTTATTATAACATCTGTATAGCACATGGCCATTTTGTATAAAAGGCAAGCAAAGCTATTTTGTCTGTTTTAACAGTACATCTGAGAGGATGATTTTTTTTTATCATTGTATGCCATTTGCTTCAGCAAATAATTTGTAAAATGCAGCTGGTGCAGATGGTCACCATGGTTATGTGATTGTAAAAACCTGAAACACTGTGGAGTATTTACATATTAGTTTCATATGCCAAAATCAGCTTTATTCAGCTCAAAAACACGATCATAAAATTGTTGAATTTAAAAAGAGATTGGCTCTTTAAGCTCAATAGATTTGAGCTTATATTTTCATTTGAAATGAAGTTACTGCAATTTATCTTCAACCAAACTATACTTAGTTTGGACTTAGAAATAAATAGCCTCCTTTAGCAATGATCTATTAAATGAAATGGAATAGAACTATACTACTGATTTACCAGGATGTTTAAAATAAGTTACTTTTTTAAAAATTAAAAATAAAATTTCCTGTCTAAATTTAATGCATATGAGTTATCCTTTAATAAAGGAGTTATCCTTTATTATCTTTTAGTCCTTTTACTATTGCTCTTGCTTCCAAAACTTTGGTCTATCTCCTTCTATGTGCCTGCATGTTTCCAAATGACAAAACTAAGGAAGCAAAAGTATGAAATTAATTTGCCTTTGCCTTTTGCATTCTTCTTAGGAACTTTTTTTTCTTTTAGCAAATACTTTTCACATTCATACATTTCATTTAAATAATTTATTGTATACTTGATCAAAAAGTATTCTCAAGAATACAGTTTTAATTTTTTTTAAAAAATGATGCATATTCTTTTCTATTTAATGTCTTGCACTAGTAGTGGTTTTTACTCATTTTCCTTCATAGAGCCAACTCACAAATAAAAATATAGCTTAACAATATATAAGAAAAAAATTAAATCACATTTAATATAGAAATCATAAAAAGTAATATATAATATTTTCATAATAAAATATTACTTATCTAATAGTACACTCAACCAAATGTAAGTGGAAATAATGCATTTTCAATATTTTTTTAAAAGATTGAGCAAAGATTGAGCAATTTAAATTTCTTAGAATGAGGAATTTTAAAATTGGGGTTACTACAGAATTGGCTAAATCCCTGGTATACAGCTATTTTGTTCTTTGTACTTGAACAAAAAACCTGCCTCAAATGTTGATGCATAAGTGTAGCTGAACTTATAAGGTTGCAGTGGCATTTTTAGATAAACTGATCCCAAATTCTTTATGAATTTATTGGCTCTTATCTGTTAACCATTGAATTAAACACAATGTAGACATAAATCAAAGCATAACTCTAAGCCATAGGTAACATTGTGAGACTGAATCTCAGGAATATGTTTCTCCTGATTCCTCCAGCTTTTCTCTCTTCTACCTATGAGGGAAGCTCAATGGTTAAATGTGACAGATCTTGGGAGAAGTTGGAGGGGGAGTAGGGATAAAGGATGCTGCCTAAGGAATGATCAAATAAGATAGGGTATAGCCTATAGCTGCATGATGGGCAGAGAAAGAGACTCTGGAAAGCATCTTCCCTAACTTCTTAGACTGTAAAAGAAATGGAGGAAGGGTTGTACTAACAGACTTGCAAGATTCTAAAACGTAGCCTTACAATAATATAGTAGTGTTAGCTCATCTGGCATGTTTTGTTTTAGGTCTGCCTGAGTAGGTGGACAGGAAATGATAAGGCTCTTACTTTAGGGTCTGAATAAACCAGTTTCCAATCATTCATAAACATGGAAAACGTGTTTATCCTAATGATGGTTCATTCAAACAAAATGCATCTGCAACCACTTTTACATGGTTTGAACTGGTTAGTTTGTTTAAAATAACAAATATAATAGTTCCCAAATTTAGAAACATCAAGGGAAACCATCATTTCTCCCCCCCCCCCCCCCGCCAATGAAAGTGGAAGCTTTCAATTTGAAGGCTCAATATCATATACAGTATATTGAGATATGGGTTTCTTTTACTCCATTGCCTATTTCTCCTTGTTTTTTTCTTCTTTATTCATTTTACTTACATAGTGGCTTTCCACAAATATTACCAAAAGGGTGAACAACAATTTAAAAACTAAATAATCAGCAATGAAATATTAATACATGAAAACAACTTCAAAACAATTTCTAGCATTTGAAAATCCAAAAATAATGAGATATATCTTAAATGTCAAGAAAATATCCAAGTTAAGCTTGGAAAGGAAACCATTCCACAATTTTGAGTGTGATATTGGAGAACATGTTTCTTCTATGCTTAATTAATTCAACTAATGGTGTAAGAGTATTTTCTGCAGATTTTAATTGGGAAAGTTGTAATGAACTAATAATTCAATGTAATTCCTGGATCCAAAACATTAAACCAAACCATTGATCTGCCTAGAAAAAATAATTGGCAAACCTGTCCTGAGCGAACTCTGAACAGAAAAAAAAATATGAATGTGACAAAACAGGTTGCTTTTTTGCTTACTGATCCATTTTTAGAAATGTATATAATATATTGGGGACATATAGCAGTAACAAAATACATGTAATGAAACCAAGATTTGTATAATTAATGCAACAACAAACAGATTTGGATAAAGTCATAGCATATGCACAGAAAATAGTTGGACAGTCTACTTTTTATAATAGGTCCCCTGAAGATATGATCAAAAAATAGTATAAGATCACTCTTGATCTATCCAGATGAAAAGCAAACCCTTATAGAACGTGACTGAATTCCATTCTCTAAATCAGCTATTCTAATTTTCTGGATTAGTCCGTTTTAAACTGGAGCAATATTCAAAATGGTTTGAATTCAAACCAACAGAAAAATATAACACTGTGATATGGTGGCTCCAAAAGTGCAACCCACCATGTCCAGAAGAAATAGGACCCAAAACTGATGAGATTACCAAGTGAACAACAAAACATAATAGAAGCCATAGCCAAAACCAAGCCAAAAATATTATTCCTCACATGCTTTGAGGAAAATATGTTTCTTTATCAAGATAACTTGTATTTGTTTTTGAAGCTCCAAAGATATTTGCAGATTAGCTGACTACAGACTTATCTAAAGGAAAAGTGAGTTCAGCACATTCTACTTGCTTGAGAAGCAAGGCAGCCTTGAGTAGTTACATGAGTTTTCAAAAACCAGTGCCTTTCTCATTAGATACATCTCAAAACACATCAAGAAAAGTATTTTTGTCAAAATAAATAGGGTCCTACCTCCTTCTCAGTTTCAGTAATATTTTTCCCAATCAGGAGTCTCTTATATAGCTTTCAATTCCCAGTATTCCTCTTTCAATATATTTACTGCTAAAACTTGGGGGCATGTCCCAAGTTTGGTGCCTTCCAGATGTAGTGATTTTACTGCCACATATCTGGAGGACACCAAGGTTAAAAAAAGCTCATTTTGATTACTTCTATATGTTAAGTGAAAACCTGAATGAAGTGGTCCCAAAGTAAAGTTATGTATCCGTTCTTTAAAAATGTAATATGACATGATATGATATGATATGTCATGTTATAACAATATGCTACATTTAAGGTTAATTATATATTAGTACAGATAGTCTTCAACTTACGGTCATTCATTTAATGACCATTCAAATTTACAATGGCAACGAAAAAAGCAGCTTACAATCTGTTGTAACATAACTGTTGCAGCATCCCTGTTGTCATGTGATTAACATTTGGATGCTTGGCAACTGACATGTATTTATGACAGTTCCAGTGTTCAAGGGTCATGTCATCACATTTGCAACCTTCCCAGGGGGCTTCCTACAAGCAAAGTCAAGGTTTTCCTAACAACTGTAATGATTCGTTTAATGATGGTGGCAAAAGATTGTAAAATGAGGCACAGTTGATTCACCACTTTACAAAGTGATGGAAGTTCCAATCCCATTTGTGGTTGTGTAAATCAAGGACTACATGTACTGTCAAGATTCCATTATCATAAACAAAAATAACTTCAATATTCTTACCTTTAGTCTTACAGTTCACTTTAACATTCAAATTTCCACTGAGTTTGGATAAAGATACCAACAGGCGAGGTTTAAAGGGATTTGGGCAAGTTTCCACAGAAACCATAATCTGAGTGGTATGGATAGAAAATTGCTGACAACAGGAAACACTTATCCATAGGTTTTCTTGTGGTGAAACTTTTTCCCCTCCATAACTATGATCTTCAAAGTTGGAAATTTTATGTTTGCAACACTGGGATGCATATGTGTCATCCTTGTTTGGAACATTATCAGTTTCTGAAACATTTTCCTCCTGGGCCTCATAACCATTCTTTTGCCTTAGCCTTTTCAGAAATTGTTTTATTTGATCTAGCTTGACAAAACTGATATTGGCTTTCAGAGGCTTTGATATATCCACATTTATATTGGCTGCAGGAAAGAGAAAGAAAGAAAGAAAATTTTAATACGGCTTTTTGCTTGTAAAAATAATCTAATCTCAAACAGCTATGTTTGAGGTAAACAGGTAAAATGAATGTTAATTTCCAGATTTGTCAGGTAATTTATAATTGAGGTCTCTTTGCTTTAGAGCAGTGTAATTAGACATCATTTAAAAGCAAATGCTTTTTGTACTAATGCATAATTATTAATTATTAAATCCAATAACACACACAAAGAAGAGCTGGATGAAGACCTATATTCCGCTTCATGAAGACCCTATGAGCTATAACACATTGCAACACATGGAATTACAGAAAACAGAAATAAATTACCTTCAATGCAATAATATTCATATGATTTCATCAAAAAGTGCACTTCAAGCCCACCGATTAACACTCATTAACACTTTCAGAAAAAATAATCCACTATTATATGCACTTGTGGACTTCAA
Source organism: Laticauda colubrina (assembly GCA_015471245.1). NCBI lineage: Eukaryota > Metazoa > Chordata > Lepidosauria > Squamata > Elapidae > Laticauda > Laticauda colubrina. The sequence continues at coordinate 27,803,329 of BLBF01000002.1, forward strand.
CTCCCAGAATCCCCAGAATGGTTGGGGAATTCTGGGAGTTGAAGTCCACAAATCTTAAAGTTGTCAGGTTTGGAGACCCCTGCATTATTACATCAAAGGCATATTTGGAGTCCATTAACAGGCAATACCAATCATTTGAAATAAATATGGAACAAAAACCAGCAAAATATACTAAGGAACCCCAAAAGCTAGTCCCAAAAGAAGGTAATACAGGAGTAATTTACAAACAAAAATGCAATCAAGTATTAATATTATGAACAACACTCTGGAAGACAAATAGGCAGAAGATTAGCAGAACATATCCATGAACAAGCTGTCAGAAGACACACAGCTTTACTAATCTCCTTTCATATAGATAATCTTCAGCAGAATTTCAACTGGAAAACAATGAGAAATTTTAGAAAAAGCCAAACTGAAAAATGCAAGTAAATTCTTAGAAGAAGCATTGTATTCTGACCAAATAGGGATTAATAAGCATGTTGACTTGAATCCTGTTTATGAAGTTGTCAAAATATGTCATGAAAAATTCAGCATTACAAATTCAATCCAGCCATCAGCAAAGCAAACTATGTTCCCTCCACCACACAGCAATCAATCAACCTGTACATAAACTGGAGCTATCTCATTATGAACCAAATAACCCAAACTGAACCACAATTCAACACATGCAGAAAAAGAATACCCTCCCAACAAGCCATCCTAATATATAGTAACTTCCCTAATTACACAGGAAGCAATCAACACACAGGTAAGACAGAATGATCACCTCAGTAGACAAATAATCAAATAAGACTTTAATCTCTTATAAAACATCTGTCTACAGTTTACCGTATTTAAACATAAACAAAACAGCAAAAATAAACAAATATATAAAAACATTTTATCACTGAATATCACTTCTCCAAAACTTATGTACTGGTGACATTCTATAATAGGCTAATGAAACATCTGCAATCCAAGAAGCACAAGGGACTCCAACAATGCATCAAATTGAGAAAGAAGTCTTATTTGATCTACATTTCTAAAAGATGAAGGGAGAAAAGCTACAAGTCATTTGTCTCGAATCAAATTGTCAGAGAAGGACTGCAGAAGGAGTAAGACTCTCTGGTATTTGTGGATAAAGAAAGGGCCAAACTTTTT
>BLBF01000002.1:27811405-27844921 GCA_015471245.1 Laticauda colubrina
ATATACATATACATATACATATACATATACATATACATATACATATATATATATATTCTGCCACAATCCAGGGCCTGGTGCTGTCAGGACTCTGGAAGAGTTTTCCCAAAATTAGTCCAGATCTGTCCTCCTTCTTAGCTGTCATGAAGATGTAAAAAGAAAATTATTTTGGAGAGCACTGATGTTCATGCATTTATTCCATTGTATTTTAATTTTTATGATGTATAGTTTCTGGGATGTTTGGACTGGGGATTAATAGCTGTTATTTTATTAGTTTTATTGCATTAATCATACTGTAATTTTATTTTTTATGTTAAATATGTGAGAACTGAGAAACTTGGATTAACGCAGGATGTAAATACAGTAAACAAACAAACATAATATTCTCTTCATAGTTAATCATTTGGAAATGTGCTATTTTACCTCCATAAATAATTCAGCCTTGTCTTTGTCCACAAATAGCACTGTGTCCAGAGGATCTCTCTCCCTCTGTAAAAATCCTTGTCTGTAATGCTTGTCTGACAGTTTGATAAGAGGCAAATGCACACATTGATCATACATCTACTTTAACATGTTACCCTCCTCAATGACACAATTTATGAAATAGTATTTTCATTCTCTCTCCGATTTATTTTAGTTGTTTATATTTCTTCAATATTAGGGCTGTGCAAGTCCTTTGTAAAAGTTCACCGCAATCCATGAGAATAGATAAGAAGCAGTTCCCATTAAAGCAGCTACATTTTTTCCTAGGCTTTTTGTAAGATATTTCCAACTATCTCTTTAGTGATGTGATGTGTAGCCGTTTTTCATTTTCCCCAGCAAAATACATCATTCTTAAGAATTGTGTTTAAAACCATTCCTTTCTTTCCTCCTTTTAGCTAATGGAAATCCTTCACCACAAAGGATCAGATAACTTGCAGTACTCTGAATTTACTTGGAAAAGTAAGATTAATTGTTATTTTCTTTCATTAGCAAAACATATGGTTAATGGATAATGGATACCCCTAAGTCTTATGCCTATTAGCCTGTTATATATCTGTTAATATTACCATACACTTCCATCTAGTAAGCTGATATTTAGCCTGCATCAAAAATATTCCAAGCATTCTTATTATGTGGGTCTTCTCATCAACACACCAAATGGTTTCTAAGCATTATCAAGAAAAGTCTGAAAGTCTGGTAAAATCTTAATGTGTTCAATTTCCTTTTTGAATTGCATTGTTTTAATTTAACTACTAACTTCAAAATCTCACATTTTGTTATCATCTGGGGTACATACGCTTAGAAGTGTAATTGATGGCAACAGAACTTGCTTCCAAATAAGATTTTTTTTCAGGAGAAATTCTGCGGCTTCAGTTGATGCTGTCTGATAGGCGTGTTCTTTAATGACATTTTTTAGCTCTTTGCAATTGGAAAAGTTTTGTTAATTTCTTCTTTTCTTCTTGGTCCAAATGCAAAGGCTGAAGACCTCGCTAAATCTTCTGGAAGTGCTTTTATAAAGGGAAGAATGTCAAGGTGTTCAGAAAGTTGGCAAGTAAAGACAGCTTATTTCCAGAGAACCAATTTGTTTTGGGCTTTCTAAAAAATTGGTTTCATCCTGCGTATGTCGGTACATGACATACACTTTCTCTAACTGATGAGATGCACATATTCCTGGAGTAAAACAAGACTTTTATTGAGTATATAGTATCCAAATGTTTATGAAATACTGTATCATTAATAGGGAATGCTGCATGAAGTAGAGACTTGGTAACTCAGCCTCCCCACTTCCCTATTTTATCTAAGCAGTGATATATAAAACTTTCAATTAACTAAACTGTGATAGGCAGGTGCCATATCTATGGGTTATCTGGAAAAAACTATGCCATATGCAATATATATGATTTGAATGTAAGAAGACTAAATGGAAAAAAGCAAGAATGATCTATTGAAATGAAAGTAAGAGAAAACAGTTACAGGTGCCCTGTCCATGAAACCAACAGAAGGAAGGATGTAATGGACATGAATGAAAATGTTCTGATTCTGTGGAGTGGAGATGGAGCTGAGCATCATTTAAAATTCCCAATTCAGCAACATTTTTTCTAATATAAGTAAAAAAATTACAGATGGATAGGACTGAATAGGAGAAGAATATGAAAGGCAAAAACAATATTATGTTTTATAAATACCTTAGACTGATAGAAAAAATCTTCCCACTTGAAGTTCCAAAATGCTTTTCCAAAAGGCAACTGGAATTTCTTGGTTTTTTTGTCCTTGAAAATGTTTCACTTCTCATTCAAGAAGCCTCTTCAGTTCTGACTGGAGAAGTCAGAACTGAAGAAGCTTCTTGGGTGAGAATTGAAGTTTTCAAGGATAAAATAAAAAAAAGAAAGTCCAGTTGCCTTTTGGAAAAGCACCTTTAGAACAACCATGAACTAGATGATTGAGAATCTCCATGGACATTCCAACTTGCAGCTTTTCCTAGAATTGTCTTTTGCAATCAAATAAACCATATTTATTTGAGTGAATGTTTTCACTTTGGTATAATTCACTTCATCTAACAAAAGAATTCAGCTTTATAACTGTATCACTAGCTCAAAAAAGTATTTGTAAAAACGTAATGAAAAAATAATCTTACCCAAGTACTGAAATGCTTTTGCAAATGACCCTAACTTAATCAGAAAAGTATGTACTTAGATCAGTTCCCTTCTCATATATCATCTCTCATTAAATTATATTTAAAAAAAACTCATTTCAAAGTTAAGCAACACCATGGTTAACAAAACTGTTAAACTGGGATCAAATGAGCACATTCCTACATTTATATATGATGTCATATTAGACAGCCTATAATTGAACTATCAGAAATATGATTTTTCAAAAAAGTAACTATCTGATCTAATGCTACTTTTTCCTCCATAGACTGACGATGCTGGAAACAGGTGATCCTGCTTTCAATTACAGAGGGCTAGCATGCCAGTGTGAGGCCTGGATTAGTTCACCTTCTCACAGGGAATTTGTCTCAGTTGGGAATGGATTTATTATGGCTTCACACATGGAACGGAGCTCATGTCAACTGAGGGCAATGACACATCATATGATTCAAATTAACCTGCTGTGGACTGTTCTGCAGGGCTGAGATTGTATATTAAAATGACGACATTTTGAAACAACTTGAAAGAAACCAGGATTCCAATTTGTTCCAACTAAACTATCACCTGCTGAAGATATTACTGTATTGGGATTTCTGGTAGCTGCTCCTTTCCAGTTTTCTCCAAACCAGTGACCTTGCTAATAGGTACAATTGTTTCATTTGGAGTAAAGAGGACAGATAACATACAAAGTGCTTTTTTATGGATGTATGTTATTCATCACAAAATGCAAACAACAGAAGGGAGAGAAGGGAAACCCTAGACATGCAGAGCCCATTCAGCAATCTTTTATTTCTCATTCTTAATATATTTCTCAATTTGAACTGGCTAAAGATCCACAGCAAATCACTTTAGACTGTAAATTTCAAGAAATTTCATAATTTAATAGATGAAGAACTTTCCAAGAAAATAACATGAATGAACAACCCTGGAACATAACAGCTTGGAAAAATTGGATTTGTGATAAGACGTTAAATTTTATGAATCACTGACTGTTTTTGTAATATATTATGTCAAAAACTGTGATAAAGTGTGTTGTATATTTAAAAAGAAATAATACAAAAGTGTTAGTGATGGTTCACCAAAATTAAATCGCCATTTGAAATGCATTAAAATTCATAACTAGTTGGAAATGATTCATCAGTATGACACAAAATATACAGAAATTGCTATGATAAATTAACTAATTGATTCATATTCTAAAAAATAATTCTTGGGATATTGAAGAAGTACTGCAGTTTGACTAATGACAGAAGTTTTCTTCATTTTCCTATACAAGGAATACCCTTACACTTGGCCTAATCCTGAAATAAACTGCCAGTTTCAAATAGCAATTGCCTTCTTCCTGCAGATATGGGATTACTCAACAAACAGCATGTTGAATATAGATTAAGGGTTACATGTTCAAAAAATGGAGTTTGATGATAGAGCCAGGATGTCTACGCCAGTACTGAAGAATTAAGTCTGGCAAGTCAAACCAGGGGTGTGATTCTACCAGTTCGCACCTATTTGCAAGAACCGGTTGTTAACATTCGAAGTAGTTCGGAGAACCGGTTGTTTGAAGAAATGACTGGCCTAATCCCGTAACGAAGGCAGGAAGGAAATATTCTGGTGTTGCTTACAGAAACTGCCTCTCTGTTAACCCTTATTACATTCTTGGCAGGACCAGACTTCCTATCTCAGGAACTTTTCTGGAGTTTTTTCCCCCTCCTTTATTGGTACTTTGCTTGTGAAGAGTGACCATTTAAAGTCACTATGGCACTGAAAAAAAGTGACTTATGACCATTTTTCACACTTATGACTGTTGCAGCATCCCCACAGTCATGAGAGGCCAGGAGAGGAGATGCGTGCCTCGATGTGAGTGATATTGAGTTGGCCACACCCAGCCAATAACATGACCAAGTCCATCCAGTCACATGACCACCAAGCCATGCCCACCAACTAAGCCACACCCACAGAACCGGTTGTTAAAAAATTTGAATCCCACCTCTGAGTCAATCAATATGCAATCATTATATATGGGGAACCATCAATAAAATAACTGTCACATATCTACTGGATCTACCACCACATCAAAATGATGAAAGTAGCATTGCTCTGTAAGTTTTACTCCAAGCAACAATCTTGCCTTGCATGGATACAATGCTGTTTTTATCATTTGCTCTACTTCTCTTCATGCAGACACCACTGAATGCCTGAGAGAACACATAATATGTGTGCACATCATTTAGTATAACTTCAAGCAGGCAATGCAAAATTTCTATTTGCTTAGTTCACTTATTGTTGACTGTGGAGTATATGGTCTCTATTATGGCTAGTGCTTATTCATGTCTTTGGTTTGAGCAATTAGAAGCATTCTCAAATATTGAAGTAATTATGCCCCATTCAAGACACATAATCTGGCCTTCCCATCTACAGAGGTTTTCATATGATACTGTGCTTTTGTCAAGAGTATCAAGAAATGAAATAGCTGATATAATGACAGTACTCTACTCTCTGTATAAACAACAAGGTATCATAATTGAAAGAAGGAATGTTATAAAATATATGAGCTATCTAAAGTTTCTGAATTTGGGCAGAATACAGATGGAGTTCAGATAGTTCTTGGTTAATAACTCCTCATTCAGCAATTGTTCAAAGTTATTACAATGCTGTACGAATGATTCTTATGATGTTCTGGTTAGCATACCACTCTTGCAGTCATGAAGTTGTGATCTGGATACTTGGCAAGTATCCAGATACTGCTCACACTTATAATTGCAGCAATTCATGGTCACGTTAGCACCATTAGCAAATCTTCTCTGCAGACTTCCGAATCAGCAAAGTTAGTGGGGAAGCCTACAGGGAATGTTATAAGTAACTTCCTGCCATTTTTTCTCCTAAAGGATTCTCTGTCACATTCACATTGCAACACCCTCTTTGCAGCCCATATGCACTCACAGCATCACAGCACCCTATCTGCATGTGGCATGCACTCATGCAGTGCTGCAACAACCTCTCCACAAAAGTCATGTGATATTACAGCAACCTCTTTATAATCCACATGCACACATGAGTACCACAACCCTTATCCCCAACTGCATAAATACCTCTCCAGCTTTATGTAGTCATACAGTTCTGCAGCATTCCTTCCCCAGTCCACACATGCTTGTCATAGCACTCATGCCCTTACTCCATAGTCTCTGGCCTGCTTGTGAACCTAGGACTTGCAATTTCCACCCAGCTTCCCCACTGATTTTCCTTGTGGGAAACTGCAGGAAGTCGCAAGTTGTAATCACATCAGATTCTTGCTTAAGGATCTGGAAATTTTGATTAAAGATGGCAATGAGAACTGCCAGGATTGGCCTTGCCGTAGGTGATGCATCATGTGATGTTGTACTTTATGACCACATAGTTTAGCAATGGAAATTCCTGTCCCAATTACCATCGTTAAGCAACTACAGCCTGTAAATAAATGGAAGATGTCTTCATTCAGTGAATACCAACTATTAACTCAACTTTGGAAATTGAGTTACTGTACATAATTTTAATTTAATGATAATGGTAAAAAGAATCTCCACACTTATGATCTGTGACTGTTGCTCCAAGAAACATAATTAATAGGTTAAATTTCCAATATTATTGGACAATTGTTGGTCATTCTTACCTGGGCCATTGAGAAAGTCTTTAATCTTCAATGTTATGAGAGGAGGTGGAATACCACTCTTAGCATCTATTTCCCCTGCTACTGTCTGTAACCAGGTCTCACAGTAGTCAAGTGTCTCTGGGAGAGTCTTTCCAGGATCTACAAATGATAAGAAGACCATTTATGATATATTGTTGATTAAATCATTATCAGTATCAAAATAAGCCAAACTTTATTCTGTACATAATACTGTATCTATACAATATACAAATTCCTGTATATACAAATTCCACATGACATGAATTATACATGAATAAAAAGTATTGATTGCCAAATATTATCATTGCCAAATGTAAAAGTCATCAGGAATGGACAAATAAGCTTAGTATATCTGAAATATATCTAGTAATTGAGCATCTAATAAGGTCTATTATCTAAATTTTATTTCTTCTACTAACACATTTATATTTTCTTCAGATGTCTTTAAAAATGATTTGCCCCAAAATAAAAGAAATCATAGAGATCAGAAAGCCACATGGTTCAAGATGCAATAGAGTGCTTTTACTTATGGGTTATTTGATACAGTTTATAGTTTCACTGACACTTCAATCCCTTTTTACAGCCATACTTTTGAAGTTGACTTCGGTAGCTTTTCCTCTTGGTTCTCTTTAATGGGACCTCTTTGCTGAATTCTTAATATTCCCAATTGTGACTAAAAGTTCACATTTGGTACCTCTCAGCTCTATGCCTTTCTTCATGTCTAAGACATCATATATAAGAAATCAATACTGCATAAAACCATTTAGGGTTTTTTGGCTCCTCACTTCCTTTGGGTTTGTTTGTTTTTTTAAAGTTGATTACAGCTGAACAATAAAAGAATCTAAGTAAAGCTCAATTATGTCATATCAACTTCATGACACCTATTCCCTTCTGTTAAATTATGGGTGTTTACCAAAAAAATTTAAAAAAAGCAAAAAACTAACCATACCCTTTGGATAATTTAAGGATTTTGCCAACCTGCATTATTCATCTCAACAGACTGTTCTCTTTTTAAGCACACAAGCTTCAAACTTTAGCACAACCACTTCATAATTATAGCCAGCACACGGTAACATAGTATGAGTTTTAGCACATCAAGTTTTTTTTGGAATGTATTCTTTAGTATAATCATATGATTCAGAAAACCTGGCAGGAATTGTTTTGCATGAATGGCAAAGGAATTTAAGGATTGTCAGTCCTATCAGCAAAGAAGAAATTGAATTTATTGTCTGACAAATGAATCCACCAAATTTGGCAATATAATTTTTAAAATTTAGGTAAGTATTTCGGTGTGTAAAAACAATCTTGTGTGAGTTAAGCAGATTAATGCCACAGAATTAAAAAAGCAAGTCCCAGTCTAATCAAACTATTATGAAAAATTAAAATTAATGGCTATGTAGAAGAACATGATGTTCTGAAAAATTGGAAATGCCTTCTGCTAAGCATATTTTTGTGTATCATTTTATTTTTATGATTTAAAAAAAAGCCCACTGGGAGAGTTGGTATGGATGGAAACTGTCCATCCAGAAAAAGTGATTCTTTTTAGTTAGTTAGTTAGAGACATTATTGAGGAAGTATGTTTAAACTAAACCTTGCTTCTGTCTTTTGCAATTAAAGGATTGACTGCTTCAAGCAATCAGTAATTCATAGCTGCTTCTGGACACACTTGCCAGGGAGGAGAGAACTTTGCAGGTTCGGTTAAATGATTCCTAATATTAGAAATAACCAATCAATAGACGATTTGATCATGTTTGGATAAGAGCATATATTTAGGGGCAAAAAATGAAACAATAACCTTCCCACATAACACTAGGAAAGGGAAAATAGTTAAATGAATGTCCACATAGTCAAAATTCTGGGTTCAGTTTGGCACCTTCATTATGTGAGCAGCATTAAACTTCTTAACTATTATTTTTGAATCTTAAATTAGAAAAGAAATGGAACTGTACAAAATATTGTCAACAATGGAAGGAAGGAAATTTCAGCATAACAGAATTTAGCTAATTTAAATGAATTCAAGTCTCCAAGGCCAGATGAAACATGTTGCAGGGTACTGAAAGAATGTGAAAATGTGACCACAGAACCATTCTCAATACGTTTTGAAAATTAGTCAGATCCTTGAACACTGAATGAGAACAAATGTCATCCCCATCTTCAGAAAGGGGAAGGAGAAGGACATAAGCAAGAACAATGCTGTAAACCTGGCATCTTTACCAGATAAGTATCTTGAACTGAAGCAGCAGGTTTCTGAGCCCAGGTATAGACATTTTACATTTAATAGGATCTAGGAGGGATATATCATAAATACAGCATGTTATGCTAGCTCTACAGTATCTCTTTTTTTCATAGAATGACTTGGTTAGTAGATCAGGAATGCCACAGACTGTTCTGATGCAACCTGGTTCCCAAAGAACAAACACAGACAAAGGCAGCAGCCCCCACCTTTTAAGGTTTAATAACAAATTCTGTTCTGAAGGCTGCTTTCCACTAATTAGCTCTGACAAAAAAGAGCCTTGCCAAGTTGTTTCTCAAGGATGCCAAAAACCCAGACATAAGAATTTACAAAATTCTCCAGACATGAACTAAGATGTCCACCAGTTGAGTTTCAGAGCTTCTTTGCTGCAAAGAACACTTTTCCAAACCTGGCTTTTATTCTCTTGAGGGAGGGGCCATTACCTTGCAGCCTTACTCCCGAGTCACCCGTGCTGCTGGAATAGTTCTTTCCTCCGAGTAATCCTTCATGCACGTGCACTTGGCACAGGCTCCTCGGGAACCTCCTCATCACTGCTGCCAACCCCCACAATCTCTGAAGGCAGCAGTCTACACCCTGATGGTCCTGGCCCCTCATTAGACTCCTTGTTCTCCTCAGCCATCTGCACCTGCAGCCAGCTAACCACAACACAGACACACCTTTGGTCTTGAGCAAACTATTCAACAGAGTACCTTCTGATGCTCTTCATAAAATAGAAAAATATGGACCAGATAATGCTCCTGTTTTATGAAATTACAATCAGCTTAATGACCAACCCAAAAGAGAATTACTGTTTCTAACCTAGAGGAAAGCATAATGTGAAGTGCCACGGGCTGTTGTTCTGGGCCCTGTGATGTTCAACATTTTTTTAACCAATGACTGGGGTGAGACAATTGAAGAGACACTTAAAAAGTTTGTAGATGACATAAAGCTAATTTTTTTAGATGAAAGATAGATTGAAAAGATGTAGGCAGACTTAAGCAGTGGGCTGAAATGAATAGGATAGAATTTAACTAATGTGAAATGTGAAGTTCTGCATTTGTGTAGGAAAAAAATATAAGGTACAACTATAAGATGGGAGAGATTGGGTTTGGTAGTACAGGCAGACGTTAACTTATAACCATTTGTTTAGCAATCATTAGAAATTACTACAACACTGAAAAAAGTGACTTACAACTAGCCTTTGCATTTACAATAGTTGCAGTATCCTGGGGTCACATGATCTCTATGGCCTTACCAGCTGGTTTCTGACAAGCAAAATCAATGGGGGAAGCCCAATTCACATAATGACCTTGTGGTTCACTTATCAACTGCAGTGATTTTACTATGGCTTAACAACCATAGCAAAAAAGATTGCAAAATCAGATGTGATTCACTTAGCCACTTTGCTTAACAATGTAAATTCTGTTCCAAACTGTGGTCGTATATTTAGGTCTACCCGCAGTACATACAGAATACACTTGGCTATCCTTCTCAACAACAGATGAAATGTGAATCAGGAGTCAAATGCAAATGCCAAAAAGGCACAATGCTACTTTGGAGTGTATTAATAGAAACACAGAATTCAGATCATAGGAAGCAGCTGTTGTATTCTATTTTGCCTTCATCAGACTCCATTTCTGAGCATTGCCTCGATTTCTGGTACCACATTTCAAAAAGAAGATTGTGAATACAAGTGCAAAGGATAGTTACCAAAAAGCCAAGCCTTCTGAGGAACGATGAAAGGATCTGAGTATTCCGGTAGACCTCAACTTACAACAATTTATTTAGAAACCTTTCAAAGCTACAATGGCACTGAAAAAAATGGCTTATGACCATTTTTCACACTTACAACCTTTGTGGTATCCCCACAGTCACGTGATCAAAATTCAGATGCTTGGCAATTGATTCATATTTATGACAATCACGGTGTCCAAGGATCACCTGGTTGTGTTCACCTTTTGCCACCTTCTGACAAGCAAAGACAACGGGGAAGCCAGATTAACTTAACAACTGCAGTGTTTCACCTAACAACTGGGTCAAGAAAGATTGTAAAATGAATCAAAACTCACTTAATAAATATCTCGCTTAGCAACAGAACTTTTGGGCTCAATAGTAGCCATAAGTTGAGGACTACCTGTATTTATTCTATAAAAATATGACTAAGAGGAGACAGCTGTGTTTAAATTTCTGAAAGATTGTCATACAGAAGAGAGAATAGACTTACTTTCAATTGCCCAGCAACACAGGACTAGAATTCTTTCTAAAAACTGTAGTTTCATTTCATAAGAAATGAAAATAGATAGATATCAGGAGGAACCTCTGGATTATATTCACTGTCAGCCAGTGGTGAATTTTCAGTCACTAGAGGTCTTCAAATAGAGGGTGGATAGTCCTTTGTTAGATATGCTCTAGTACATATCTAATATTTAACAGGCCTGCTAAGCTGGAAGCCCATGGGCCAAATATGGCCCATGTAGGCCATGCCCACCCAGGGTACACAAAGACAAAAAACATTGTGATGAATCACGACATGGCCTGCAATGCGAGTGGGTTTCTACTAGAACCTCCATTGAACAGAGGGATAAACTAAATGACTTCCACAGTCTTTCCAAATCTATCATTCCATGAAATCAACATCAGATGCTCATCTCTAACTTATTCCTGTGGCTGTCCATCATTTCAGAAGAGAAGTAACTCTTTTGATATGCCAGTCACAGAACCTATGAATCTGTGCATACTAAATCATTTATAGCTATTTTTATTTTTAAAAGCTATTTTATTGTGTACTTGTAAGTATATAAGTAGCTCATAGGAAAATTTAAGCAGAAATGAAAATTAATACTGCTTCATTAAAACTGTCCTGTGAAGATAAGGAACTTTTGTCTTATGATATTGCAAAAAAAAAAAAAAACACCAAAAAACCAACCAATCTGCTTTGGAATTCTGACATATTCTGACTGATTTACATATACTACAGAACACTTTTCAGAGTGACAGGAATAATTCACTGAAGCAAATCTAATAACTGAGGAAAAAAAGATATCTCACAGAGAAAACTTAGCAAGATAAGTTAAAGATGAGATATTGCAGCCAATTTGCTAACAACATGTTTCAGTTTAGTTCCTTTAACAGTGCCAGTTGATGTAGTGGTTAAGCCATCAGGCCAGAAACTGGGAGACCATAAGTTCTAATTCTGCCTTGGGTACAATGCCATCTGGGTGAGCATGGCCCAGTCATTCTCTTTCATACCTAAGAAGCAGGCAAACTGCTGCTGAAATCTTGCAAGAAAACTGCAGGGACCTGTCCAGCAGTCAAGACTGAAGGGGGAAAAAAATAGTGTAGAGATTATCAAGACTGTCAGATATTATAGAGGGAACAGGAAACCAATATGGAAATGTTAGAACATTTTTAAAAACTGTAGAACAACTGTATTCTGTTGCTTTTTTGATGTTTTTATAATGTTAGTGAATCAAATTATGCAGCCAATAAAATCAGTTCAAGCTGTTGAATATATAACCTCACATTTATCTAGAATAAATATTTTTTTTTGTTCACACCTGAATAAAAAAAATAGGTCGTGAATCTATGACCTTAAGGATAGAAAATGATCTTACCTGTACACTTGTAATCTGATGCAACACCTTTGAGGACAGCATCAAACACAGATATTTCCACTCTTTGTTTTCTATGATGACAGCTTAAGATAAAAGATGGTTGAGATACAACAAGGTGTAAAAATGGCTCTAACCGCAAGTCTCCAATTCCTCTGCGACCAGGTTGCCGGACAATAGTTACTCCCAAGGCTTGTCTAGCAGATGATCTTGTAGAAGCATGGAGACTTTCCAGAGATATAAGGCCTGATTTTTTCCCAGAGGGCAATGAACGGTTGCAGTTTAGAAGATCATCTGCTGTTACTGATGAAAAACCTGCTTTGTCAGATTTCTTGCTATCATCAACTGCCTCTGAAAGATTTAATGAACTTTTGATGGTTTTTTCACCCTCTTTTTGATCTTCCTGTGATTTTGATTTAAGTAAAGTAGTACATGAATAAGTCATGAAGGAGAATTGGCTGGCAGTAATAAAAATGTCAAATGGAATAAAGTTCAGGTTCTTCACTATAGAAGACTGTCGGGAAGGTTGGGCAATGCGATGTTGGCTGGTACCGCTATGTTGTTCTATTTGGACTATTCTAATTTTAACACTGTCACTGCCAATGCCACTGTCCTGGGCTCCACTATAACGTGAAGATGTTTCAGCTGTACCCCCATCAGATGTATCCATCTTCTTCTGTTCCTGTTTGAAAACCTGGAAAGGAAAATACTGTGTCATAAAATTGCTACTCTCAAAGATTTCCATTCCTATCAAACATTAAACAATTACTATATAAACAAAAAAAATCAAGCCAGATAAATTTATGTAAAAAAGAAAAGTTTGCTAAGTTAACTTTTAAAACTGAAAATCATTTCTGAAAACTCATCAGTTATCTAGTCCAGAGAAAATGATGACTCATAATGACATTTTGGGAAAAAGATGTTGGGACAAAGCATAAAGAAAATATTTCTAAGCTCAAATCATTTTTATTCAAATGCTATAAAGATACAATGTCAGCTAATGCTAGCTGTTGAACAAGACAGTTGAGACTCAAATATTCAATCTTACATCAATGCATAATCCTGCATCACATTTCCACAAAATATATACTCAATATGCCCACCATTCTGTCTTCATCAATCTGAAGATGGCATTTGATACAATTCTGATTTAAAGTTTTGCAAGAAATCAGCAGCAACCAAACCTTGCTTGATTGTTGTATATTTTGAGTGATTATACTGTATTATTCTGTGATAATTTGTATTCGAATAAAATAAAAAATGCAACTTATGTTCTCATTCTTTGTTTCAAATGTGATTATTAGATGTGATGATCAATAAGGCTTCTGTTTCAGTAGAAGCTGAATTGCTAAGGCAATTTTGCTTTTATTCAACAGTCTCTATAAAGACATATTATCCTTAGAAGCAGTTCAATACAGATTCCCTGTATTTCTCAATTATCCCTAATGTTCCAAAGACTATCAGGATCTTCTTCTCTATAATATTATATCATATGAGAATCTGCCACCTGAGATCATGGCCCAATTCATCCTTGTAGACCAATTCTTTAAGAAAAAAGTTAGAACTAATTGTTCCGCCTGCTACAGTCTGTCAGCTTAAGTGCTAAAGGGAATGGTTCTGAGAAAAGCATTTCTGAAGTTAGCATTCTAGACCTTGAACTATGAACTGAAAGATCTAAAGCTTTAAAACATGCATTTGGGAGCTCTTATCATAATTCTTTCTTCATTTAAATGATTAAAAAAAATAGATTTCTCCGACACCCCCCCTTTCAAACAAAAAGCATTCACACAATACCTTTTAATGGCCTACCCTCAAATAAAGTAAAGAAGTAGTTTAAAAACATCTCTTATTCAGTTCCTCACTACATAACATCAAACGTAAGCACCAAAACAACAGCCAATGTCCTGTGGCATCATCTAATACATCAAGTTTGGCAATCTACACTGAAAGATCAGCTTCTTGTTAAGTATATGGTTTGACTGAGACAAAGATTAAATAGGACCTACTAGTTGAAATGTCTATGAAGCTTTTGCTCCAAATAAATAAAATAATTAAATAAATTTTGGTCTCTGTAAATCAAATTATATGTAACACTGCTTAATTTTCACAAACTTAGCTGATTAAAAAAAAAATAGACAGAAATATATCAAGCAATACTAGTAGCATATTATTCCCAGCAATCTGTGTCTTCATTATACCATCGGAAGGATGTAAGGCTGAGTCAACCCTGAACTAGTCAGGATTGAACTCCTGGCTGCATGGGCAGAGCAAGCCTGCAATACTGCATTTTAGCCATTGTGTCATCACAGCTCCTTTAAATCTTATTAATAACTACCCAGGAAAACAAAATATGCTGTATTGTATATTTTAACTCTCTTAAGTGTTAATTATGAGTCACAACACTGAAAAACTCAGAGAACTTTGATCAACTCAATGAAAGATGAAAACCATAGACTGTTATTATAGAAGCAGAACAGAATGATTATTTATTTATTTATTAAATTTATATTGCCACCTATTCACCCATGGTGACTCGAGGTCGCTTACAGAATGTAAAACCATATTTAAAATAAAAGACAATAAGAACTAACAAAAAGAATCAAATAAATTAATAAAGTACAATAGAACAAAATCTGGAAAAAATAAATAAAAACACACACACACACCCAACTCCCACCCCCTGCCCAATGACAGCAGATCACACGAGCCATTTGATGCACTCCATCCCATTCTGGGTTCCCCAGGCCCACTGGCAGAACCAGGTCTTCAGTCCTTCCGGAAGAGTATTAGAGTGGGGGCCATTCTAATCTCTGGGGGAATGATATTCCAGAGAGAGGAGCCACCAAGGAGAAGGCCCTTCTTCTGGGTCCCACCAGGTGTATCTCCCTTAGAGGTGGGACCATTCCCTGCCTCCTCGCTCTAATGGGTTGGGTAGATGTGACCGGCAAGAGAAGTTCCCTCAAATAACCTGGTCCCAAGTTAGCCCTCCCAAGCCATGAAGGGCTTTAAAGGTGACAATATGTACTTTGAATTGCACCCGGAAACAAATCAGCAACCAATGCAACTCCTGCAGAAACACGTGCACATCAGGGTCTGCACAAAACCATGTGGGTCACTGCATTTTGCACCAACTGGAGCTTCTGAATGTTCTTCCAAGGGCAGGCCCATTTGGAGCGCATTGCAATAATCAAGACGGGATTAGACTAGGGCATGAGTGACTGTGAGTAGGGACCGTTGGTCCAGGAAAGGACATAACTGGTACAAAACCCACAGTTGTGCAAAGGCCCTCCAGGCCACCACCGCCACCTGGTCTTTGAGCAGGAGTTGCGAGTCCAGGAAAACCCCTAGATTACACACAGGGATCGTTTAGGATAATGCCATCCCATCCAAGACCAAAGATAGCAATTCTCCCTGAGCCAACGAACCCCAAACCCACTTGGTCTTGCAAGGGTTTAGTTTCAACCTATTGCTCCCCATCCAGCCCAAACAGCCTCCAGGCACTGTGAGAGGGAGGACACAGCAACACTTCACTCACCATGGCCCAAGACATACAGCTGAGTATCATCAGCATATTGGTGATACCTCAGTTCATGGTGACAGATGATCTCACCTAGCTGCTTCATATAAATGCTGAACGGAGCAGAGACAGTACCAAGCCCCGTAAAGCAGTGAGCGAGGGCTGGATCTCTCCCCTCCTTTCAATACTGACTGAGAGTGGCCACAGAGGAAGGAAGTGAATCAGGACAGCACAAGGCCTCCCACTCCCATCCCCCAAAGCCACCCCAGGAGAATCCCATGGTCAATGGTATTGAAAGCCACTGAGAGGTCAAGTAGAGCAATGATGGATGCACTATCCCCATCCCGCTCCTGCCAGATATCATCCAAAATGCAATCAATGCTATCCCAAATCCAGGCCTCAATCCTGACTGGTAGGCGTTGAGATAATCCATTTTATCCAGAAACCTCTGGAGCTGCTGCGCAACCACCTTCTTAACAACCTTCCCCCAAAACTAGGGGGATTAGCTAGGCAATGTCTCGCAAGATTTTAAAAATAGAGTAATGTTTGTGCATAGCAACTCTCCAGCACTTTTCCAGATTTTTAAATGTGAAAATTCTAGGAACTGTAATCCCTACATATCTGCAGGGCATCAACTTTGGAAAGACAGACATAAAAGGCACCAAAAATAAAAACTAAGTCATCACCCCACCAGAATTCTTCTCCATTGTTACTTTCAAGGAATCAAAGGAAGCAAATGATATTTCCAGAGAAGAATGCATTTACTGAAGCATATCTAGAACAAAGATACATTTCAAAAATGATTTTAGTGATTTTTAAAAAAATAATATTCTTCAATTTGAATTTTATAGCTACTGGAACTAATATACATTAGAAGTTGGCACAAATGTGTGATGTTTAAATATGAACACTGTTTGAAGTATTTGAAGTAAAGTCTTTTTTAATATATGTTGAATTTATTTTAGTATGAACACTTTGTTAAAAATTGGTTATGGTCTGTAAAATATCACTTGATAAAGAGATAATTGTTGTTGGCTCCAATGGATATCTTCTATTTACACATTTTTAAGAAGATTTTTAAAATACCATTTAAATGGCATAGCAATTTGATTAGCAGCTAATTCAGGAAGTCAGGTTGATTCACAAAAAACAGAATTTATAAACTCAAATATTAAATTCCCAATGAAAACATTAAGATATGAAAAAACAACTTGGTAGAATTACTTATCTAGTCTAAAAATTTCCAATACAACCAAATTTCCATGGGTTCCTAACAGGAAAATGTTCAATGGCTAAAACACTAACAATTTTTGTCTTGAGTATCTTCAGTAGATCATGGAGTCTTTCGAAAAACACAGAGCCCTTGTGACCTACCATCAATATTCCTTGGAAGATGTGCAACCATGCACATTACTCAGGATTTGAAGCTATTAATTTTAAAAAGCCAGCTTGATAATAAATCCAGGAATCAAGTGAATATCCTTTTACATTCGTGAACAATTCCAAATGTAAAAACCTTTAAAAACATCTCTTGCTTTGTTACAAAAGAAATGGCCCAATACTTTAAAGATGTCAAAAACACCAATATCGGCTTCCTGATAGCAAATGTAATGGTAACATTTATCATTGAACTGCATTTATATCAGTTCACTCACTCTTTACATAACCCATTTAAAATGAACAATAAAAGTTTTCTTTAATTAGCTACTGGTGTGCATTAACATGATCATGATTAAACCATAAAAACCAACTGTACATTACTCAGGTCCGCTATCACATGTGTTTCAAATTATTTCAGTTGAAAATGTACTTTGAGTCTCTTTTAAAAGTTCAACCTTCTGCTTTCAGAGAATTAAATGCATATTACTGCAGTGAAGAAGATAATGTTTCAGACCTCCAGGCATATATGAAACACACTGGCAGCACATTAGACAAAATGCTTTACTTATTAGATACTTCCTATTCTAAACAGTGTCATCAAAGGCTAAAAACAAAATCCATATAAAAGCTGCACAATGCTTCCACACAGAACCTGTGCCAAAATCCCTGTACTTTCCAACTAATGAGGAAAGGATGTGCACTCTTAACATATGAATGTAAGATTTTCCAAGCATTTACTTTAGGAAACAGTACTATTGATTCCATATGGCTTATGTTAAATGAAACTGTATTGGTAAAATAACCTTTAAGATATCTGGCATGATAACCATAATTAAACAGTATTCAAAGGAGTAAAACAAAAGAGAATTTAGTTTCACAATGGCTAATTAAAATAAAATGAAAAAACACAGCATGTCCACTATCAAGATAAATTGGTAATTAAAAAAAAAAAAAAGTACTTAAAATACTGTTAAAATATACTTTAAAGATAGAATCTAAAATGTGGAGGGAAATATTTGTAGTTTGGCGAAGAAAATAGCATATGAGTTGGATTTTTTTTTACTGGAAATAATAGTTCTAAACGTTTGAACAATAACCAGATGGGTCTTAAATCAGAGGAATTCTACAGTTTTTCTGTCAAAAAGAATTGCAATGTGAAAAAGTTTTCAATTGCTGAAAAATGTCAAGCTGATAGTTTACGTCTTAGATGGCTTCAGTACATTTTCCCCATTCTTTCACATCACAGTAGCCCAACAGAGAAGGTGATGAAAGCTATGCTGGTAGCTAGGGAATTCTGGCAAATTCTTCCTTGTCATGTGTTGAGATAAGTGACTTTATAGCTTAACCCCTTGAATTCAATAGCATTTAGAGAAGATAAAGAGATAAGGGCTATAATCTATATCCTTCTTTTTGAATATATGCTTGTTGCTGAGCACCCTAAAACATCAGTTTAAAACATTTCAAATAAAATGTTTTTAATAATTACTCCAGCCATGATAGGATTATCCTTTCAGTTTAGGGAGTCATGTTGCTCTAATTAGAGTATTTTTGTTCATATGTATGAATAGTATCTCATAAAAATAATTATTTTTTTCCCAAATCTTAAAAAGAAAGGCACAGGCAGCCAGTTAACAATATCTCTTTACACCAACATAAAGTGTAATTTTTGAAAGAAGAAAATTATACTACATTTCAATATGTTGTATAATGCTAAATTTACAAACAAGAAATGGAGGAAAGCTGCGTACCCAGAAGGTATAACAATGAAACAAAAAGGTATACGGATAACAGATAATCAGAGTTGGAAGGGACCTTGTAAGTCATCTAGTCCAATCCCTCGCCCAAATGGGAGACCCTACACCATTTCTGACAAATGGTAGTCCAATTTCTTCTTGAAACTCTCAAGTGATGGTCCTCCCACAATTTCTGAGGGCAAGGTGATTCCATTGGTTGATCTCACTGTCAGAAAGTTTCTCCTTATTTCCAGGTTAAATCTCTCCTTGTTCAGTTTTCATACAATTGTATGTGATTTCTGTTAATTCTTTAGTAAATTCATCCAGAAACACTTGGAAATTATATAAATTATCAAATTATGTCTCTTGATTAGATTTTATTTTCCTTTGAGATTCTGCTTATAACATATATTTTAAGAATTAATTAAATAAAATTTAAGTTATTGTTTTCCTTGGAAGTGGCAGTAAATCTCAGATCTCCTGACATTTTATCACTTCGCTAAAAACTCTCAGACGTGTTTCAGCCTAATTAGAATCTATACAGCAGATAAGAACAAAGCTATACACAGTAGTTAATTGCCCATTATTAATGCCAAGTTGAAAAAATTGGTGGCTTTGAAGTAAAGCAGTTTGCTATATGCATTGGTCATCTCTGGCCTGAGAATCAATGTCTGCTTTGCTTATTTTGCAATAAATTCTGTGAACAATTTAAAGTGAATTCAGTATCTCAGAAGTATATGGTATATTGTATCTTAAATGCAAGGTGAGCATGTTCTGAAAATACTGGCAAACTGGACCTTCACCAGTGTAACACCTCCATTTTGATGAAACATAATCTGCATCCAATAGTCAAGTATAACAACTTGAAACAATGTGTAATTCCAGTTGAGAATGCCACAAAATGAAAAAGAAAGCATTCACTTTTCTGCAATTGAAGCAGCAATGAACAGCTATCCTATCTTTGCAAATATTTCATTATAACAACCAGAAGACTCTTCTCCTTTGTTGAGTTGAAGTACAATTCATCCATACGTATATCAGCAGAAAATGATAGTGCTGAAATCTGCTATTAATTTCTTAATCAGTACCACTGCCAATTTCTAACTTGCCTGCTGCATGTGAATTGACTCATTGCCTAACCATGCTCTTACCGGGTGCGGTATGCAAACAAACTGGTTTAACCCACTCGTTTAATATCCCTTTCCCTTCAAAAGTCTCCCAGATGGCAATGCCCTCCCACCCCAAAATAACAGTGGTACAGAGTTTGAAATCTTTGAGATTTTCTGTTTTTCCTCTTGATGAATAATGGCTAAACACTGAGAAGTGACTGGGAGCAGAAATAGAGCTAGTTACACATGGAGACACCATTATTTTTAACCTTCAAGTTTTTAGAAAAAAGACAATTTAATGACAAATTGCGCTTGAATTTATTAATGTTTATAAATGTAAATGATTGCAGTTTTTTTTCTTAGCTGAGCTCCACAAGATGAGAACCATTGTTTTTTTTGATCAGGGAACCCTACTACTTGGATGTATTCTATCTTAAACATTGTATAAGACCTTTCTACAAGTCAGTAACTAATTAAAACAGATACTTGAGATACATGGCTGTCAATCAGGGGTGGGATTCTACCAGTTCGCACCTATTCACTAGAACCGGTTGTTAACATTCTAAGCAGTTTGGAGAACCGGTTGTTTGAAGAAATTACTGGCCTAATCCTGTAAGGAAGGCAGGAAGGAAACATTCTGGTGTTGGTAACAGAAACTGCCTCTCCGATAACCCTTATTATATTCTTGGCAAGACTAGACTTCCTGTCTCAGGAACTTCTCTGGAGTTTTTTTCCCCTCCTTTACTGGTACTTTGCTTGTGTGGAGTGACCATTTAGTTACAATGGCACTGAAAAAAGCGACTTATGACCATTTTTAACACTTATGACTGTTGCAGCATCCCCATAGTCACGAGAGGCCAGGCAAGGAGATGCATGCCTTGATGTGAGTGATACTGAGTTGGCCACACCCAGCCAGTAACATGACCACCAAGCCACGCTCACCAACTAAGCCACACCCACAGAACCAGTTGTTAAAAATTCTGAATCCCACCCGTGCTGTCAATGATATGTCGCTTGCATGGGTGAAATGATCTTAATCACATAAATGTTTGTTGGTGTTCTGAGTTTATAAAAAGCAAGAATAAAGGTGTATTTCTTAATAAGAGTATTAGTTTTTCAAATTATAAATAATAGTTAATGGCAATACAAGCCACAGAATAGATTTTTTTTTGCTGTTTATAAATATTACTGCAATATCTTAAAATATTATTATTTTAATATTTGAATAAGGTTTACTTTAAAGTTGTAAGGATGGGAAAGAGACAAAAAATAAATCAGCTGTGAAATGTGGGATATTTCATACAATGCAGTTTCTTGTTGCATTTTATTATGTTTCTGTAAGCCTCACTGGGTTTGGAAACATTACCTGGCATGTCAATTAATTAAACTAATAAGAGCATGATCATAACAAAGGAGGAGGAAGAGGGAAGGTAATAGTTTTTTAGTTAAAAGAACATTTTTCTTTAAAATCTGAAATAGCACTAAGTCCTATATACTATACTATATAGCACTATATACTATATAGCACTAAGTTCTATAACACAAGCCACAAGAGAGGTGCTTGTTCTTGCGTGCAGTTGTATTTTTGCAGACATTTCATTACCCAAACTAGATAATATCATTGCTTGTGCTAACATCACAAGGACTAGCACTGATTATTTTACCTAGTTTGGGCAATGAAATATCCTGCAAGAAAACAGCCAGGCAGCACTGAGGACCCCTTATTTCAACTCTGAGTTACAGATATTCAGAAGAGAATATTGTTACAAGCCACAAGGACAGAACTAAAGAGAACATGCTGATGATTAAATAAAAAGATAAAATTTGGGGTGATATCATTGCAATATTTTGTATGGAAATCTTTTGTCAATATGACAAGAAGCAGTCCCAAATTCTAATAAACAGAAATGTGTAGAAGGGAAAATGAAGTGGTGTCTGTTTATGTACATGTGCACATGAGGTTGACAGCTGTACAGGTCAACAATTATACAAGGGGACATTAGCAAGTGCTGCATATATATTTGGAACTGCCCATCAATTCCGTAGTCCAAATATAACATACAATACTCCTTTAAGATACAAAAACAGTATTTTGTTTCATGCAATTTAGAAAGAAACATCAACTTAAAAAAAATACACATATCCTTCGTGGGAAAGTTCACATTACCAACAAGCAAAAAAAAAAAAAATTCTAAATGTCAAACTGTCTCATTTCTTGTTCCAGACTGATTATTTATTTCAGTGAAACAGGATTGTAGAAAAATTAACTTTCTAGCTCTGAAATGGAAGCATTTTAGTTGGATGATTTATTATAGGAAATACACAACTCTAAGAGTATTGACAGATTGTGGTAATTCCAAATCACAAGACATTCTAGAAGGAATGCAGAATTTTATTTATTTATTTGTATGCATCTCTTAGTTTTGAATTTCAGTTATCCCTCTGCCATACTGTAATAGAAATTGCTAGTCAAGCAATCTGGTTCAACAAAAAGTGAAAACTAAGGGTAAGAATAAAATGGAGAATAACCCATTATGTTGCAAGAAGCTATAATAATAAACATTTAGATTTATTTAACAGTTGGCAATTCGAAACTCTGCATATATTTAAGACTTTTAGCTAGAAGTTTTGGATTTTCTCTACTGTAAAAAGATAATCCTGGAAAAAATTCAGGTTTAATATTTCAAGGCAGGGCTGATTTTCTACATCAGTATTATGAATTGCAATTTGCATCTATTTTAGTTTCCATTAGTTTGCTTTACATACCACTATACATTACAATATTAGGATTCTTTCATGACTGCCTGAAAACTACAAGAAGTTAATCTTCCAGAATATAACATTGCACATAACTATTTAAATGGTGTTGTGAAATATGTTAAAACAAATAGTATTTTTCAGAAAGCATAGTTAGGCTTTAACACTTTCAGACAATAATAAAAATCTGTCAATTTTATAGATATCCAAGTTTTAATAATAACATTTCTCATCCTTCCATGTATTTCATGTATATTACTTCATGTATTAAAGTTTGAAATTTATTCTCAGGTATTCAACCATGGAATCATTCCCATCACATCAGAAACAGATGCTTGAGAATCCTGTGATACATGTCTCTGCAGTTTATTCATTTCTTATTGGTTTATGTTTTCCTTCAGTTGTGATAAGGTTTGCCACCCATCCTAATAGGATGTGTTTCTATATTATCCATTAAAATTTTCTTCAGTGTAACTTTAACTATCCAATAGCTGAACCAGATTAATTCTTTGAATATAGTTTGATGTACAATGTTATAGATGTTATACAAGTAGCAGTTCCTAAAAAGCCAAATAAAAAGCAATTATATCTGTGTTAGTCCATGACAGGGGCAAGGGGGAAGAAAGGGGGAAAGGGAAGGGGGAGATGCCTCCAACTGAATTGGTCCAACCAATTTGATCTTTCCAGGAAAAGGAAAAGCAGCCGGAAGCTCCTTGTTGAGGTAATTCCCCGTTAGGAGAATGAGCACATACAGGGAGACGTATAGAGAGTAGTGTTTGAATAATACACACACAGTACACAGATACACTGTACAGTAAATGTAGGTTTTTACTTCCAGAAAGGTTTAAGCAAAGTCCAAAATAAGCAGTCTAAAGTCATTCACAGGTTAAATCAGTCAGTTTTCAATCCAGGGATAATTCAGTATCAAATTCCAGTGTCAAAAACAATTCAATATCAGACTTACATTAAATCCAGAAATATCAGGCAATTAGGAAGAATGGAGCCAAGGCAATGCTTTCCAAAAGAAGGAAACAAAGATACACTCACACTCTCTTCTGAGACTCAGATTAAGACTAAGACTAAACAACCCAGGTTTCTGGCTCCATCTTATGGCCATTTGAAAAACCACACCCAATTGCATGCTCTTGCATTCCCTTAAAGGGACAGTATTAAAATGTCTATCTTGGCTTATATATTTCTCACCCAAATACCTGTTAAGTGACTTATATTACTAACACTCCTATTTCCTGCAGCATCACCAGCCCCCTGGAATGACTCCCACTGAATCTTATTTGCTCTGCGGGATGTTTGGGACTTGACACCTGGATTTTAGTTTTTTTAGTATGTTTTTAGACTTTCATTATTGTTTTAGTAATAACGTTTATGAATGTTTAGTACTGCATATTCTTGCAAAACAATCGAGAGTCCAGTGGGATTGTAGAAGATAAAAACATGTAGTGGGAAGAAATTTTCCTATCCTTGTGGAACATGGCTGTATAAAAGTATAGTAAACAAATCTACAAACACCATATAAATAACACCAAAGGCTGCCCAATCTTTTCTCCACAAGGTTTCATCAAGGAGATATAACAAAAAACTCGGGACCAAGAAGAAATCATTTCAAAAATTAAGGTAGATGCTTTGCAACATTAGTTGCATTGTAGAGCTCAACTCTCATCCCTATCTGCAATATGTAATCCTGCAAAGATTTCACCTCTGAAGCTGTTATTTACAAGCCAAAAGAAAATGCTCTTACTGCCAAAAGAAGCTTTCTTTGAAAGGCTGAGCAATGTCAGAAAGGAGACTTTATTGGAATGGTGACAAGGTCAGGTCAAGGTAAACTCCCAATTTCCATTCCTGAAGGTCTCAGCACTTTCTCATACTATCAGTATTCTGACATGAATATTACAGATATATAATGTCTACATTATAGACATATAGTTACTTTTATCTCTATGATTAGCATTTTTAAATTTTTTATTTATCATTTGTAGGGCCACCCATCTCACAACAGGACTCTGGGTGGTGTATAAGAGAACTACTAAAACATCTGCATATAACCCATGACGTCCAAGGTTAAAGCAAAACAAAACAAAAACCAATCAGAAAAACCACATCAACACAGGGCTTGCCTTACCATCTGGCCCCAAAGCCTCAGGAAACAGTCTTCAAAGCCTTGAAAAAGGCAAACAGGGTTGAGGTTTGGGTTTCCTAGAGGAATGCTATTCCACAGGGCTGCACTACCACAGATAAGACACAACTTCTGGGTCCAAGAAGATGACATTGTTTAATGGTAGGACTCAGAATATGCTCTCCTGAATAGATCTGGAGGTTGAGCAGAAATAATGAAAGGCAGTCAGCCCCAAGCTGTACTTGACAAAGGATGTGGTTATTTGTAGGGCTACCTTCCCCCACAAACATCTGCCACCCCAAGAAGTCTCAGAGGGACATCATGCTTCAGGTTTCCTATTTTAAATTTTGCCACCTCGTGAGATTCAGGACAAATGCCTTTTTGATGGTTGCCCTTGAAATGCTCTGGAATATTCTTCTTCAGAACATACAACAGCACCCAATTCTGTTTTAGGAAAGCTTTTAAGACTTGGTATATTTCCCAGGATTTTGGGTCAAGTTGAATGGAGTCCATTTTTTATTCTTTTACTTATTGTATCCAGTTGGCATCTTATATTTATATAATCTATTTCTTTATAATATTTTGTTTTTTCCTCCCAGTTTCTGGTTTATTTTTCTGTTGCATGCTGCTCAGTGTCACACTGTTTGAGTTGGGTGGCTTTTTAAATCTATTAAATTTTGGATCAACTGCAGCTTCCAAATGTTCTTCAATGGTCGCCCCAAGTCCAGTGAATTAAGATAATTCAAACCAGAGATGTCCAAGGCATGAATCACTATGAGCAAAGTTTGACTGTGCAGGAACGGGCACAAGTGACTTACAAAACAAACCTGCACAAAAACCATCTTAACTACAGCTGCACCTGTTCTTTTGAGCAAGACCCACAAGTGCCAAAACTAACATCATGTCTACTTCATTTTAAAAGCTCAAGTTTAATCAACTTGATTAAGGTTAATTAAATAAGTGCTTGTCACAAAAAAAAAAAATAGGCCAGATTTTAAAGGCCAATTGCTGACCACAGAATCATTTGAGTTCATTTGTAAAAGCCGTGATTTGCAATAGTTAGAATGCAGTATTGCAAGCTAATTCTGCTGAATGCCAGGGGTTCGATTCTCAATGGCTCAAGGTTGACTCAGCCTTCTATCCTTCCGAGATCGGTAAAATGAGGACCCAGATTATGGGGGGAAATATGCTGACTTGTAAACTGCTTAGAGAGGGTTGAAGGAATATAAGTTTAAGTTCTGTTGCTATTCACTTTCATTTTCTTACAACCCCAGGCAGTGGTGGTATTCAAATTTTTTTACTACCGGTTCTGTGGGCTGGCTTGGTGGACGTGGCATGGCTTGGTGGGTGTGACTTGGTGGGCGTGACAGGGGAAGGATACTGCAAAATCTCCATTCCTACCCCACTCCTGGGGGAAGGTTACTGCAAAATCCCCATTCTCTCCCTACCCCACTAACTTGTTTTCCAGCTCCATTCTTCTGTGCAGGGCAATCAAAGAAGACTCAGCCAATCAGCTGGGTCTCGGGAGACAGAGAATAGATGGGGGCGGGGCCAGTCAGAGGTGGTATTTGCCGGTTCTAAGAACTACTCACTACTGGTTCCCCAGAACTGGTCAGAACCTGCTGAATGCCACCTTTGAACTCAGGGCAGTGTACAAAATAATTCAGCCTCCCATTTTCCCAAACAACAAACTGTGGTTGAGGGAGAGTGAAAGTCAGTCATATAGCTGGCTTCCATGTCTAAGGGAAGACTAGAATTTCCAATCTTTAGACCAGCAATGTAATTCCTACACCAAACTGGCTTTCTCTTAATAGTATATATCATTGACATTAAAAAAAAAAAACATATCACATGGAAGAAAATAAAAATGTCATTTCTTCATTTTAAAAACGTATGTGTAATATTTTAGTATAAACACTGGCTACTTCCTTCAGTATATATTGTGCTTGACTAGTTTCCTAAATATATTACTTTTTTAACTTACCAAGAGGAATGACTTGCACAGACAAGGCACATAGCTAGATAACTGCATTCTGTGGAGTCAGCAAATCTTTTTAAAAATTTAATTTGTGAGATGTATTGCTTGCCTTCACTGCCATACACAGTATCTACAATTTTAAATTTATGTATTCTTTTCCTAAATCTAAAAATTACAATTTGAAGAGTTAAAGAAGATTACAAACTCCAACTATTAAACTAGCCTTTTGAATTTTACAAAGTTCTGTCACAGTTTATGTAATAATCTGATAGACTTTGAAAGACATTGAGCAGAATTTTAGGCTACTATATTAAAGTTAGAGACAAAAGAAATACTATCCCCACAACAAAGAGCTGATTTCAGATAATCAAATGAAATCTGGACTGAGCCCAATCATGCACTTAACACTCAGGTTAAAACTGCTTGATCCATATGGGTTAATTCTCAAACACATTGGAAAATAAATAAAAATAATTAGATTAAGTTTTTTAAAAAGCTAGAAAAATGTACTTTGGCTGGAGTACTTTATTTAACTTTTAGATTTTTCATTACCTGGGTTTCCAACAGTTTTCTAAGGGAAAATCATCCCTTTGGGGCAATTACTATCTTGGTCATGAGCCAGTATGTGAGATTTTACAACCGAAAAGAGTAAATGTTAAGTCTTTATCAACAAAGAATTACATAACTTCAGAAACAAACAATTATCTTGTGAAATAACATAAAAATGCAAAATCATAAAAATCACTGGGGAACGGGAGGAGGTATTACATCTGAAAACTGTGGGTTAAGAATTCAGAGTTAATTTTTATAAGAAGAAAGATAAAAAGAGACTACCTTAAATTGCCATGGCTTACTTTGCCAACCAATAAGTGCTTAAAGTGCTGTCTGCTGTGAGATATTTCAGAGAACAGAGATGGTTAGCTTACAAACCACTGAAGCCAGCACTGTATTTTGATGAAGCTTCACGATTCCAGCTAGTAAAGCTAGCATCCATTCCTGTACTTTGAAGCTTTGACCAAGAAGGCTGTTTATGCAAAGACCAAAGACCATGCAAAGACCAATTTTATGAACTACTGAAAATTTATTTTGGGACCCGGAATTTGGGGTTCCCCTCAAACTCAGATTTTGTCAGCCTTTCCAGGTAGACTGGCTGAGAAACAAAACCAGATGAACTAGTTCTACTTTATTGTAACTGTTCTGTCCGGAAAAACGCGAGGTAGACCGGGTTCCATCAAACAAAGACTTTATTGAAGTTATCAGCAGTAACGGAACGGTTTGGCTCAAGCCGCGGCAGCCTTTATATACGGCTTGCCTGCCGGCTTGTAGCCAATGGCAGTTACTTGATTTTGCCGCCTTTTGGCGGTTCTCCTGGATTGGTTCTTAGCGAACCAATCCCATGCAGGCCTTTCTGACCAATCACATTTGAGACATTTGGAGTAAATTATTTTATACAGAACACCCCTCCCCCCTTAGTTTAGTCCTACGTGGTGACGTAGTCGCGCAGGTAGGTGGGGCTTCTTCTGACTCTACTGGACTTACGCGGTTCATTTTCGCTGGAGACTTCAACCGGTTCGGATGGGGTTGCTGTCTCTCCGGCTCTTTTCCATGGAACCGCCTGGAAGGGTTAGTCAGCCATTTTGCTACCGCTTGAGTAGCTCAGGCCGGTGGTTTTGCCACTCCCTCCTGGCTTTCCCGGGCAGGTCAAGCTGGCTTGGCTGGCCCCTTCCAGGATGGGTTTCTCTTCATCTAGATTTTTTCCGCAAGTCTCATCTAACCGTAAGTGTTGTTTTTGCTCTTTTTGATTGGTTAGATGTTCTGGATTTATTTTAAAAAGTTCTTTATTATTATTTTGTTGTATTTCCCCCCCCTCTTTGGTTTTGTTTTCATCGATTTTTATTATTTGGGGTTGTGTGTTTGTATTTTGTTCAATATTTCGGGAACGAAGCTGGTCTATGTGCCGCTTCCATTCTCTGCCATCGTCTATGGTTAGGCGGTAGGACCGGGGGCCTGTTATTTGTGTGATTGTGGCTGGAAGCCATAGAGGGTCTGAATTTTTTTGCGTAGACTAGGTCGCCGATTTCAAACGTGCGGAAACGGCTGGAGGAATCGGGGGGTCTTTCCAAAGTGTAGTTTGGATATAACCTATCTAAATGTGACCTAAGTTTTCTCCCCATTAACAATTCTGCTGGGCTTTTGTTAGTTACAGTGCTGGGGGTGATATGTTGGAGGGTGAGTAGACGGTTAATTTTATCCTGGACATCCCCGAGGTCCATTTTTTTGAAACCCTCTTTAGTAAACCTGACCATTCTCTCGGCCCTACCATTTGCTGCCGGGTGGGCCGGCGCGGTTAGTGCATGGCGTATACCTAGGGAGGCTAGGTACTGCTCAAATTGTATAGCAGTTAGTTGAGGCCCATTGTCGGACACTGGAACATCCGGCAATCCATGGGTTGTGAATAGTTTGTTGAGTTGTTTAATAACCGCATTGGTTGTCGTAGATAACATCACTACAACTTTCAACCAATTTGAGTATGCATCTACGACAATCAAAAAGGTATGCCCTCTAGTAGGACCCGCAAAATCAATATGGATCCGAGACCAGGGGCCTCGTGGGGTCTCCCAGTCCCTTATGGGTGCATGTGGTGGGGAAGGTCTGGTTTTCTGGCATTTAGTGCAAGTAGCAACCCAGTATTCAATATCCTTATCTAAACCAGGCCACCAGACATAGCTTCTAGCTAGGCTTTTCATTTTTACAATACCAGGGTGGCCCTCGTGAAGCATGTCCAACACTTTAGTTTGTAATCTAGCAGGAATTACCACCCGATCACCCCACAATAAACAGCCTTTTTGAATTGAAAGTTCAGTCTGTCTGGTCCGGAAAGGTTTAAAGTTTTCAGTTTTTTGGTTTTCCGGCCAGCCTTTACCTACCCAATTTAAAATGCAGGCAGTCACTGGGTCCTTGACGGTGGCTCTGACGACATCATTTGCAGATATTGGCAGTTCGGGGCATGTTTCTATTTGCAGGGTGGTCATTGTTGGCGCCGGGTCTTCCTCTGTCGTTGGCAGTGGTGTTCGACTTAATGCGTCTGCATGGGAGATTTGTTTCCCGGGTCAATGTGTCAATGTGTAAGAGTATGCTGCTAGGAATTCTGACCAACTAGTCATTTGCGGGGACAAAATGTTTGGTGTCGGTTTGTTTCCCGCCAGAATTCCTCGTAACGGTTTATGGTCAGTTACAATGGAAAATATTCTTCCACAGAGGTACTCGTGAAAACGGTTCACTCCGGCGACAATTGCCAGGGCTTCTCTGTCTAGTTGACTATAGTTGCGTTCTGCTTTAGAAAGAGTTTTTGAGTAATAGGCGATGGGTGCCTCTCTCCCATCAGGCAATTGGTGGCTCAGGTGAGGCGTTGCAGGTGACCATCAATGGAAGTGTGTTACTAAACTGGATAAGAACGGTGTCTGAGGCTAATAAATTTTTTATTCTCTGGAATGCCTTTTGTTCTCTATGACCCCAAGTCCAATTAGTTTTCTTATCCAGCAAACGGTGTAATGGTTCTGCTATCGTTGCTTTGTGGGGGAGGAATACGTTACAGAAGTTTATTAGACCCCAAAATGCCTGCAATTCCATTTTGTTTTTTGGTTGTGGTGCGTCTCTAATAGCCTTGACCTTTTTTTCTGTAGGGTGTATACCCTCTCCGTCAATTAAGTAGCCCAGAAATTCGACGTGATCAGTCATTAAGCAGAATTTTTCCTTTTTAACTTTCAGGCTGGATTCTCTAAATATTGTTAGCACTTCTCTTATTCTTTTTTCTAGTTGGGTCGTATCTTTAGCCGAAATTAGGACGTCATCAAAATATGGTACAACTCCTTTTATTCCATTTAATAGGCGTTCCATGAGGCTTTGGAAAACGCCTGGGGCAACGCTTACTCCAAATTGAAGTCTGTTACATTTGAATGCCCCTCTGTGAGTTACTATTGTCTGTGCCTCGGCCGTTAATGGGTCTACTGGAAGCTGTTGGTATGCTTGTGCTAAATCAAGCTTTGCAAAAAATTTTCCTCCCCCAAGTGAGTGTAATAAATGTTTTACGACTGGCACCGGGTATGCGCTTTGTTGTAACGCATGTTTCAGGGTAGCCTTGTAGTCTCTACAGATGCGTACCGACCCGTCAGGTTTAACCGGTGTTACTATTGGCGTCTCCCACCTAGCATGATCAATAGGTTCTAAGACCCCTTGGTCAATTAATTTGTTCAATTGTTCATCTATTTTTGCTTTTAACGCAAAGGGAACTTGTCTGGCTTTTAACCTTCTAGGGGTCACCTGGGGGTCTAAGCTAAAGGAAATTGGGGTCCCCCGGTACCTGCCTAGGGAGCCGTCGAAAACGTCCTGGAACTCGTGAATCAGGCTTTCTTCCCAGTCAGTTGCGGCTACTCGGCTCACTCCGGTCATTCCGATGCCCAATGGTGCGAACCATTCGATGTCCAGGAGACTGGGTCGGTCTCTATCGACTATTGTTAGAGGCAGGACTTCAACGTGCTGCTTGTAGGTGACTCGGAAATGTCCTAGACCTACCACAGGGATTCGATTCCCTTGGTAGTCCCTTAGAATTAATTTTTGTTTCTGGAGTTCTTTTAATTTGATATTTGGGACCAGTCGTCTGATTGTGTCCCAAGACACCATTGACAGGAAAGACCCTGAATTGACTTCCATCTCACAGGGGCTGCCTTCAATTTTTACGATGATTTTAACTTTCTTTCCGCTTTCCGTCTGAGCGCTCCCGATAGTGACAGTTTGATGGGTCTTTTCTCGGTTACTGGCTTGTTTGTTGCGCTCCCACTTTCTCTCGGCTTGCTTCGATTCAGTTTGTGGTGGGGAGTTACTGCGTCTGTTAGGGCTGTTATTTTTGCGATTCCTACAGACTTTCTCGATGTGTCCCCTCTTTTTGCAAGCTCGGCAGATGGCATCAAGGAATCTGCAATTGGCTCAAGGGTGGTTTCCTCCGCAGCCGGCGCATTCCCGCCAGTTTCTTTTTTCACGCCTTTTTTTGTTGGCGTACAGGCGGTGGACCTCATTGTCATCATCTTCTCATTCTGATGATTCGTCAAAATCTTCATGATGTGTGGTGGCGGGAACTTGCTTCCTTCCTCTGGCTAGGATCGTTTCATCGTTATTCGCATTCATTTGCTTGATCGTGTCCGCTGACTTTTTTGTGGCTTCTGCGGCTGTGGCTTCAGCCACTGTTATATTGGGTTTATTTAGCAATTTACTTTGTAAATTAGAGTCTTTTAGGCCTAGGACCACTCAATCTCACATGGCTTCATCTAAGTTCAGGAACTCGCACGCTCCCCCCAGTTGTCGGAAGGCTGCCACAAAGTCAGCGATGGTCTCGCCTTCTTTTTGGTCCTTTCGGTAGAACTCGTGCCGTTTGATGAGATTTGACACTTCTGGTGTGTAGTGGGCCTTTAGCATTCGCTGGAGTTCAGGCCAGGTCATTTGTTTTACGTCTCTGGGTTTCGCCAATGCTTTGGCCATCTTGAACACAGTTGGTCCACAATGAGTTAGGAAAACAGCCCTCTTGCGCTGGTCTGAGATATCTTCCATCTCGTTGCTTTCTAAATACATTTGAAAACGGTCTACGTAGGATTCCCAATCCTCTTCATTGGGATTGAAGGGTGCGGGCGGTGCATTATTTCCAGCCATCGCTTCTAGCCTGGATTTCAATTCGCCGTGTGCACGGTCTCATGTTTTAGGACGATCCCACCTTCGTCGCCAGTGTTCCGTCTGGAAAAACGCGAGGTAGACCGGGTTTCAACAAACAAACACTTTATTGAAGTTATCAGCAGTAACGGAACGGTTTGGCTCAAGCCGTGGCAGCCTTTATATACGGCTTGCCTGCCGGCTTGTAGCCAATGGCAGTTACTTGATTTTGCCGCCTTTCGGCGGTTCTCCTGGATTGGTTCTTAGCGAACCAATCCCATGCAGACCTTTCTGGCCAATCACATTTGAGACATTTGGAGTATACCATTTTATACAGAACAGTAAGACTACAATCTTGCAAGTCTGACAGTAAAACTTTCCAGCTCTCTCTTTTACAGCCTGATGGGTTGAGGTGATTAGTTTCTCAGTTTCTTTCTCTGCCCGTGATGTAGCTGCAGAATGATTAACTTTGCCATCAAATATATGTGCTACCTTATTCATACACAGCACAGAAATCAGTGGCAAATGCTTTTAAGTGTCCTAAAGATTCCATATGTGACTGCACTGCTTGTCTTTTCTTGTCTAGGCCTTAACAAGTTAAAGATGAACATGCAATATACTGTATCTCCTGGTTCAAGAATGAGCATTCAATACATCTCAAGTAAAAAATAATAATATCTTAAACACAGAATCATAATTAATATAGGTAGGAGGAGCTCCTACAGAATTACAGTATTTTATGACATCATATTCAATAACTTTATGTTTGGTTTCACACTAAAACAACTTCTTCAGAGAGTGTAATGGTGGGAGAAAATGATTCCAGCATGGGTTGACTGGCAAATTTGGGCCAGTCATTCTCTCATGATTCAACCCACCTCACAGGTTGCCGCTGTGGGGAAAAAAGGAGGGAGCATTAGGTATGTCACTTTGAGTTGTATAAAAAAGGCAGGATAGAAAGAAAGAAAGGAAGGAAGGAAGGAAGGAAGGAGGGAGGGAGGGAGGGAGGGAGGGAGGGAGGGAGGGAAGGAAGGAAGGAAGGAAGGAAGGAAGGAAGGAAGGAAGGAAGGAAGGAA
>BLBF01000002.1:27844931-27914009 GCA_015471245.1 Laticauda colubrina
GAAGGAAGGAAGGAAGGAAGGAAGGAAGGAAGGAAGGAAGGAAGGAAAATGGTGAAGCAATAGTGCTAAAGGAAAAAGCAAGCAAGCCTGCTGTTGCATTTTAAAAACTAACTGCTGCTTTCTCACCACATGGTTACTTTATGGAGGCTGCTTTTGTATGTGGTTATGCCACATGATGGAGTATTTCTGTGGACTGCTTCTCATGATATATAGTTTTCAAGAGGCTTCTTAAAACTGCTTCCACGGAACAGTGCTTTGTGTGCATGCCAGCTTCTCATGAGAATGCAACCTTGCCACATGCTTTGCTACCCCCTCCTCAAAATATTCTCTCTTTGAACTGATTCTGTATGCCAGCTGTTTCCCAGAGCAAGCCATCTCATAATGGTTTGCTGTAAGGCAATTATCATGTAAAGACAATTTCAAACAGAGCTTTTGTGGTGACTCTCAGTAGGTACTATATGAGTAGTGATCCACAGCAGCCCCTCACCATGTTGTTTTTGGGCATGCAGTTGTAAACAGCTTGTGACAATGTACAGACAAAACGAGGAGTTTGCTGCATAAAATTACTGCTTGTATATTCTTTTCCTTCTGATTTAATCATATCAGATTCTCAGTGACTGTCTGGAGAAGTCCCTGCAAAATCTATTTACATCAATAATGCAGAGAGAAAATTGCTAAGGATCGGGCTTCAGGACTTCAGAATAACTTTATCATACAGCTATAATAAAGACAGTAAGAAATCTGTATCTAGTCAATGAAAAATTTAAAGAACTACAAAAGTTATGAGGGAGCAGGAAACTCTCCAGTATTTTTGGTTTATTTTGGAATTGTGATTCTACTTTCTTTTGCTTATCTTCAAAATGTTCTGCAGAAGCCATTTGTGAAGTAACTCAATCATTCTTGAGCCTTGACTCAGTAATCTTTAAAAGGGATTTGCCTACTTGTACTGATATTTCAGCAGATCTAGATTTTCTACCTAAAGGCACAATCACATGAATGAGAACGTACATCCACATATCTGATTTTATATTGCTTTTTCATAGGGTGAAAGTTATGCTTTAATTACAACATCCATTACCATGGGAGCTATTGAAGGTGAGCATAAATTAAGATTACTGAATTCTGGGAATGTAATATAAACTGGAATAGATTTATTTAATTTTATGGAAATAGGAAATACAATATGTAACTACGTCCTTAGGAACAAATGTATATAGTTTATTCAGTAATAGGATTACTTGGCATTATGTAATAATGATCTGAATATGTAATAGGGCCATGAGCCATTATAGATCAGTGACCAAAGAACATTCATATCACTTAAATACTACTTACCAATGCAGGTAGTTCACATATTTAGCAAAAATTATTAACTACTACATCAAAGTTACAACTAACAAACCCAAGCAAACCAGAACTCTGAGACTGGAATCTTCCTCAAAGGATTATTGGATACAACATATTGGCATGATTAAATGTACCCAATAAAGAAGTCCTTTGTGGAAGATTCCAGCCTCAGAGTTCTGATTTGCTTTGGTTCACTAGTCAGAACCTTGACATAATAATATACACTTTTTATACTTTTTAATACCAGTATCTAAAATGCTACACAGATTTATACAAAAACCCAATGAAACTGACACAAAACCATGTTATAGCTCCTTATTTTCTTTAAAAAAAAACTGTAACATATTTTTAAAAAATCATTTTATAAAAGAGTCAAAAGAAACTTCTTTATATAAAAAATAAGTCAGGACCCCACTGAGTCTACGGACCTTAAGTTGGCTTAAATTTCATACATGAATTTAGTAATTTAATATACAGAAATTGTAATCTATACATTTATTTTATTATTTATTACATTTATATGTTGCCCATGTTACTATCCAAATTACATCCATCTACTCTATAATATCTACAATTTTTTAATATTTCCAAGATCTTAAGTAAAATTTATGTTAATTAATGAAAATGTGACTAGTCCTGATTATTTATTTCTTTATTTAACGATATGGAACTTGAGTAGATCACTGAGGGTCAAGTGACATATAAATGTAATAATATTTTTTAATATTTCTCTAATGTTGTTTTGCTTCAGAAGAGACACTGGTTACAAAGAGGCCCAGTAACTGATGCAAATTGGAGAAAGGAGGGATGAATACAGGCAACCTTAAGCCCCTGTCCCACTGCACCAACGGATGCAAAGAGGATGTAAAAACGTTAAAAAACGTTGGAAAACGCTATGCATCCGTTGTGTACTCATTGCATACCTGTTTCATACGCTCTATCCTTTGAGCATCCGTCCACTGAGATTTCATCCGCTCAAGAAGTTTTGAGCTGCATAAAACTTTGTGAACGGATGAACTTTCCGCTGTGTACGATGTAAATCTGTGACATCCGAGCAACAACGTTCTATGTCCGTTTATCATCCGTTAAATGTCCACTGTATCCTCTCTGCATCCTCTGGGCATCCTCGCTACTTACATCCGTTGCAGCTGAAAACGGAAAGAGGGAGGAAACAAAAGGTACACGGAACGTCTACACAGCGTTAGTGGCACGGAAATAGAAAGGATGAGCAATGAACGGTTTGCATCCGATATACATCCGCTAGGCTTCCTATGAACATCCGTTTAACATCCCCACTACATTCTATCCATGTCCGTTCTTTTCCTTTCTTTTCCGTTCTGTTTATGCAAATTTTTGCCACTTTTTGGAGCGGATGACAACGGATGGAGCACCCCCAAAATTTTGCTCGTCCACTGTGTCCTTTTTGCATACGTTTTGCATCTGTCGGCCAGTGGGACCTAGCCTTTATCAAGGAACCCATTCTTAATTCTTCTAGTCAGTTTCACAATGCCCAGGTTAATTTCCCCATTTTATTGCAATTAAATTTTGCCTTAATTCTCTTTCATTATTCTCTTCAATCCAAAAGATACAGAGAATCTAAATTGCAACTGACAAGCATTATTTGAGTCAATTCTTGAACTCTTTTATTAGATGTTTTTTTTGCATATAGTTTTCTCTGACTGCACAAGATTGCACAAATGAAGATAATGAAAGTTCAGTTTTTAAGCTAGGTAGTCGCATTTGCTTGATTAGTAGTTTTTAAGAAGAGTATAAGCTGCCACATAGAAATATCCTGTGATGAATATGAAAGAATTTGTAATGAGTAAAATATAAGAGTTCCCCATATCTTAACATACTACAGTTTCTCTTAGCAAAACCATATACTCTTCCCAAATTATGGGAACTTTTGTTCAGATTAAAGAGGAAGAGACTTTAAATTTGCAAACAAACAAATGGAAAAATTCCCCAAAGGAGGTGTCAATTGTTGTATTCCAAGAAATGTGCCTCTTGCAATAAAGCCCACTGACTCTTCCCATAACGCAGAAGAGAAAAGGGACTCAAGAAGCTTATCCAGCGAGATCTTCATTTGGTTATAAATAAGTGTGTGGTCTCCTTTGTACTTGCAGACGGCTAGTGGTTCTACACCTGCTCCTCAGAGCAGATACCGTAAAGATTTAGTTTTTGTGTATCATTATAGAACCAAGAAACTCCTGTCATTATCAACTGCCCCTCTGTCTACTTCTGGAATAGGAAACTGCTGCAACTGGTACATCATAGTTTCTGATCGCAGCTGTTAAATGCAGTACAAAATTTAGAACGCTCCTCCTTCCTTTCTTCAGAACTTAAGCTTTAAACTACCAGAAATTCAAACTCATATTCAGGAACTACAAACTTCAAGGACATGATGCCAGTAGATATATTTGTTAGTTCAAAAGATCATCTTGCTACAAAACAAAGAAATGTATACATGTACGCTTCTATTTTAAAATTTAAGAGTTTCCTCCCAACTCTTAAATTACCATGCTCTTGCCCATTATTTTCTCAGCCTTGATTCCCTGTCTGAGAAGAGCTATCTCCCATCTCACTAGTTTCAGCACTTACAAAATAGAGCCTTTGCATACCTTTTCAGTGTCTTATTTTGCCCTCAAATACAAATTACAATACCTAAAAATATATTGATGAAAATTAATAGCTTTGCTTCTGAAAATCAGCTGCAAGATTTGAGGATGCTACATCAGCTGAAAAAAAAAAATCAGGCTTAGAATACAGGGCCCATCAACCAGTGTTTTTCAAAGTTGGCAACTTTAAAGATATATGAGCCTCAAATCCCAATATTCCCCAACTAGCCCGTCATAGACTATAATAGAATTCTATATAGAATTCTATATAGAATTTTTTTTCTTGTGAATTATTCTGAGAATTTGTAATTCTTTTACTGAATTATATTATCTGCTTGCAATCTTTATGAACAATCTAACTTATCCTGAGATCTACTGATACGGTACTTTTAATAAGAATAAAGATAAAATAATAAGTTAATAATAATAATAATAAGACAGTATAAAAGGGATTCATGGATATGTCAAGAATATTAAAAAATTAAGCAGAAACATGATTATTATTCACTTGAAATTGTTTCTTTAACATTAAATGGAATATAATCCTTGATCTATCAGATTAGGAAGAATAGAGTGCATAAATAAATTTAACATTAAATGGAACATAGTCCTTGATCTATCAGATTAAGTAGAATAGAGTACATAAATAAATTTACAAAAGCCTAGTAGCTGTACAATATCCTTTGGTCTTCAGTACAGTCCAGGATTCTTTCACACAAGGTACAGCCAAAACTGATGAAAACTTCTGTAATATTTTTGACTTGATAAAACTATTCTGATGATCTTGCATACTTCATTATAGATACATACAGAGAAGACCCAATAGCAAGAGAAAAGGATGACTGCTACAGAAGTCATTTATTTTCCCTAAATTTCCTTAATAAAAAATTACTATTCTGGAATAGTAAATTTGTACTTTCAGTAATGTACAAATACTTTTTCCACAAGCTAGCATGCAAGAAGATTTAACTCAATTGTGTATTACCTGGTGATGTATAAGTTAATGTTTGGATTTTAGCATAACAAAATTAAAATCTTTGCTATGTTAACTGAAACTAAATGATCCCACAAAAGTCTCTTGTTCTGCTTAAATACTTTAATCTCAATGACAGATAAATAAGCAAAATTAAACTAAAGGAATGACAATGTTAGGAAAGTAAGTCCAATCAAAATAAGACAACTGTACAAGAATAAAGATCTGAGGACTGTAATAGGAAGTACTGGAAAATTCAGAAATTTACATTTACATAAAATAACATTTGTACTTTAGCACCTACATAGATCAAAGAAGAGCCATTTTTGGCCTTAATTATGTGGTTACTCTCTAACATTATACACAGTATGTTTTTTATTCTGGTAAAATATAAACATTTAATTTACTCTATAACACTGGTTTAAAAAGTATACATATACTATTTCTTACATATGGTCCTTTTGGAAGTGGGTTTAATATGATGATTGCTGGATATTTGTGAACAAAGTAATTACTACTTCCAGATCAGTTAGCCAACTTTTAAAAACAAACTTGTTATTCAATTACTATAATGTAGCTTCAGTCTTCAACTTTTATCCTTTTTGTAATGTGTTGCACCACAAAATTTCTAAGTGATGTTTGAAATTCAGGTGAATGCAACATTATGTGGAAAAATTAGTGATAAGGTTTGAGTTAGTACAAAAAAC
Source organism: Laticauda colubrina (assembly GCA_015471245.1). Classification (NCBI taxonomy): domain Eukaryota; kingdom Metazoa; phylum Chordata; class Lepidosauria; order Squamata; family Elapidae; genus Laticauda; species Laticauda colubrina. The sequence continues at coordinate 27,850,577 of BLBF01000002.1, forward strand.
TGAACAGGAGTTGAGAAATTTGTAATTCAAACCATTAACTCCATCTGAAGGGTTCTTGGTCCCTACACTATTTTGCTTTGAATAGTAGTATCTGATTTCTAGTAATGATCTCTTATGAAGTCCTAAAATGTCCCTTTTTTGCTGATGTTTACATCATGGTGTTATATTTGCAGATTTATGTCCTCTTTTAGACTCTGCATTTCCCTCTCTCTCCCTCTCCCTCCCTCCCTCCCTCCCTCCCTCCCTCTCTCTCTCTCTGTATATCTTTCAGAAATCTTAATCATAAATCAGCCCAGTCCTCTGAGTAATTCTGTTGCTTTTCCTTGAACTTAGAATTTGTAGAGGTCTCAATAGACTGTGTGTTGGAGGATATGTTTGCAGATGATAGAAAATGGTCTTCCTTTGCTGGGAAAAGAAATGTGAAGGAGCTCCTAATGGGAGTTGAGAAATATATAGCAAAGGAAATAAAATGTTGGTTTTATTTCTTTTCCTTCTTGATGCTCATCATTTGGAGAGTGTCTAAGTGGGGGAGTGAAAATGAAACAAAGGTTCTCTGCCATAAAATAATTGATAACACCTCAGGATAGGAGGAATTGTATAAATAGGCTCTATCATGAAATGGAACTTGAAGAGCAGTTATGGGTGACTTATATGTTGAAGCCATTAAAAGGGACAATCTTAAAAACTGCCAATGAGCAGAGATTGTTTTGCTTTTTTCTTGCTGGACGATAGTCACTTCTATAATGACTATAAGAAATAATCATTTCTAGTAAGAGAATAATTTTGTGGAATAGCATTGTTCATAGGAAATGATAAATTAGACTATTTTAGAAGTCCTGCTTATCAAAAACAAGCCAACAAATTAATTATTTCTAATTAATTCCCAGCAAAAAATGAAGGAGTCCTCAGTTTTTCAGACAAATGAGAACATTTAATGAACATTTACTGTGCCTTTATAAAACAGCTGATGTGGCGTAGCTTGCTGTTTGAAATATGATTATGGAAATATTGCCAATCTCTCTACATATCCAAGAAACTTTATGATATTCAGTTTCCTTCTTTTTTATTCTTTTCCTGGGCCACTGGGCACACATTGAAATAATACTCTGGACCAGTAATCATTTAAATTTTTCTAAGAATGCTTAGGGGTGCAGAGTCAAGCAAACACAAAAAGCTGTGTGTGTGTTTTGTTTAGTGCAATGTAAGAACTAGGATACCTCACTGGAACCTCTAGAAACAAGCCTAAGTAGTAATGAAAAGCAAATTCAAGTTTATGATTCTGTCTTATTTGAAAGGGAAAAAAAGTAGATGAAGTTTAGGATATTATTCTATAGAAATGATCAAACTTAAAGTACACTTCTTAGGTTTGCATTTACAAGAGGAAAGAAAACTATGTTTCGAACAAGATTAATCAGTTTGGCTTAGTGGATAAGATACCATGACAGAAATTGGGACATTGTGAGTTCTAGTTCCACCTTAGCCATGAAAGCTAGCTGGGTGATTTTGGACCAGCCACTGTGTCTCAGTCCAACTCACCTCGCAGTGTTGTAGTTTTGGGGAGAATAGGATTTGGATTGATATATATCAAACCTCAATCTAAGTACATTATGTAGTGTTCTCAATTTGTTCCACGGAACCTGGTTTTCACTGATATCCCAACAAACGCTGCAGCATTTATAGAGCTAACCATGATTATTATGGGCAATACCTGTATGTGATATACCTGAGATTAGTGCTCCTGTTCAGGTGATGTGTCATAGGTAGAATGGGAAAAAAATATTCCGATAACACAATTCCAATGCTTCAATTGAACCTCAGATGAGAGAAAAGTTTAACTATGGTTTAAACTACTAACTTACTTGCTTGTTCCTCAATTGTACAAATGCACAGGTCAATTGGAACAATTTTACTATAGCCAATAACTGGAAAGAATGAAACCAAACTCTTCCTTTCCTATGATCAGGTAAACAAAATGCAGCCAAGAAAATAAATACAGAAGACAGCATTCCTGTACGGGTAGTTGTTGACTTACAACAGTGACTGTTCGAAGTTACCAAGGCACTGAAAAAAGTGACATGACCATTTTTCACACTTATGACCATGGCAGCCTCACCACGCTTATGTGATTTACATTCAGATGCTTGACAACCAGTTCATAGTTACAACAGTTGCCATGTCCCAGGACAATGTGATCACCTTTTGTGACCTTCTGACCAGCAAAGTCAACATGAAAGCCAAATTCACTTAACAACACCTTTACTAATTTAGCAACTGCAGTGATTCACTTAACAACTGTGGCAAAAAAGGTTGTAAAATAGTGCAAAACTCACTTAACAAATTTCTTACTTAGCAACATAAATTTTGGGCTCAATTGTGGTTGTAAGTCAAGGACTAGTGTACATCCCAAAGGGAATCACTATACTGAAGTACTTTCAGACATAATCACGGTATTGTGTAACACATATTTAGGCAGCATATACTATCAATAATAAAAATGTTCGAAATTAGATGATGAAGCACACAGTTGCTTCCAAAAGTCAATCGATAATGGAAGTTACCTCTGCAGCTTTATTGGAAGGCTGCAATCCAGACATATTATCCTGCATTAATTGTTGGAGGAGCTGCAACTGAGCAACACTGAGGAAGAAATCCAGACCTGTTGTCATATTCACTTCCAAAGAATGGCCACATACTAAAACTTCCTATGAGAGAAACAAGTTTCCAAAACAAATTCCATTGGTTATCAGCTTATTCTTGGCATTTATATAATTTTATTTTTAAGAAAAACAATATAAACTGTTTATATTTTCTAAATTGTTTATTAACATTTTCTCTTTCTCCTTCAGCAGAAAAGCACAATGCACCATCTGTAAAATTAAATCAAGTGGAGGAATGATGGAACATCATACAGCTACAGTTCCAAACAGGATATTTAACAATTAAATTGCTTTCTCTTTGTTTCATATATTTCGTGTGTGAGGTCCTGTTTCTTTGTTGTATTAAATTCTGGGCTGTCAAGAACCCTTATTTATTTTCTTGGCAGAAAATTATAATTCTTCTTTCTCACAAAGATGTATTTGAGTCTACAGCACATCTTAGTTTATAGTGAAACTGTATTTTGCAGTTCACAGATAACTGATTTAATTGATTTGTAGCTGTCTGCTAACATTTGGAGCATAGATAAATGACCATTGTCCCCTGGCTATTATAACCCCCACACAAAGAAAACAATCATGACCATGCTTTAGAAATTAATGAAAGGAGAAAACAAACAGATTTGCTTACTAAGCAGGAAGTCATATCCTCTTGTTAAAAAAAAAAATGTGCATATTCATCCTTAGTAATCTGTGGTAGATCTCTCCCTTCCTTACTGAATCTCCAAGGGAGTAGATTCAAGAAAAATTAAAACAGCTAAAGCATTTACATTCCTGAACAATAAGAACAGTAACATTCATCTGTTACTTTGCTAGTACATGCTTTCCCTGTTCATCTGATTTTTTTTTCAAACTCTTTTTTCAGCAGATATACAATACAAGATAAAGCTGTGGAGATTGGGGCCAAGGGGATTGGAATAGGGCAGGCTTTATAAGAGGCCTTCAATTCTATTTCAGTTCTATTCCTGGCTATTGCCAGTGATAGAAACTCAAGTACCACTGCTACAATTCTTTTCCAGAAAGGATGAAAATCCCAAACCTCTGTGCAAAGTTTCAAATGAACTGACCAGAGCTATGGGGAACAAGCACTTGGATGCCAAAAAGATGATATAAGCTTCCTTGATGAAAGTTTGAAAAAAAAAATTAAAAAGAAAATAATCTGACTTGAAACTGCATTTCTTTTGGGTGATCTAAAATTATGCCTTAACCTTCCTTCTTACAAAAGAAATTAGCATTTCAGGTCCTAAATGATGTGTTTTCCCAATGTTGACATTTAAAGATTCTTAGTTGATCTTCAAAAATCAGGTTTGAGGCCTGACAAAAACATAATTTTGGGCATGGAATATGGCATTTCTTGAGGTTGGCATCTCAAGTTAAATCAAGTCAATTTTCAGCATGTGCTTAATTTAAAAGCAGAATTTATTATTCATTAGAGATCTGGTGACAATGTTGAAGGCAAGGAAGAAAACAATTCTGCCTGGACTTTCTGTTCTGGCCCAACAAGTACACACCACACAGTATTTTTAACACAATTTTATGTATCATTTTAATTAATAAATGTGCAGATATAAATCTCAGTGATAAACATCTCATATCTGGTACTGACCTCTGTGTGTAAATTCTCTGAAGAAATTACTTTTGTGAAAATGATGGCAGGCGCTGCAGTTACCCGTACAGTAAAGTCTGTTAAAATTGGAGTTAAAATAGCTCTTCGTTCTTGATGGTGTTTTATGCTAAAAAATGAAATGAAATAATTGCACACTAAATGATAAAGTTTTATGGTCAGAAGATTGTTGCTTCATATTTGTAAATATTAATTTCTTAACCTAGCAACACTACTGAAAAATTTCTGCTGTAAACTATCACAAATTAATAAAAGATAAAATACTGTTACAATAAAGGTCAGAGAACATTATATGTATATAGAGAATATTTTACACACACACACACACACACAACACACACCAATATCCAATATAAACATATAAATGCTATTCTATTAGAAAATATATAATAAATATATTTATAAACATATATTTTAAGTCATATATAAAATTTTAAATAGTCACATTAACTGATATCCAGAGGAAGAAAGGACCATTCAACATTCACTACTTATTCGGGACCCATTCTGAATCAGCAAAATTAGCTTTGCAGGATATTTAAATGTTTCTCTAAGAAAAGAGGCTAAAGCAGATATTGGAATTAATGCAAATGTTAAAATAAACCGAAGTCAAGACATTATCTTCAGATCTGAAGGTTTTTTCCAGTGACTTTAAAGAGATAATAAGAAATAAACCGGTGCTTTCTCTATTAATTTTCCTACGCCTACACTTTAATGTTCCATTAATTTGGTGCAGGTGTTGCCCATGTGAGTATCATCACTGAGGAATGGTATAATGTAGTATGATCACCTAGGCGTCTGTTACATATTTATCTCTGAAACAGAATAAGCAGTTCAGAAATATTTATTTTATTTATTTTTATTTGATTTGTCAATCGCTTACAAGATAATAGGTATAAGAATATACATAGTTATGAATACATGAAATGGGTACATACAAAAAAAATAAAAGAAACAATAGGACAGGGACGGTAGACACGTTGGTGCACTTATGCATGCCCCCTACAAACCTCTTAGGAAGGGGGTGAGGTCAATAGTAGACAATCTAAGGTTAAAGTTTTTGGAGTTTGGGAAGAAACCACAGAGTCAGGAAGAGTATTCCAGACATTGACCACTCTGTTGCTGAAGTTGTATTTCCTGCAATCAAGTTTGGTGCGGTTAACCTTGAGTTTGTACCTATTGTGTGCTCTTGTGTTGTTATGGTTGAAGCTGAAGTATTCATTGACATTGCAATGTATGATTTTATATACCATACTTAGATCAGATCGAAGATGGTGTAATTCAAGGTTTTTTAGGTTTAGAATTTCAAGTTTGGGGGCATAAGATATTCTACAATGAGTAGAGGAGTGGAGAACTCTTCTTGTGAAATATTTCTGGACTTTCTCAACTGTGTTAATATCAGATACGTAATGTGAGTTCCAGACTGATGAGCTGTATTCGAGTATTGATCCAGCAAATGTTTTGTATGCTCTAGTTAGTAATGTGATATTACCAGAGAAAAAGCTACGTAGGATTAGGTTAACAACTCTTAATGCCTTTTTGGCTATGTAGTTACAGTTGGCTCTAGCACTTAGATCATTAGAGATGAGTATTCCAAGGTCCTTTACAGAACTTGGATCATCAACAAGATCTTGACTATTCAGCTTGTATTTTATTTTATGATATATATATGTATATTTTTGCTAATATGTAAGACAGAGCATTTATTTGTTGAGATTTGAAGCTGCCATTTTTTTGACCATTCTGATACATAGTCAAGATCTTTTTGAAGGGTGGAAGTATTGTCTGTGGTATTGAACAGCTTTACATCAGCGAAAAGAACGCAGTTGCTCTTATGATCACAGAGGTCATTTATGTAGAGTATGAAGAGAGTTGATCCTAGAACACTGCCTTGGGAGACCCCACTATTGACAGGTACAGAATTTGATAGGACACTCTCAATTTTGACCATTTGTTGTCTGTTTGACAGGAATGCTTCTATTCATATATTAAAATATGTGACTCTTCTTTGTACACTCTGCTTTGAAAAAACATTTATTTCAAGTATAGTACTAAGAAAACAAATAAATAAATGCTCCAGAATATATCCCCTCAAAATAAGTCTTAGAAATGCAAATGACATTTTTTTTCTTTAACAGAAATTTGGTGTTTAGTGTTCATTTGGTGCTCATTTCCACACATTATTGTTCTGTACTACAAAAGAAACTGATCATGTAAACATTATAACAGAAAAGGAATAAAGTGGTTCTTTCCTCTTATTTCTTGAAGAAACTATCAACTAACTATTAAGTTATTAGAAGAATGAATGAAATTAATGCTTTACTGGCCTTTAAAGAAATAGAATCCATTTTTCTTTCTAGCTTATATTCATGCCTGTCTGCTAAATCGACAAGGCCCTGCACAATTAAACACATTGGTAAATTTTGCCAGAAATCTCAAGGCACAGAAATTGATAATATTCTTTTATCAGAGCTCCCCAGGGAAACCTGCTATGATTTTTTATTTTAGAGGAATATTTGGAAACCTTCATTCGATATTTTGAATACTTCAAAATAAAACCTTAATGTTACATGTATACTTTGAACTAAACCTCAAGCACATTTTCTCCCAAACTTGCAAGGGTAGCAAAACACAGCATAAATCAAAAGGAAAAAACATGAAAATACTAATCCACAGAAAAATACACTATTATTTTATTTTCTTATTATAATCTTCTTGATGATGCTTAAATGTTTATGTAGGTTACACACACCTAATAACCTGCAGTGATACATTTAATATACATTTAATATCATTGAACAACAACTTCTGCCTGTCCCAAGTCCTTCACCTTTGGATAGATAAAAATGCCAAATATAGTCTAAACATCTGGTCGACTGTGTGACTAGCCGTAATAATCATAGTAGCTGAAACGCATTACAGGTCATTCATAATGCTATCATTGATTTATTCAAATTGAGACACCAAAGACTTTATATTGTATTTGGGAAGTAATGTTGAAACTATAATTACAGCAGTGTTGAAAATAAAAAAAATGTAGATATATTTTATAAAAAATACTGTGATTTAACTGCTGTTGAAACTATAATTGTTGAATTATAAATTAAATAACATAAATTATATTAACATAAATTAACATATTGTTAATTAATTAATAATAAATTAACAATTATAAATTGTTGAATTATATGTTGAAACTATAATTACAGCAGTGTTGCAACTAAAAAATACTGTGATTTAACTGCTGTGGATGATTTTTATCTTTACAGTGTTCAAAAAGATGTGTTTGTAAACTTAACTTCATATACACACATGCAGTTCAGCTTCCTTTGGGTATTATCCCACGTCGTTGTAGTGCTTTTAAAGTTGTAGCAACGTTTCAGCAGAATCTCATCTGCCATCATCAGGCTTCTGTATTGAGTTTGTATGTGGGTCAGGGTCTCACAGCGGTTGGCTTTAAATTTGAGGCTAGCCTATTGTTGTGCCAGGATGTTTCTTTCTACATCCTGATTGGTTGGGAGTCTTGGTCTGTGTTTATTGGACTTGGAGTTTGTTTGATTGGTGTTTCTGGTTTCTTCTGTCTGTTTTGTGGCTTTGATTGGCTGGCAACACTCTGCTCCTGCACTGGAGGCTTTCAGTGCAGCTTGGCTTCATGTGAAAGGACAGCTATTTTCTATTAGGAAGATAAGATCTTAGAAAGATAAGATCATAGAAAGATCTCCACACCACAAGCCAGGCAAACACCTGGGCACAAACAGACTCCCTCTGATGCCTCCAGCTCAAACACCCCCCCACCAGGTACCCAGATGAAACCTGGCTTCCTAATAGAAAATAGCCGTCCTTTCACACGAAGCTGACCTGACCCACATACAAACTCCATACAGAAGCCTGATGATGGCAGATGAGATTCTGCTAAAACGTTGCTACAACTGTAAAAGCACTACAGTGACATGGGATAATACCCGAAGGAAGCTGAACTGCATTCATATATATGTATATATGTATATATGTATATATGCACATATGTATATATGTATATATGTATACATGTATGCTGTTTAGCTTCCTTCGGGTATTATCCCACATCATTGTAGTTGTGCTTTTAAAGCTGTAGCAACATTTCGGCAGAATCTCATCTGCCATCATCAGGCTTCTGTATTGTGTTCGTCTGTGAATCAGACTCTTACAGTTGTTTCAGTTTTAAATTTGGGGCTGGCCTATTTCTGTGCCAGAATGGTTTTTTCTTCATCCTGATTGGTTGGTAGTCTTGGTCTGTGTTTATTGTTCTTGGAGTTTGCTGTGTTCTGCTTGATTGGTGTTTCTAATATCTTCTGTCTGTTTTGTGGCTTTTTTTGTGTCTTGATTGGCTGGCAACATTGTGTTCCTGTATTGGAGGCTTTTAGTGCAGCTTGGCTCTGAGTAAATGGACGGCTATCATTTGTTAGGAAGCTAGGTTTCATCTGGGTGTGTGGTTGGGGTGTGTTTGAGCTGGAGGTATCAGGGGGGGTCTGTTTGTGCCCAGGTGTTTGCCTGGCTTGTGTGGAGATTTTTTTGTTTGAGAGTGCAGGCTTTCAAATGATTGACAGTCTGGTGGAATCATCTCTTCTATTCATGCTTTCAGGTCTTTTTTCAATCTCTATGGCTACTCTGATAATTCTGTGGCTGGGGTTTTCTATAGTGGCGAGGGTTTTGGTGCCATTGAAGTTGATGCCATGACCTGTGGCTTTCATGTGTTGGACTAGTGAGGAAGTGTGTTCCAGGTCTTTTACTGCATTTTGTGTTCATCCAGGTGGGTACCTATTTTTCTATTGGTCTGTCCAATGTATGTGGCCGGGCATGATGCACAGGGGACTTCGTATATGCCTTGGTTTTCCAGGTCAATTTTATCTTTGGGGTTTCTAAGGATGGCTGCTATTTTTCTGTCTGTCCATCACATGTGTGTGTGTGTGTGTGTGTGTGTGTGTGTGTGTGTGTGTGTAACAAAATCCCACCAAACTTGGCTTCTTGGGAAGTTAACATGAACTGAAGACAGCTCTGTTTCTGTGAACTGAAAAGAGCCTCAACTACAGCAAAGACCAAAGAATTGATGAATAGATTTCTTTGGAACCTCTTTGGATAAGGAGAGGATGGGAGATTGCCCACATGTGCTCTGGATGACTACTCCTCATGAGAAAACTGTAGGACAGGTGTTTTGTAGGCTTGTGTGCTGGGAGGCAAAAAGATTGGCAAACTTGTTTCAAACAGTAATAAGAGACTTTTAAAAGACACTAAGTTCGCAAACCTCTCTTTCTAATCATAACTACTTCTAAGGTATTAGAGACCTTCAGAACAACCTCTGAATAAACTTTATGAGTTTGCCTCCATTCCCGAGCAAAAGAAAAATTTAATCATAAGCTTAAAAAAATTAGAGAATCTGAAATAAACTACACACCTACACACACACATACACACACACATACACACACATATACACACATTGTTTTAAAGTTTTAGAGATGCTACATTTAGTTATTCTAAACTGCTGCGATACAAAAATGTAGCACACAAAGAAACAAGTAACATGGTGAAAATGTACCCACTTGACCTAAAACCTTAGAAAAAAGTTTTATGCTCCTGAATCACAGCCTGTGCAGGTAGATTTTTGGCTCCCCCCACTTTACATAAAATATTGTAGAACTGCACTGATACCGACTCTTTTCAACAGGCATTATTTTAATTATGTCTTTTGCATCCACTGATATGTATATGCTGGGTAGCATATCTTTAAAGGACTGTTTGACCCATGACTGAAAACAAAATCAAAGACTATTGTAGCAACATAATCAAAATGCAGAATAGAGAACTAAAAATGGAAGATGTCAATGTAATCTTTCTAACTAGATTTGAGTTGGAAGCCCTCTTTTGCATATCAACAAATCAACAGAAATTTGTCATTTCAAAAACAGCAGCTGTTTTCATTTACAGAAGCACAGAAACTGGTTTCAAGCCAATTGGGGGAAAACATTTTTGTCGTCTGTTGGCTTTAAAATGTCTAAACTAGTTCTGTTCAAACTTTTACAAAAGTACAAAAGACTAGTAATAGGAATGCTAGTTTTTGGCCCATGTTACTTTATGGTTATAATAAGCTATAATAAAAATATAGTCATAACCATATCTGTAGGATTATTGTACAACAATTCTATAAACAGTTTGAAATGCACTGCTCAGAATCCTAGCTCATGGAAAACGTGTTTGCAATGGAATGAAACTTACACTTCTATGTATAAATAAAAAAAGCCAATTAGCTGAAATCTATGAGCTGCTGTTACCATTATGTCTTTGTTTAGAATCCACAAAGCACCACTTCCAAGCAGATTCTTACCTGCTGGCCATATTCCATTCAAGTGCTGGATTCTGAGAATTCCTTTCATTCTCTGGCACAGCCCTGCTTTTACAATTTTCTTTCTTTGGCTTTAGTTGTTCCCACTGAGCAGTACCAACGTTGATGGACTGGAGGTCTATTTGGTACTGTCTGTCTTCAACCTCTGAACCAGGATCTCGAAGAACTCCCAAATTTAGTGCTCTCCTACAATGGCAGAAATCAAACAGTTTCTTTACTTTCTTCAAATTCAAAGCTAACTCAAAAGTTTGAAGACAACAATAACATTAAATTAAAGTTATTATGAGATTGTATCCATTCACTTACCCATTTATTCCATTGGGAGACTAATACTCTAACAGTTGAATTTCATACAGCACCTGAATTTTCTGTAGTAATTCTATTTTCATTCTAATTTGTTTCCTTTCTTTCATTTCTTTTTCTTCCATATCCAGTTTTCTGCCCCCCTCCAAATTATTATTCATACTACCAAATAATGGTCTATCTCACATTATAGCTTCTTACTGTTTCATATTGTTAATTAATCCTCTTAAATTATAAATAAAATAAACCACAAATTTAGATTTATATAATTTTTTGTTATATGAACATATTAAAATACATATTGAAAAGGAGGAAATCTTTTTTCTAAGTAGGTAACCATCATTCTCCACCATTCTTGAATCTCCAAATGGAGCAGAGTAGGTGAATTACACACAAGGAAATGAATGCCAGATCTATTTTATCCATCCCATTTCTCCAACTTTCACAGGCATGTAACATATTTATTTTATTTCATTTCATGTGTTAATTCACATGTTTTACCATTTATGTTTCTTATATTCCAAGTAATAATCTTTCTTATCCTGTGGTCATCACCATCAAATGGACCCATAACTATTGAGCTCTGCATTAGGCATCGATCAATTAGAATTTCACTTAATACTTATTTTGTAAACTAGAAGAATGTAGACTAGGTTATAATTCTTAAATGGCAAGATTTAAGTTGAATAAGATGAATTATAAATTTTGAAAAACATAATACTGAATTTGATCATCACCAGTGATGATCATATTATTGCTAAGATCTACAAACTTTATTGAAATGGAAAAAGAAGACAATAAAATTAAATATAATAAAACAGCAAAAAATGAATATAATCTATGAAGGGCCAATGGGGGAGTGCACAGAAAAAGGATTAAATTTTACATTGAATTATATAATCTTAAAGAGAACTTTGATAAATGATATACTGTTCGTACTAACCCAGATAAATATTTAAACATTATACGAAAAATTCAAATACTTGTTGCATATGTAATCAAATTGAGGGAGCATTTTTTCATCTTTGGTGGACCTCTAACTAAGCTAGAAAATGTCAACTATCTAATGCACCTTATCCATACATTTAACATCAATAACTAGAATGTATCAAGATGGATGAAAGAGGATGGCACAGAGGTCAGAGTTCGGCAACCAAGCTAGAGTAATTCCTTGTTGAACTTTCACCATTCAAAACTAACATTCTTACTTTGGACAGAACGTAAATCCTATACAGACTCACGAGTAGTAGAAAATAAATATGTTTTAAATTTTGTTTCAACTGTGGGTTATACCAAATTCGTCACAGGTCAATAGTTATTTTCTTATACCATTACTTTAGCTGCATCATACACCTTAATTCCAAAGAAAATCACAAAGCACCTATTACACAGGAAAGTATACTGAATTGTTAGGAGATAATGTGTCAAGTGAACTTAGCTAATTTCCAGGATATCACTCAAACTTCAGCAGAATTTCAATTATGTCACAAGTACATTCAGTTTTAAAGCTATCCAGTTTCATCAGTTTTTAAAAGAACACATATTTTGGTGACTGACCAAAAACTCAGTGATGGAATACATTAGCACTGTCATGTTTATTGCTATAAAGAAGGATCCAGTTTTTTATCTCTTTATATTTCCAGCTAGTAGAGGGTAAGACTGATAACATGGAGAGCTGCAACCAATCATAGGTTGTCTCCTCTTGTGAAAATTGGTCATTTACTGACTCACTCAAAAATTATGCTTATATTTTATTTATTAAGGGCCAGATATAAACGTTTCCTTATTCATTATCTTCCTTATAACAATCATTTGTTGGCACTTCATTAAACTTTAATGTCATGGCTCAAAACAATCAGCTAAACTTTCAAACTTTAGCTTATTTCATTTTTTGCATTAATATATAGTAACTGGACAATAAATGACTAAAACCTCTCTAAACTTTTTTTGTTGCCATCCTATAAAGTCTCTGTCCTCTTCTTTGCAGATGGCATCAAAGGATAAATTGAAAGTCTATCGTAGTTGATAAATAACACAGTAATGTAATACAGTCAGAGAAGACCTTAAGCATGTAACCGGAAACATAACTTTAATGTTTTCCTTTTTAAATTGATTTAGTCTGGGTCAGGCATTTTGTATGTTTATACAAGAAACACTCATGTTGAATCAGTTACTATTCATTGCTGAATAGGCAAAATTCAGAGGCTTATTGTAAGAAATTCAACATGTATTCTCTTACATTCCACTGGAGAATTATAAAAGGCTATAGAAAGCAGGTAAAAAAGCTCCAAACAAAAATGTTATAAATAATAGTACTATATGATATAACTGTATTTCATATCAAAACTTTTACACCTTTATCTTCTTTACAAAACTAGGTATTATAGATGGTTATAACATTTAGCTCTCAGTATTATGCTTACATCCAGGGAAATAGTTTTTCTTGGCTTTAACATGCTTTTTAAAGGTTTTTGAAAAGATAAAATATAAATAGAATGTAAACTGCTCTTAACAAAGGATCCAAAGAGCAGGTGTTCATATTCTGTGTGTTCAACTATTTTGTGTGTTCATCCAGTCAAGATATTAGGTGTATGAAGTATTCAAAAAGAAAAAAGCTGTTGGCATACATATTTTTCTTCCCATTTTCTCTTTCATGAGGTTTTATGTATAAGAGCCAAAACATTACCCAGAGCACCTCTAAAAATGTATTTTGGTCTTTTAAAAATAACCTAGTTTAAGAAATATGGGAAAGATCACAAAACAATAATTTTTTTTCCAGCAAAGTAATGGATTCTGACCTACACAGAATTTTAATAATAATAACTTAAAGAGCAAGATAAATTCATGGCTGGTCATGTCACCTAAAATCTGTGGGGAGATTGATCGATTGATTTAATCAATCTTGCCACATATTTTAGGTGACATGACCAGCCATGAATTTTCTCAATGAATTGAGATCATTGTACTGCCAAAGGATTTTTTAACTCATCTTATTAGTACTGTATATATTAGTACTGTATATAATGGGCAATTATATACAGTATCACGTAAGATGTGAAATAGAAAAAGTCAGGGACCCACGGTGAATGAGCCAGGAGACATGCAACCCTTGGTGTCCAATTAGATCCTTTATACAAAACTAATCAATAAAAATGTGAATAGGCATGGTTGTATGCAAAGTATAAATCTCAAGCACCTCGATCCATAATCTTTCTTATAAAAAATTAATAAAAATGAAGTCTAAAATATGTTTACTTGCCCAGAAAAATCATTTTAAAAAATGGAACTGCCTTGCATTGTTGAGAGTAGAAATGGTAACAGGTAGCAATCCAGATGTTTTGAAATCACTTCTATCCCCATTGACAACCAACTTTATTAATTTATATGCTTCCCCAAAGAAGCTGTCTTGTAAGAGCACAAAAAATACCCAAATTTTTAGTTTTCCCCCAAACCTTAAGATTTGGACTCCCCAATCTTTAAAGATTAGACAATATGGCAATGAGGAACAAATATTTTAATGATTAACAACTGAATTTAAACAAAAGGAAACTAGCCTCCTTGATATTTGTCACAGCTTATTAATATAAAAGGCAAATAGTTTAGAAAATATAGAAAAACTCCATATGAAATCCAATGTCCTGTGATATGGTTGCCATAGAAACCACAACCCATGTTCTTCCAGTTCTACAGGGATTTTTGCCACCAGCTGATTAATCTCTTTTATTTAAATTTCCAGGACACTCTCATAGCTTTTATCTGACTATCTGTTAAATCAATTATTACGTGCAAGTTTCATCCACAAATCATTGCTAATAGCTGTAGTTGTTAGGGATAGTTTTGTGTTGTTCATTTTATTAATTATATTTTTATTAATCAATTACCAAAATAAAGTTCTGTGTGTTTGTCAGACTTGTCCATATTTCCAAGATGTAACACATTCAATTTATAATAAGATAAAACTCATATTTTTATCGATGATACAGTTTTGGCCTAGAAATCACATGAAGCTCAAATTCATGTGGCAGCAGCTCCACATGAAAACTAACAAATTCGTTCATAAACCAAGCAAATTCATGTCACCAATTAACTGTATTTTGCAGTGGAAACAAATATACATAGTGGGCTGATATGCATAAAAAGCCTGAAAAACATGTAACAACCATTGTACATTGTTTCAAAAACTGGTAAGTGGTGATTTTGCTCTGTGAATTAGCATAAAAATTCTTAATGCACAAGGAATCTTGGGAAAGTCTAACTTAAAATATTAAAATATGATACTTTTAAGAATAATTCCAAGCTTTTTCAAGTCATGTAAATAGTAGCTACAGTGTCTAATTTAAATTATCAGATACTTTTAGTATTCCCTTCCAAAAATGAAATTATCTTTAAAAAACAAAGGAAACCTCCCCATAAAATTTAATAAAACAATCAGCTTAAGGGCAAGATGATAACCCTTTCATTATAACAGTGGCAGCTTAATACCACTTATAATGTTTGTTTTCCATTTCAGAGGGTCAGCATAATGAAATGGACCACAGCCTGGTCAAAACTGACTGTAGGATATGGATCCTATGAAAGCCACTGAACACATGAAAGGAATTACAGTAGACCACACATCAAACGTTTGGGCCTTGGTGCTTCCTTCCTCTTATCCTAGTGGCAGGAAATGCACTACATATCCCGTGAGGTGACCAGACATTTAAAAGTAGTGCCTTGTTCAAAAAAGCTCTGTGTACAATAATTTACCACAAATAAGCAGAAGACTGTTTTCCACTGCAGTTGTCTTCTAGACTTGTAACTGGAGCACAATAGTTGGAACAAAGGTAAAGTATGTTAACTATACAATGTATTTTCAATCTGTTTGAGAGGGAAATAAGAAAACCCTGATTTCTGAAAAGTTTTAGGTTTTTATTATATGAATGTGTATAATCTGCCTGTTATTATTTGTAAAAGTGGCCTATGTCTTTTTTAAATATGTCAGTTAAAAGACTGGCATATTGGGTTATGTGTATTATTTTTTTAAAAAAATGATTCTATGACAAAAAGTCTGATTTGCTTTTAAGCTTATTCTTACATGCATAACATAATCTAAATCATTCTGTAAATGAGGAAGTGAATAATTCTAAATGCATGCAAAATGACCAGCCAGGAATATAATTTTTCTAAACAGACTCAAAAACATGGACAGAGGAAATAGAGGTTAGCAGTTGTAGCAAATTGTGCCAAAATAAAATGTAATGAAGTAATGCATTCTTTATGGATTTGCAGTCTGTGTGAAAAATTTAGTTTAGAACACAACATTGCTTGCCAGTAATAGGAGACCTGGGTTTGGCTTTCCCAAACTTCATACAAACATTTGGCTTTGTGAGAAATTGAGTAAACAAACTCCTTCTGATTCTCTATTAAAGTTAATCTGGTCATACATAGTAGTCACAGGGTTGCTTCAGGTTATTTGTTTAGTGGTACAATACCTCAGCCTTATCAGGTGCTGTATATATATTCACCTGGAAGTTCTGAGGTTAAGTTTCACTGAACATGAGCTTCGTGTTTACTGAATAGTAATTATTTTTATGTAGGATGAAAGACAGAACATTCACAGTGCGTTTGATAAGTTGACATGAGACAGGAATTCTTTTTCACTGTTGTGTCAATTTATCAAACCATATGTAGATATCAATTAAATCCTCTATTAAGCAAAATGAATTAATTTCAAAAGCTAAAGAATAACTCGTATGATAACTAGAATGCTTTCCACTTACACTGAATATATAATACACCATGTTGTTCTATTTCATTGCTACATTGCTCAAATATTATACATTTAAATACTGTAAAAGAAAGAAAATCTCTTTCTGTTAAAATGTTAAATCTATTATTTAACAGCTGCCTCCTGAAATGACAAAATTGCTCTCTATTTAATAGATTTTAATGGAATAAAATGTGGTGTATTTCATAAACTATTTATTTAAATCCATACTTATCAGCATTACCTTAGTAATTGTATATTTCTACCTTATATGACATCTAAGGATTAAAATATGAGGGCATTTCATGTTTCATGTTGACATTTACATAGTGTTAATTTGTGATAATAAAAGAAGTTTTCTAAAAATGAGGACAAAAAATGTCTGTCACACAGTATTCCTGTAAGTGTTTATCTTTATTTTTCACCTATCACAAGAAATCTGTGGGATCCTCACCTACATCAATCAAGTATTCTTGCCAAAGCTGAAATTCAAGACTGTCTTATTAATAGAATTAACATTTCCTCTTTGTTTAAAGACAAGATTCAACTAATGCTTGTACTACCAAATCAGTGAAATATTAACCAAGAACAACTATACTCAACATATTAATGGTAATTTTTTTTTTCATTCTGAATGCTTTTAAACATGATAAAGACTGTCTGTATTTAATGCTGGTTTTCTTTCCTAAATATGTATTCTAAGTATTTTAGATGTATAGATATTATCTAAAGCAATGTCCAAGCTTGAGGACTTTCTCAGGTAAAATATTTGAGGAATACAAAGTGAATTTCTCCATTGAATCCCTAACACTTGTTGCTCAGTTGAAATTTAATAGAATGAAGAGTTTATTTTTATAAAAGGTAAAGGCATCTGTAAAATACAATAATTTATCTAAAAATGCTACTTAGATGTCAAAGTCTATAAGCTTATAGCTGTTTCAGAAAAATAAACGTTGTGTTCCCACTGTTATATTTCTTCTCTCCACTTTCAATAAAAGTGCTATGAATTCATAGACAAAAGTCCTTTGTACAAAAGTGGACACTGGGGACAAGAAATCTCCAGTTCAGATAAAAATAATTACATTAGTATAAAACAAAAGGAAAGGAAAGTGAAAGAACTGGCAATCAAGCATTAGGAAAAATGTATAACCAACTTCTATATTTATCTGATAAAGTAGGCAACAAATCTTTGAATAAATTTTCTCTTACTTTTTTTTCCTGTTCCAATCTGTAAGCTATTAGGAAATGAAAACATAACAATAATTTCCTAAAGCCACATGGAAAATGATACTTTTTAAAAATATTTGTATACTATTGTTTGTATAAACCATTTGATCTTAATCTTTTGTTTTAAAGCATTATCATTCTAATGTTTCAGATATGGTCCATGGTTTCAAAGAGGAAGTTATTTAAGCTAAATAAAAAAGCAAGAGTAATAATGCTGCTCTCAACTATTTAATGAGATCAGGCTAAGGTCTGTTAACATGTTTATTGTGTAAGTCAGAGCTGTACCACTGACACAACTAATTGGAAAAATAGTTTTATTATTTATTTTATATAATATTTTGTACTTGAGTAATAGCTGTTTAAGAATTAAGAACATTATACATACATATAGAAATGTGTATTAATTGGTGTGATTTTTAAGAAAGACATCTCTTCTCTTTTTTCGGAGACAAAAAACCCTAAGTCAGAGTTGGTCAACCTGAAACTTATGGGATGTATAGGTTCTCCATTTGCTGTTCCCAAGCTCACATGTCCCAAGCTCACATGTTTTACCATTTTTACAATAGTTTCCCTCTGGGAGGCCTCTAACTCACACTTTTATACCCCTCCAACATTGGGACAGAATATTTAGCCTCACCCACTCTGCTGATGTCATAAAATCAAAGGACATTGATTCATGTAAATCCCCTCCCACAGATCACCCCCCCCTAAACTGCCCAGGAGAATATTTGTCCAAAATTTGCTACAGACCAAAGGACATGTTTACACATATTTGTAACAAAAGAGTGGTTAGGTGAATCAGCATAAACCTGCTGATTCCAATTAATCAAAAATAGGCTTTAAAACACAAGCTGCACCAAATTGCCATTTCAAGGGATCCTGGGATACTGCAAATGAGATAAATGCAGGATTAATCCTAAGAGTCCAAAATGTTGTCATGTGGCTGGAAGGGTGTTCACCAGAACTTTGAAACTAGGTCATAAATATCTTTTGGGTAGTCCATTGCAATGTGACGGTCATAACACACAGGGTTACCTATATTGTAACTCACTCTTTATGGACTACCCTTGCTCTTGGTCCAAATGTTGCAACAATCTATGACCCAAATATCTGAGAGATTGCTGTTGATTGAAGATTATACTGCATACATTAAGAAACACAAGGAGTTACCTTCCTTTCATTTGTAGACAGGACTTCTTTATGGTAATGCCTCTACTCTGGAATATTCTGCCTTCTGAAATTTATGAAGAGCTTACTATAATTCCTGTTAAATACCCATTCAAAACTAATATTTCATCTACATATTTTAAAAGAATTACTGCATGATTTCTGTTTTACTTTTAGTCTCTCCTGTCCCTATTTTAAACAATTGTGCTATTTTAGATTATGTTCACAGTACTGCTTCTTTTGTTTTTTAATTACTGCATTGTAATGGTTTTGAATGCACTATAAATTTATTTATATTTATATATAAATATATTTATTATTTATTTAATAAGTTATAGTGATAGCTGCTTATGACTATTTTATATCAAATAAATGTTTTGTGATACCTAAGCAGCATTTTGAAACAGGTATAGTTAAAGCAGAATTATGAAAATTGGCATTTTTGTGGTTTTTCCTACACTGAAATAATTTCTATATAAACCATTTCTAATGTCTGAAATGTCTCCGAAAGGAATTAATTTAAATTACAATGCAAAATGACATATTTTAAATGAATGTTATTAGCGTCCCCAAAAGCATCTCTGCTTTTCTTCCATTTTCTTTTACAATGAAGCAAGAAGCTAAGAATAAAGCTAATAGTAGTCCCAGCCACGAGCCTGAATTTTCCACATGAAACAATCTAGGGCCTCTATAAATCAAACTAGCTATGTCACTTGCAAGTAACCATATCACCAGCACCAGCTTTCTTGATATGTTGTGAATTTTCTCATCTGTGAAGACCTAAACTGAATCCATCTGAAATGTATATTCATTTCATAATTCAATCTAGAAATTTTTCTGATACTTTTGTTTTTAGCTATTGTCATATAGTATCTTAAGATCCTGGCTTGTAACACACTATTTATGGAGATAACACAATGTGTTCTGCTGAAACTAATACACCAATGGGCTTTCTATTAATTCCATGCAGACCTGAATCAGCCTGCATAAATGAAAGAAAAAAAGATTTGGGTTACTATCTGACTGCAATCGCTGTCTTATTTTTCTTATTATTGTTTCCATTTGATAAATTCCTTGCTAGAGTTATAATTTCATTTTTGCCTTACAGGATCAGTCAGAAAAAGCAAAAAAAAAAAAAAAATCATACATAAATCACAAAATCCCGAACATTTCTAATGTTTGTTTTTCTTGTTGACAAATGGTAAACTGTAGTGATTAAAACATTGCATATTTGTGAAGAATCTTGAATAAATATATCAATTATATTTTGTACATAGTAACACACACACATGCCCACACATTAAAGAGATCATTGAAAACACAATAAGGAATCCTCTGCTCCCTGATATTCATTATGCAATATTTAGATAAGTTCAAACATGTGATTTTAGGTTAATTCAAATTAACTTGTCTGCAGTGCTAATTGTATAATAATATGTGTAGCATATTTTAATAACACAAGCCAAACTATGATGTATCCTAAGGTAATATAATATCCCAAAATAAAAGCACATCTGTCAGCTGAAAATCCCATGGAGAAAAATACACATACACATATGCACATATCAGCTGGCCAGGAAAGAACCTCACCATAAAATTATTGGCTTTATTGAGATGGTCTAAAATATATATTATAATTGACTGAAATTGGGGAACAAATACATGGATCAATGGATTATATATTTTATATGGATTATAAATGGATTATATATTTATTTTATGTAAAATTTGCAATGAAAAATAGAGCTTATCTAAAATACTAATTCATGGATAAAGTTGAATAAAGAGAAAGATTTTCAATTTGGTGAATCAGTAATCGGATACTACATTAATTAATAATCTACTTGTAATAAGGTAACAATAGTGAAGACAAAGATATCCTAGAACGTGCAAAGATTTTAGAGAAAATGGGGAAGGAAGGAAGGAAGGAAGGAAGGAAGGAAGGAAGGAAGGAAGGAAGGAAGGAAGGAAGGAAAGAAGGAAGGAAGGATCATTCTTCCAGAGCATTTCAAGAGCTATAGTAAAAAAAATGTTATAGATAAAACTCAGTAGAGGTCATCAGAGAGCCCATAAGTATTGCTGGAATGAACCACAAGCTGTACATCTTCACAATATATTAAATTAAAAGTCTACCATAATCAAAAGAAATAAAATGTTTTAAATATTACTGTGAAACACTTTTGAATTTGAACCAATATATTGCATAATTTGTAATTTAGTCATAAGATGCAGAATAAAAAAGAGAAAATAATTTTTCTGAAGGTGTTCTGTTTCAGTAATAGCATCTACTACAGTTATTATTTTTAAATATTGTTTTTAAATATACACATTTAAATATATACATTCAAGGTATCCTTGAAATGAAATGTTTAAAAATGAAATGTTTAAAAAGGTATTTTTAAAATTAGCAGGAAATTTAAAAACCATTTAGTGGAAAACCATCTAAATGTAAAGAATCTAATCTAAAAGAGCAAATGTAAAGTTATGTCATCATGGGATAAATTGGATATCAAAGTTCTGCAATATATGAGAACAAAATTCACGATGAAAGACTGTCAAAGAAACATATGCTACACTTCCACAATGGATATGTAGACAAAATACCAGAAATCATAATAAAGCCTATAAAAAACACAGGTCACTCAACAAAAAAGAAAAAAAAGCATAAAATAGATAAACACATATTTTTAAAAGCACAGGATTAAGTTAAATTTTTTAATATTTAATTAAGTAGTTTAAATGTACTATGTTGTTTCATGCTAAAAGAAACTCAAATTTCAGATAGAGTCTCTTATTTGAAAGCACTTTTTTTTCTTTGTGTATCACAGCAACATCCAGTACTGGTTTCAACTGGTTTCAATCTATACAATTTGCCCCCAAGAGAGATAACTGCTTTAGTTCAGTTCCATAATTATTGATTTCTATAATTTTTAAATGTATTTATTATGAAAGCATTGAAATACAAGAAATTTGTAAAAAGCAAATATTGGGATGCAAAGAAAGTAGATAAAAAAGGGGAGAAACAAGTTAATATCAAAAAAGAGACCATCAAATAAAAAAAGCATAGTGAAAACAGAGAAAAATGGTTTCAATCTTTTTCTGTCCTTCCAGTTATATCTTCAGCCCCAGCCATAGTTTATATATATTAACTTTATATATGAAATATTGATATAAAGCAGCAATTGTTAGATTTTATTTAAGTCCTAAAATCTGTATTTCAGATATTGAATTCTGTTTTATGACTTAAAGGAATGCTTGAACTTAGTTAAACCTCTCTAATGGGTATATACCAAGGGTCTTCAAACTTGGCAAATTTAAGACTTGTGGGCTTCAACTCCCAGAATTCCTGAGCAAACATGACTGGAGGGGGAATTATGGGAGTTGAAGTCCAAAAGTCTGAAAGCCGTCAAGTTTGAAGACCCTTTGGTATATACTGTCAATTTTGCCATGGTGTTCTCCAATTTTAGTCCCCCAGTTATTATACTGCAGGCAAAACAAATTTTAATGCAGATACATACTAAACAAAACTGTTCAGTTATTTGAATAAGGCAATATTCCAACAACATATACTTTTGTCTTGTTCAATTAGATGTATTTATCATGTGATGTTTGATCCAGGTTCCCTGTCTGGCAAATTTCCAATAATCCAATGAAACAAGTGATATAATTTAAGGTTAAGGGACATGATTCTGCCTCCCAAGTACATCTGGCTCACAGGATATTCTTCAAAATTTACAGCTAATTCCTCCCAAATACACATGCACATAATTTTAGGCATCACAGCCAGATTCTGTAAATATGACATCAAAGCAGGATAAAGCAAAAGATTATTTTGTCTTTTGTATTATTTCTTAGGGAGACTGTCACATCTCAAGAGCATTTTTGGAGCTTGGATTAAGGGTAACCCAGTATGTATGTATGTATGTATGTATGTATGTATGTATGTATGTATACATGTATACATGTATATATGTAGCATTATTTTGTCTTGATTGGCTGGCAACATTGTGTTTCCCGTATTGGAGGCTTTTAGTGTGGCTTGTTTCCGAGTAAATGATAGCCATCCATTTACTCAAAACCAAGCCACACTAAAAGCCTCCAATACAGGAAACACAATTTTGCCAGCCAATCAAGACAAAAAAAATGCTACAAAACAGACAGAAGATGTTAGAAACACCAGTCAAACAGAACACAGCAAACTCCAAGACCAGTAAACATAGACCAAGACTCCCAACCAATCAGGATGAAGAAAAAACCATTCTGGCACAGCGTAGGCCAGCACCAAATTTAAAACTGAAACAACTGTAAAAGTCTGAC
Organism: Laticauda colubrina; assembly: GCA_015471245.1. Lineage (NCBI taxonomy): Eukaryota > Metazoa > Chordata > Lepidosauria > Squamata > Elapidae > Laticauda > Laticauda colubrina. Next base: position 27,873,994 of record BLBF01000002.1, read on the forward strand.
TCACAGACAAACACAATACAGAAGCCTGATGATGGCAGATGAGATTCTGCTGAAATGTTGCTACAACTTTAAAAGCACAAGTATAATGACGTGGGAAAATACCCGAACAAAGCTGAATACCATACATGTAAGTACCCGCAAAAACTTAAGAAAACAAATATATATATATATATATGTGTGTGTGTGTGTGTGTGTGTGTGTGTGTGTGTGTATGCGCGCAAAAGGCACAAAGCCGAAAGTACCAGTCTGAACATGGCGAGTGGGTCCTTGTCAAACGTTGCCAAGATACTTTCAATGTTACACGGGAAAAGACCCGAACATGCCAAGACCTGCATATATATACATATACATATACATATACATATACACGTACACATACATACAGACAGACAGACAGATAGAAATAATATAATATATAACACGTAACAAAACATTAGCATACATTAGCTGATTTTAATATTTAACAAGAGGAAAAATGTATGAATCCAGAATAGAATTAAATTTACTTTATGTTTACAATTTTCTTTTTTGGCAACATTTTTTCTTAAGCTCCAGTATAACTTTCTCAAACATATTATGCCAGGAGTTGAACTGAAGCTCTACAGTTAATTTTTCCTATTTAAGAAGGAATTTAAAGTTATTGGGAGTCATTCTATATTATCATTCTAGTTTATTTATTTGAGAAGACCAATCTATCTTAAAGTGCATTCTGGGAAAGTTCCCCATCCCCACTTCTCAGATAAAAGATCAAAAGTTGTAAAGAATCTGTACAACTTAAGCCATTAGAATGTCTGAGCAAAAGTAATATCTGTCATTTTAAAGCTGTAAAACATTTTACTGTTGGTGGAAGATTTTGAAGGTTCTGACTTATTTCTATTGAAGTGTACTTTTCAAACACATGCACATACAAAAACATACACCACATCTGAGAAACAGACCAACAGGAAGCATAAGACACTTGTTCATCTGTATTTCTGTGACTTTTCTCACTTGGTATTATTTGAAATTATACTTTCATGTTTTCCAGCAATGCCAAATCAAGTAAAGATCATATATTATTTTTATCAGGTTGATTACATATGTTCTCCAGTTTTTCTGCTTACTTATGATTAGTGTGGTTTTCACAAAGGCAGTGACACAATCCAGAGCAAGATATTCACACAAAAAATGTGTTTACTGTGAAACTTTTCCTTAGAACTTTGCTTTCTTTCACAGCTTTGATCCACATGACATCAATGGTCCAGCATTTTGCAAGTCTGCGAACCATTAACATTAGGAAAATCACTTTCACACTATTCAGCTACTGAAACAGATAGTATTTGCAAACATATCTTTTGTACAAGTGAATAATTTTCTGGAGATGAGGAAAAGCTTTTTCAAAGCTTAAAGTACTTTATTTTGGTCATTGGCTAGCCTGCTTTTCCACATGTTCTAAGCCTGGTTTGTTTCCCAATGCACATAAGTCCCAATTTTTTGGGAGTTTTCTGAAATATTTAGTTTTATGAAGTATTGGACTTAATTATTAAAGCATGCATGGAAAAAGTAACAATGAATATGGAAAATTTCATTACAAAGTACAGGCTTTAACAAGTACATTGTTTAGTTCCCCGGTATTATCACACAGAGACATCCATATGCTATTATATGCCAATGACCTTTACTTCTCCCAGAAAGGTTTCCAAACAAGTCTATAAGCACCAGCTAAGTCCTGTCAGTTAAAAACCTATGATTAACTGTCAAAATTTAGAAATTTTACAAAAATGGCAAAGTAACACATTCCAATAAAGCAAACTAAGATTTTAAATAGTTTAAAAGTAGAATGTATCACCGTCTACTTTTCCTTTCCCTGAAATTAATATATCCATAGTTTCATGCACAAAAGACCACAAAGGAGATAATTGGAGCTGTAAGTCAGAAAGGTAACAATTTTATTCTTCTGGCTGTTAAACTATTCAGAACCAAAATTATTCCACTTTGGCTTATAAGCAAGCTTCATACATTGGGAAAAGAGAGAAGACTGCAAGAAATGCAGATCATTCCATAGTTTTTCTTCTAATTTTAGCTACAACATTTCAAAAATAACCCTGAAGGAATGGACCAACAACAGTGATAAGAATCAAATTTAGACTGATTAATACCTATATTTTTCTGATCACTTCTATGTCAGACGATTGAATATCTATGATTTTTTTAGGTAGGGACAAGAAGCACACTGATTTGCCCCTCCAAGCATCCCATGCAAACCATTTATTGTTTCAATTTACTATATGCAAATAGACCCTCTGCACAAGAATCAAAGTGCACTGATATTACATCACTTTTGTGATATGCCTTGTACACTCTGAGCTATATGAGTTAACTTTTAATACTTACTGATAAATGTCTTTCCTCAACACAACTCTACTAAGAGGATTGTCAGCCTGAGGAGCCATTGATACAGAACCAATTTTCAGTACCAAAGTATCTTCCTTGTTTGCCTGATCTGCAATAGAAATGGAAGACAATCATCACACGTTATAAAAGTCAGTCATAAACAAAAGAACTTGAAATGGATAAATATGATTTAAGGTCACTTCTGAACAACAAAGTTGTGAAATCATTACTAACCAAATACACTCGAAAACTCAAAAAATTAGAATATCATGCAAAAGTTAATTTATTTTGGTAATGCAACTTAAAAGGTGAAGCTATTATATGAGAGACTCATTACATGCAAAGCAAGATAATTCAAGCTGTGATGTGTCATAATTGAGGTGATTATGGCTTACTGCTCATGAAAACCCCAAATCCACAATCAGAAAATTAGAATATTGTGAAAAGATTCAATATTCTAGGCTCAAAGTGTCCCACTCTAATCAGCTAATTAAGCCATAACACCTGCAAAGGGTTCCTGAGCCTTTAAATGGTCTCTCAGTTAGGTTCAGTAGGAAGCACAATCGTGGGAAAGACTGCTGACCTGACAGTTGTGCAGAAAACTATCATTTGCACCCTTGATATGGAGGGAAAACTTCAAAAGGTAATTGCAAATGAAGTTGGATGTTCCCAAAGTGCTGTATCAAAGCACGTGAATAGAAAGTTATGTCGAAGGGAAAAGTGTGTAAGAAAAAGATGCACAAGCAGCAGGGATGACCACAGCCTGGAGAGGATTGTCAGGAAAAGGCCATTCAAAAGTGTTGAAGACTTTCACAAGGAGTGGACTGAGGCTGGAGTCAGTGCATCAAGAGCCACCACACACAGATGGATCCTGGACATGGGCTTCAAATGTCGTCTTCCTCTTGTCAAGCCGCTCCTGAACAACAAACAACATCAGAAGTGTCTTACCTGGGCTAAAGAAAAACTAAACTGGTCTGTTGCTCAGTGGTCCAAAGTCCTCTTTTCTGATGAGCAACTTTTGCATCTCATTTGGAAACCAAGGACCCAGAGTCTGGAGGAAGAATGGAAAGGCACACACTGCAAGATGCTTGAAGTCCAGTGTGAAGTTTTCCACAGTCTGTGTTGATTTGGGGAGCCATGTCATCTGCTGGTGTTGGGCCACTATGCTTCATTAAGTCCAGGGTCAACTCAGCCATCTCCCAGGAGATTTTGGAGCACTTCATGCTTCCTTCTGCAGACAAGCTTTATGGGGATGCTGACTTCATTTTCCAGTAGGACTTGGCACCTGTCCATACTGCCAAAAGCACCAAAACCTGATTCAATGACTGTGGGATTACTGTGCTTGATTGGCCAGCAAACTCGCCTGACCTGAACCCCATTGAAAATCTATGGGGCATTGCCAAGAGAAAGATGAGAGACATGAGACCGAACAATGCAGAAGAGCTGAAGGCCTCTATTGAAGCATCCTGGTCTTCCATAACACCTCAGCAGTGCCACAGGCTAATCCTTGTTTTATTGATTGCATGTAATAATCTAATTTTTTGAGATTGTGGATTTGGGGTTTTCATGAGTTGTAAGCCATAATCACCTCAATTATAACATATCAAGGCTTGAACTATCTTGCTTTGCATGTAATGAGTCTATCTCATATATTAGGTTCACCTTTAAGTTGCATTACTGAAATAAATGAACTTTTGCACGATATTCTAATTTTTTGAGTTTCACCTGTAATATATTATTTATTGAGACTAATTCACATGGAAAGCCAGTTTTCACAGCCAAGTTCATGCATTGTACTAAGCCATAATGTGCTCTGACTGGTTTTGGCTTAAATCAAAATCTCAATCCAACCATTGGGTTTTGTAACCACATATTATAATTCAATATAGCTGTTTGTAATCTAAGGCTTGTACACTCTGTGCTGCATTAAACTGGAAGAAATGCTGCATCAGTCTGATATATAAAGAACTGACTACATGTTTTAGTACTGCAATCAATCTATACACTAGATTTTGTAACTTTTTTTAAGCCTGTGAAGGATTTTGAAATATTTTAGAAGCTGATATTGACATCTGATATATAAATAAAGGCAAGTCCAGTGTTCTCCATGAGTCTATGTTTTGAGGATGGATGTAAGCTTTCAATTTCTCCATCTGTGGCCACCCAGTGAGTTATCCCAGACTGGTTTTTGAAAGTTTGAAAGTTAAACCTTTAGCTACAAATGTTAAAGTGTGGTGAGTGCTAAGTATTTTACTAAATAACATATTGCTTGATGTGGAAAGAACAAGCAAACTACACATGCAGTTCAGAAGAATCAAGTAAATGTCTCTCTGTGTGTATGTGTGTGTGTGTCTAAATAAACTGAGTTAACTATACCATAGAAATGCATCCACAATGTATCAAACAATCAGAGGCCATAATTAACAATATAGGACACACACACAAATGCAAAAGTCATGACATAGGTCAAGCAAATCTATCAAATATTTATTTCACAGACATCCACCCTACTTTTTTTTAAAAAAAGATCTTATTTTCAGAAAAAAAAATATTGTACCATAAATCAGTGCAGTAGCTTTTCCCTTTAATTATTATAAAATAATTAAAGAAAAACTGAATTGAATACCTGATACAATAAATCATTTGAGAAAACAAGATCCAAAGAATATTTATTATAGGCTCCCCAATGGTATTGATGGAGTGAGCAAAGTATGTGTTTTCTAAATAAAGACACAAACTTTAAAAATACCTTCTGTGTATTTGCATGGTCCTTCCTCCATTTTGGGGAAAAAGATTCTGATTACCCCAGTATTGACATAAATAAGTGGCAAGTTGCGAGATGTGAGAATATGGGACCTCATAGGCTGGCCTGGATATTTTATTTTCTCTTTTTGACTTTTTGGAAGATTTGTTTGAAAAATACTTGCAATTGCATTGAGGAAAGGAAAACAAAAAACAACATCAAATGCCTGAGCTGAAAGAAGAATTTCATGAAGAAAATGAGGAGAACTATCTGTAAAACTTTCAGATAATTTCTGCAAAGTTCTTCGTTCATTTCTTGAGATCAATTTGTGACGGACATTTTTTGTAACAGCTTTTGTGTAAGTCAAAGAGAGAAATCCATGCTGTTGATGAGAACCATCCAAAAGTTTTGCAGTTGCCTGTGCCGAGAAACAGAAATAACCAGAAATAAGAAATCTGCACGCATTACATAACAGTTATAAAACTGTTTCTGGTTTAATATTTTATTTTCTATTTCAAGTTCTCCACTTTCTTGGCAGAAGAACGTATTTCTGGGAATTTATGAAAATAATAAAATGCCCTGTCTCTTTGCAGACCTAACTGAAATTTGTTCATCTATAGAGGTGTTTTAAAATGCTTTTAACGTAGTGCTTCTCAACCTTCACAACTTTAAGTCATGTAAATGTAAACTCCCAGAATTCTGGGAGTTGAAGTCTACACAACCTAAAGTTGCCAAAGTTGAGAAACATGATTTAGTTTCAGATATAGAGCATGGTAACTGATTGGTTCAGAGAAACAGAGGATGAGCCATAGCAAACTTCAGGCTCTTGATCACTCCTTTATTTTCTTTACATTTGCATACAAATGCAGGATTTTTTTTTATTATTAACTTTGATTAAATTGCAACCTCAACTTAATCAAAAGTTAGGAATCAAGGATCCATTGTAATCATTTATCAAGATTTTAAATATCACCATCCAGTCACCTTGTACGGGAAATGGTTTTTGTTTCACCAATTAACTGAAAATCAACAATGGATGCTTCATGTAAAGGATGCTAAGCCACAATTTTGTGTCACATCCAAATGAGATCAATCCATATGCATGTTGTATGTGTATGTGTTTCAAAACTATGGCTTATACTGGTAGTCCTCACGTAACAATTCTCCTATTAAGCAACCATTCGAAGTTGAAAAAATATCTCTGCGACTAGCTCTCACATTTACAACTGCTATAGCGTCTCCATGGTCACATGACTGACATTGTGTGCTTTGTGACCAGTAGATCTTTTTGACTATCAGAGTTTTCCATGATAATGGAAATGCCATTTGCACACTTTATTGCTGACTTCGAACAAAGCCAATGGAGGAACCAGCAGTAAAATCGCAGGACAATCATATGTAATGTCTTACTAATCACTGCAGACGATTTGTTTAATAATCACAGCAGGACATAAGCCCACTGTGGTCATGTGATGCCTCACTTAAGAACTCTGTTGCTAAATAATGGAGTTGCCCGTCCCAATTGTGATCATTAAATGAGGACTACCTGTTATTTACTACTTCTATATTTGGAGAAATCCCTTCCTCCCTCCCTTCTTACCATGATTACTATGCTGTGAATAATATCTGAAATCAGGTTAAGATAGGAGATATATGCACTGTACATTATAGTTTTTGTATATATACTGTATTTAACATTTTCTTTGTAATACTAACAAATTATTTAAATATTTAATTATATTTCACTTTACATAATCTTAACAATATTTTTGCATGGTGAAAATGGACTATGGCAAATAGTAAATATTAGTAAATTAGCTTAATTCATGTTAGAACAAAATGATTGGAATAGATATAAACAATAATTGTGCATGAACAAATAATTGCACATTTTCCTGACAAGATAATAATTAAAAAACAGAACTTCCAGTAACACTTTTTAAAGACAAATTTATCTTATTGAATATATTAGCCACCACTGCCTATTCTTCATTACTGTCCATAGAGAAAATCTCAACATGATGAAAACTTTGGACCTTCTCACTTTCTTCTCAGAGCAGAAAGAAAACAAGGTGAGATTGAGAATACAGTGTGCTTATCTTATTGAGAAGTGTTCTGTTGCATATCAAAACAAATGTACTCTAATAGAATCTTCTGCTCAACCTGATTTTATCTTCTGCTAAACCTAATCTTATTTATCAGATTTATAAAGCTATCTATAAACACTCTGGGTGTCTACAAGAATAATAAAAATAATGACCAAATAAACAGAATAATGGATATCCAAGAGAGTAACAAAGTTTCCAAACCTAACATGCACGGCTCGATAAAAAGCCTGCCACCCATTTCACCCAAGGACTGGGGAACATATTTAAAAGACTGTTTTCACAAGGCCCCAACAGAGGATCTTGTTCCAAAGGAAAGGCAATAAGACAAAAAAGTCCATTTATTGGGTTCTGGTGATACTGTTTAATTAATGGGACACAGAGCATATTTCTGTCCAGTTGAAGAAACTGCTAGAGACAGATGACTACATCAGTGGGGGGAAAATGTTCTATATGTAAAAAAATTAATATCTTGATTAATTATCATGCAGTTACATCACAATCAAAATAGATCTTGGGTGTATACATACAAACTAAATAATATTCTGTTCATTAGATGAACTGGGCTTTATTCCATGGAAATTTAAACCATAAATTTCCCATGAAGGTCAGTCTTTAAGATGACATAAAGTACTTTAAAAAAATTTTTGTTGCAATACACTTAAAGAACTACTCCTTGGGAAATTATTTGAATTTTCAGTAATGTGTTAGGGAGATGAAAATGAAGAAAATTGGGCAATTGAATTTGTTTTTTTTCCCCCACTCAAAAAATAAAAAATCTATATGCAGAAGATAAAAATGTGCGTCCTATACTGCATGAGATTTCTCCATAGAAAGTAACAAGTGAATTTATATATAAGGTCATCTTAAACTGATTAATTTTTGCCAAGTATAAAAATGAGAGGGCAGCTAGAATAACAAAACAATGGTACAGTTGACTTTTAAAAAATATTCTAGCAGTCACTAAAATATATTTACAGCAATATAGAATATATATGAGATAGAGAAAGAAATGGAAATTTCAGGGTCCCTTTATTAGCAAAGATTTTTTTCAGGGTCCCTTTATTAGCAAAGATTTTTTTTATCCTAGAGTGGCTTCCATTTCCTCCTATATCTACATATTTCCCCTTTCCCTTTCTTCCATTGGTAACCCATTAAGCTTTCAATTCTAAAGTGTGTTAAAACTGATCTCACTCACAAATCTTGGAAGATTTTAGTTACTTTGAACGAAAGTTAGCATTATCCTACTGTGGCTTTTGGGTTTTGGCAGTGAGTTTGCTCTAAGTTTGCAAAAAATTATCTCAAATATTTTAATAGGCACTCAGTAATTTTGCTAACAGCCATGGAGCAGCAAAACACTTAAACTTATTCTGTAGCTATTAACTTGTACAGCTGTAGCTTCTTAAATGGCCAAATATAAGCATCATTCTTCACATAATTAAATTCAAATCCATAAGTTGTGAAGATAAATATTCTTCCTTTGCTACTCTAGCCAACTTACTTTGCATGTGAAAACACTAGCCAGAATACCACTGGGAAACAAAACATATTTTTTAAACATTAAAAAACAAAAATATGACTTTGACTAATGGGTTTTTAGATGAACAGCTTTCTGCCTTCACCATCACCTCTCTGAAATATTGTTTGTTAGTGGAAGTTCTGTAACATACATATTGCACTGATTTCTTACAGAAGGAAAGAAGCCAGAGAAGTTACTGAAAGGGTCCTGCTTGCTGACCGGTCGAACCAGCAATGTACGTCTGTTCAGCTTGTCAGTACAGGAAAGGAAGACACCTCCACATTTCCCCAGAGACCAAGAATCTTCCCCAAAGCTTGAGGTGATATAGATAAAAAAAGCAGAAAAACAAACACTGAGCCTTGGGGGGGAGGATGGGGAAAGAAAACCTCATTAAAAAAATCAGCCAAATTCTGAAGTCTGAGTTTTCCTTGTGAGTCCTTCACTTCCAATATCACAGATCAAATGATTTTTTTTTTTAAAAAAAGAGAAATCATAAAATTGAAAAAGACGTCACTGTTTCATTATTTGGAAGCAACAGCTCAGCAGAACAGCAGTAGCAACAACAAAAATCAGGGTTCAAAAGTAGAACATGGCTATTCAGGAATAATGTCCCTTGATTTGCTTTTCAATTATGAATGAAAGAAGTTTTATCAAAATGGAAGATGGATTAAAAGAGCTACAGAACTTGAAAAGAAACAAAACTCAATTTTTCCCATCCACCTCTGCCAGAGCAAATTAACATTGTGATGACCTACATCATAATTGTTACAATCATTCTTCTTGTAATGAAAATAAAGTCAAATTTAGATTTTAGAGTAATTATTTGGTTAAATGTATTATTCCACTACATAAAAAGCTCACCACAAGCTTTTCTTTGCATTGTAGAAATATCCCTTCAAAATGTCCAGATTGCCAGCCTTCTCCTGGTCTGGAAAACATAATGTTCACCTTATCTATTCTAAGTAGCTGTTCAGAATTCAAACATTTCAACTACATAAAAACATATACTTTTTATTTAGTTATTAATAGATTCAATTTCTATAGCCACCCATCTTGCATGAACAATTCCAAGCCTTAATCAGGAGGGGGGAAAGCTTCAACATAATCATAAATAACAATGCACAACAAAAATGAAAATAAATAAATTTTAAAATACAGCTTTAATTCAATTTTACAAGCTGGTAAATTCAATTTTACAAGCTATACAGGTAATCCTCAACCACAATTGAGCCCAACATTCCTGTTGATAAGCAAGACAGTTGTCAAATGACTTTTGCCACATTTTAGAACCTTTCTTGCCACAGTTGTTAAGTGAATCACTGCAATTGCTTAGTTAATGATATAGCTTAAGTGAATCTGGCTTCCTTATTTCTTTGCTTGTCAGAAGATCACAAAAGGTGATCACATGACCCTGGGACATTGCAACTGACATACATATGAACCAGTGGCCAGGTATCTGAATTTTAATCATGTGACCATGGGGATGCTGCAACAGTGTGAAAAACAGTCATAAGCCACTTTTTTTCAGTGGTGTTGTAACTTTGAACAGTCACTAAATGAATGGTTGAGGACTACCTGTATAACTGCACTAATATTAAAACAATTATACAAGGTTAATTTCAACATTGTTTATTAGATCAATAAACTGTTGCAATTCAAATGTTATAGATGATATATAAAACAAGTAAAAATTTCAAAAAAGAATAATATGGAGGAAACAAAATGAAACAAAAAAACAACAATATTTGGTGCAACTTATTGCAGGTGTTTACTTCTAAAGGCCTTCCAAAAAAGCCAGGTCTCAGAAGTTTGTGGGAACAGGAAACCATTCTTAAAAGGCCCATCTTTGTAACTCCTCTTTTAGTATTGCATGACAGGAAGAAGTCATCAATAGATATTATTCAGGCAAGCAGTTCAGGCAAGCAGAAGTTAGTTGGTCAGTAAACTAGTCAAACCTCAATTCATGGAATGAGTTATTGGTGATGTGATGACCAGCACCTTGGGAACAATTGGGAACACATTGGGAACAAGCAAACAACTATTGCAACTCCCACAGCAATACTATGGTTATCCTGTGGGCAAAGGGTAGGTACATCTTCCACCAGCAGAAGTTTCCAGGTTGACTTCAAGTTAACATCATATAGAACACATTTCAGAAAGCAAATCAAGATTTGCATAGCTTCTTTTCAATATTTAATATTCTACAAAATTTACAAACTGGGAGAAATGTAAAATAAATGTCTAATATCTACGACGTAGACATGTTTAAAAGGGCATCTGAGAAGAAAGTAAGCTATATAAATGTGCCTCTTACAAATCTTAATTGTATGACAAATTAATAGTAGGACAGCTGATTCTCAAATAATCATCTCTTAAATCTTTGACTAATAGAATGGAAACAGTCACAAAATATGGGACATCTCTCAATATGCATTCCTAGAGCATAATTTCAGAGGAAAAATATAGTAACCTAATAGTGGATTTTAAAAAAAAATCGTAGGGACAGCTTGGAGTGCAGAAAGAAAAAGCAGAAGGAAACTAAAGTTATTTTGACTAAAGTTACTCCACATTCAAAACAATGTTCATATTGTATACTGTATAAAGATGCAATTTGGGAAAATATATCATGCTAAAAACAAATACAACTTAATTAAAAATATGGATTAACTAGTGTAGTCCTGTATTAAAGAATAGAATGCATAGAATGCTGCAACTTTGCAGCAGCGAATGGAGGTATTCTAGCTGTTAAATAAAGATAATACAAGCAATTCTGAGGAACATGTATAAAGAGTAGTCAGCCAGTAGTCTAAATTTTGGGAAACATGGGGAGCAGAAAAGACAAGTTTCAGAAACAGCAGCACAGGGAGGGAACAACAGACATTGTTTCCAGGATCTGTCTTCTGCCCAAAGAGTTTATGCAGATATTATTTTAAAAATCTACTCATACTCAGATTCTGCTTGTTGCCTTTTAAGAGAAAATAATCAACCAAGGAGAAATGGCAAACTTCTAAATAAGATTTTATTGAATTTAGCTTTGCAATCTTGAATTAGCTTTGTAATCTCTTATTGGAAGTAATTTATTGACAATAATGTCTTGTGGGTATCTTCAGCATTAGGTATCTAACTCCTGTCCAAGAAACAATGTTCATATCTAATATTTCAAATCAGAGATCACATATAGATTTTATTGTCATCAATTCCTGGGATTGATTGGGATTCTCAATATGGCTGTAAACCCATAAATTATTTTTTTGCATTGATAAATGCTTCAAAGAAAGTTAATCTTTATCAGAAATTCTGAGTAAATTCAACACTGTTTTCTTCCATTGACATATTTTTTAGTAATAATTTACTTGTTCAGTTACCCAACATTAGATCTTCTAGTGGCTGCTCTACTGGTAATATTGGAAGATGGAGAATGTAATATTTGAAAAACATACAATAGGTGCATTTTATAATTGCACAGAACAAGGTAGAGGCATAGAGATGGGTTATGCATTGTTTTACAGGTAGCAAATCAAGCGAATCAGCCTTTTTAATACACATATATTGTTCTAAGATAGGGTACACTCTGACAATCAGGTTGACAATCACTTTGAGAATGTCAAAATGTTTAGGAATTTAGCTGCACTCCCAAAACTTTGAGATGGTTTTTCCAAAACAGTGAACTAAAATGATGAGACATTCATACAACCCATGAAGTCTGAAGACATTTAAAGAACTGTTCTTTGATTTCATTAGTTGCAATGGAATAATTAATTCACAATAATGCATAGCAAGGCCAAAATGTGACAAGTTGAAGAGTATTATTATATTAGTGTATATTTGAATTTTTAGAAGCTCTATAATTAAATCCCTATAAATTATTTCTCTCAGATGCTTGGCTGGGTCCAGACATGATAAGATTAATTGATTTCTCAGCCCTTCTTCACATTGGGCATGCCTCAATGTTGTCCAAAATCTCAATCATAATGCAAGACCACCAGCAATCATGCAAAAGGTGGGAGTATTTGGCATAACCCAGAATGGTCTTCTATTTGATGATTAGTGAACAATGTATTTTGTTCCATAGTGTATGTATTTTTTTTAATTTACATCTTGTGTTTTTCCAGGAGCTTAAGTCCGCTTACATGGGGGTTTCCTTTCCTTTTATCAACACCTGATGATATGGAAATTTAAATGAACCACCAGTACAGATAGCTTTTTTTCCTAAAAATTGGGTGACATATCTAACTCCAGTTCAGATAAGGTACAATAAGATAGAATTTGTAGCATGGAATTAAATGAATAGTATAGTCACAGATGGTGTACAGGCAGATGATTTGTTTCTTCTTCATGAAAACCATCCTGGAGAAATTGACATTTTGCCCACATATAACTCAGGTTCTTCTGATGTTGCAACAGCAGCACCAGCCTCCAACAGCTGCAAATACCCTTGATATGTCCTGGATAAATATTCTGCTTTTCTGTAGGAACATTGCATTTCATTGAATCTTTCATAGTGTACTTAATGCCACAGGAAACAGCTACTACATTGAATTGGTTCCAATTATTGGAAATAATCATAGAAACAGAAGGAATATCAGATGTATATATCCAGACAGAAATGAATTTTCCAAGGCAATTCCATGTTTGGGAAACACAAAATTTATAAAACTACTAGAAGAAATGTAATCAGGCAATGTCTCATCGGATATTTAGGAGCACAATTAGTTTTCTCTTCAAACTGATTACTTTTTTGGTCCTGGAGTAATTTGTTCCCAGTTGAAAAGCATCTTTTTTTCGAAGATATTCACAGTAAATGTCCAGCCTGCTTTTCCCCCCCAGAAAGCTAAGGTATAGCCTTTTCTGCTATGAAGGTACCATACTATTTACAAAGAGTACGCTACTATTGCTTCTCATCATTCCTTATCACCCATCCCCTCCCACTTGTTATTGTAGGACTGTAACTTTGTTGCTTGTATCCGTACGATTTATATTGACTATTTCCTAGTATGATTTGATTGTTGATTGTACCCTATGACTATCATTAAGTGTTGTACATTATGATTCTTGATTCTTAATGAATGTACCTTTTCTTGATGTATACTGAGAGTATTTACACCAAGACAAATTCCTTGTGTGTCCAATCACACTTGGCCAATAAAGTATTCTATTCTATTCTATTCTGTTCTGTTCTGTTCTGTTCTGTTCTGTTCTATTCTATTCTAATGGACTCATGGCACTTCTATATTTGTTATGCCAGTATTGATTGTATTAAATTTCTGTATTAATTTTTTTTAAACCCATTGATCTTAAACATATGCCAGGAGGCAAACACATTCAACACATTCAAACATACCCAACATCTTTTTTGAGACTAAAACTTGATTGGTTTATGAGATAGCCTATTCTAGGTAAAGTCTTATACAGTTAACCAGAGGTTGCTGAACTAGGCAGTTAAATGTCTCTACTTTCTAATTTCCTTAAATCTCTCCTACAAAGTAGTGGGATTTACTCCAACAGATACAGACTTGCTAATTAACCAAAAGGCCTTAAGAGAATTGATGAAAAAATGCACTTGCACATAGGCATCCTTCATCCTACAGCTGCATAGATAGTGTAGTGAGCTGGAATTTTGGGGAACTTCTCAGCATTTTGGACAAATTTTACAGGTGAGGCAAATTTTCACTCAGGTAATTCAGGCTGACTCAATTCCAATCTATTTAATTATCCTTGCATAACTTTTATAACAGCTACTTGAACAAGCTGATCATCTGAGTTTCTTGCAACAATACTTCAATTTCAAGTCAGTTTCATGTATGTCCAAGAATGTCCAGCATAGTGACAAACTTAAGTCAGTGATTCAAAAGATACATACACTGAATAGAAAAGAAGTAGATTCATTCATTTCCAGTTCAGGATTGAATGCAACAGAAACAATGCAAACTATTCAGAGAAGCAAGCATAAAAAGAAACCAGTAAACAGACAAAAGTTCCGACATTCAGATGAGTAGCAAAATTCAGAATGTCTGGATAAAAGTATTTGAGCAGTGACTATGGCTCTCCAGTGGAGGATCATAATACTTATTCTGGCTGATGTTCACCAGGAATCAGTATTCCTTCATTTCGTCAAGCTCTCCAGTTGCTCCGACCCCCTTTACCTTCAGTTCCTACTGTTAGACCAATCAGATTCTACTTGCTAACTATTTATTTTGCTAACTATTGCTCTATTGTTTGTATAATTCACCACAGTATTTTTTCAAATATATGTTTTCTCCACTACTTACTTATTTTAGTTAAAATACTCTATTTAGTTGATTATCCATACATATGAATTATGCTTGTTTTTACTTTTATTGAGTACTGATTCATATTTTATTATGTATGTGTAATTAATGTTAGATTCACAGTTTAAAACTGGTGAAAGTATAATAATTCAAAACCTAATCAAGAACTAAGAATATTTAAGATAGTGTCTAAGAATATAGGCAGTTCCAAGTAGGGTGGGGTTTGTTTGTTTGTTTGTTTGGTAAAATTAGGTGTTCAGGTCTAATAAATTCAACATTTCTAATCCAAGTCCTTTAGCTATTGCTCTGAGACTTCCAATCACGATTAGTATAACAATGGATTTTTTTCCCAACTTTGATCCACAAGTCCTGGTATTTCATAAATTTTTCCAATTGTTTTTCCTCAGTTTGGAATAGTAGCATCAGTGAACCAGACTTTCTTCTCAATAACTGTTACATCAGCCATGTTATGAATACGGTTATTTTATCATCAATTCCTATAGCCAACTTTAATTAATGTAGATAAATAGTTATTGTAGTTGGCTTTTCTTTTACTCTTTGGACTTTAAATAATAATAATTCTTTTATACACAGAAAATCCTCGACCTACATTGAGAATTGTGATTGGAACTTCCATTGCTAATTGATAAAGTCATTAAGTGAGTCACTCCTAATTACCTTCCTGTCATTATAACTAGGCAAATAACTATAGTTGTTAAATGAATCTGGCATCAATTTTTGACTTTGTCTGTCAGAAGCCCTCTGGGAAAATCACAAATGGCAATCACCTGATCCTGGGACACTGCATCATAAATACATACCAGTTGCTAAGCACCTGAATTTTGATCATTTGACCATGGGGGTGCTGCAATGGTTGTAACTGCAAGGACCAGTTATACATCACTGTTTTTCAGCACCATCATAATTTTAAATGAGGCTAATCCAAATGGTAGTTCATATATTTTCATATTGCTGATTAGAAAATGTTTGCTTTACTAAACAACTGTAATCTTTGCTATTTCTTATGTATAAAATACATTTCAGTAACATAGCACTATTACTGTCTGACACTTTTAATCTGAGCAACAAATTATTCAAAAATTAAAGTTTTTTTCATGGAACATAATCTTATGAATGTTACACCACTATGGTATAAAATTTCTGCAATTTAAGCTCATACAAATCATACACAAAAGGAAATATCTCTCTCTTTTCTATCATGAGATTAAAATTTCATTTCATTTTTTAATGATAAATTAGCTACCTTTATTAAGAATGTTAAAAATGTTTAATAAAGAAGAAGGAAAAGAAAGTATATGGTGAACAACAAAAGATTATGACAGAAAAAGATAAACAGCTTAGTAAGGAATGTATCTATCTAACAGGACAATCCTTTGCAGGGATGGATGCAAATATTTTTACTACCAGTTCTGTGGGTTTGGCTAGGTGGGAATAGCTAGGTAGGCATGGCCATGTGACTGGGTGGGCATGGCTTTTTCTTTCTTTCTTTCTTTTTTTTTTTTTTCATCCCCCCCCCCCCCCCCCCGGTATTGGGTCTCCTGGGCCTCAGAGAAGCTTCCTGGGTGGGGTGTTTTTGCTCCCAGAAAGCTTCCCTGAGGCCCAGGAGGCAAAAAAAAATGGAGCACAGAGGAGGAGCACAGCACAAAGAGTGTGGTTACAAAGTAAAAAAATCACATGAGCATCATGTGACTGTGATTGCAATTTCACTTCCATATTTTCCATTAATTCTGCTTTTTGGAAACTGGTTGTAAAATTCACAAACGGCAATCATGTGACCATGGGATGTTGCAATGCCTGTTAGTGCTAGGTTTTGTTGCAAAGCCTTTTTTCAATCCAAACTCTTGTAACTTTGAATGGTGACTAAATGAGGCAGTCGGTAAGTGAGAACTATCTGTACAAGAAGCTGTTTCTTAGTTGTACTCCTTGATGAGGAGAAACTGCCAATGGCAAAAGGCTTGTTCTAGGCTAAGCATTTAGTCTGGCTTAATATATAATTATGAGTTGTAAACAGTGAAACTTTACATAGAATATGCCAACTCTCTGGTGCCAACTAACTGCCATCTGGATTTTTATAACCAAGATTTGGCTTAAGAGGTTGCAAAATTTGTCTTATCAACAATTTCATTTAAGATGTTAGTGAGACACAATATAAATGAACTTCCAATTACAACCAATATTGTAATATTGATACCTAGAATTATAACATAGCAATATAATTTCAAATATGTAACCTCAGCCTTTCAAATTAATAACTATTACCACTGAAACAATATAGATGTTTCTATATAAATACTAATATAAAATGAACATAAAATTCTTACCTATTTCTGTAGTGGTCAATGTTGAAACTTTCTATTTTACACTTTACTTTAGTGTAGACATCTTGTACATCTACTGAGGCACTGAGATCTTCTAACTCACCAACCACACATATCTCTGCAGTATTCAATAAAATTAGCCAGTTCACCAATAAATCACATAATTATTTTATAGAAATGGAGAAGAAAATAGTTTGCCTTAATTTCAAACCAATATTATTAAAATAAATCTTAAATAAATAATAATTCCCCCAGAAATGTGTATAAAAAGCTCACATACAGTTTGGTTTCCCCTACTCTTAACTTTATCTAGCTTAGCATACAGGTATTATATTCATAAAGGGAGGGATAGGGGCCGGATTCTGTTCCACAAACAAAGCCATGGACCTGACTAAAGCTATATACATTCAAGTACATGTTGCTAAATGACAGTATGCATATATCTACTATCCATCTAGTTATATATTTACTAACTGCTATTATATAACTTATCCCTTTCAATAGACAGATCAATCCTAAAGCAGCCATTAAAATCAGTACACAGTGCACATAATCACTTGCTCTACAACCATATTTAAGATTCTGCTGACTGGGATCAGATGGGTAGAAGGACATCAATTATAGCTTCACTGTTGATAAGGCATAATTGTTCTATTCATCTCACTGTGTAATACAAGGCTGAAAAACCACTGGCTGTGGTCTTATGCAGCATGACTTTTATAGTCCTCAGATCCAGCCACAAATATCATTTGTCTGGTGTTAAAATGGAGACATTGAACAGATTTGATCTCTCTTCTTTCCTCAAACATGGAAAGACAATATGTTAAGCCTCCATTGGAGCAGCATATTTAACCAAATGTATAAGACAAATGTGTAAGACAAGTTCTGTTCCATGATGCTTTTGCTTTTTAATCTGAAATGTAATACCTGTGCCATTGTTTTCTGGATCTGGTGCAAATAACTTTACAGTAAGCTTCGGCAACATCCACTGCATCCATAAACTCACACGTCCGCTTGAAATGCCAATATTGCTTGTTGTTTGCTCTAAGGTAACAGAGTCTGAGAATGGAGAATCATCACCCCCTTGGAGGGATTCACCCTGAGACAGAAAGAGAGAGAGAGAAAAAAAGACGGGGGTGGGAAATGAAAGAATTTAAAAAAATAAATTTAAAATATCAACCATTCCTATTCGTCTTAATAAAAAAGTATATTTGAAAAAAAAATTCTGACATAGAAATTGTACATGTAAATAAAATACTTTATAAGATATGGCTTATTAAGTAAGGTCTGTAAAGTGAGGAAAGACTCTGATGTACATTGTTATGAACAATTTCTTCTTCTGTCTGCCCACAAAAATGTGCTGTTTCTAAACTGGTACCATTCTACAGTGATAACCAGAACCTAGGACATAAAATACTCCTATATATTTTTCGTAAATTACATTACTTCTTTCATACATATTGAAGACCCTATTGCTGAGAATACTCTGATACTGTGATGACCAGTAATCTCTCAAAATAATCCCAAACCCTAAACATATATTAAAGTCCGGTAAAGCCTTCAACTTAACTTCACTGTTTTACTAGGCACAGTTTAAAGTCACAAAAGTAAATAATGAGGCAAACAGAAAACCAAAACAAACCGCATTGATGAGAGTTCTGAAGCAAGCCGAGATAACTAATTATAAACTCCAGGAAAATAACTGAGAAAAGTCCATGGGAAGAACACTATCAAAGATAAGCCTCTTTCAAGGTGAACACTAATTGACTTCAACAATTCTAACTGCGCAGTTGCAAACTTATCTACATAGCTCCCACCTGCAAGCCACGAGGAGGATCATGGTAATCTCCTCGAGTAGACCTCGCTTTTCCCTGATCCTCTCCTCCCTGCATGACCTAGGATGGATAGGGGATGGGCCTTGATCCTCTTCTGACTGCTCAGCTAACCTCTGCCCTTCTCCAGCCTCCTCCACCACCTCTGGAACCACACTCCCACTCCCTGTTGGTTGTTCCTCCCCTTCCTCAGAGTCAGACTCAACCAGGGGCATGACACTATCCCCCCCCCACAGGGCCCCCTCTCCCGGGACCAAGCGGATGAGGAAACTGAGCGTGAAAGTCCTGGACCAAACAAGGAGCATGAACATCAGTGGCATTGACTCAGGTGAACTCCTCTGGTCCATAACCTTTCCATGCTTCCAAATACTAAAATCAGCCCTGCAACTGGCATGAATCTCAGATACTATCCACTTCGTATTACTCTTCTCCCAGAGGGACTACTGGGGCCAGCTGTGATGGAGCCGGTCAATATGGACTGTTGGGTGAGGCAGAGACTAACAGGGAACGATGAAAAACAGGATGGATACGCATGGTCTGTGGCAGGCAGAGAAGATAAGCCACAGGATTGATCACCGCCTCAACCAGAAAAGATCCCAAGTAATGGTGATTGTGCTTTTTTGATGGTCGTGTCATTGGTAAATATTGAGTAGAGAAACAAACCCGATTGCCGACTGCTAAAGGTGGAGCGTCGCAAGGATGTCAATCTGCAAAACATTTATAGTCTTCCTTGGCTCTCTCTAGTTGATCGCAGACCATGTGGTGCATGGCTTTTAACTCCTGCAAAACTGTATCCACTGCCACAACTGGGGAATCAGATGGGGCTAAAGGGAAAAGTTGTGGATGAAGCCCATAGTTAGCAAAGAAAGGGGACACATAGGTGGATGCATGTTGAGTATTGTTATAAGCGAACTCTGCCACTGGTAGCATCTCCACCCAATTGTCTTGTTGAGTATTGATGAAACAGCAGAGGTACTGCTCCAAAATAGCATTAACTCTCTCTGTCCCCACATCAGTTTCGGGGTGATGAGCAGACGACAGACATGCCTGAACCTGCAGTTTTGCGAGTAGGGTCTGTCAGAAGTGTGCCGTAAATTGTACCCCCCGATCTAATACCATGCAGTCTGGTAACCCATGCAACTGGAAAACATGGGAGATAAACAACTGAGTCATTATCTTGGCCGATGGAAGACCCACACATGGAATAAAGTGGGCCATTTTAGTCAACATATCCACCACCACCAAAATGGTTGTGGCACCATTCAGTGGTGGTAACTTAACAATGAAATCCAATGAAACTGCCCCCCACAGTCATTTTGGCGTGGGCAAGGGCTGCAAGAGACTAGGGGGCGCACCAGGAGCATGCTTGATGACAGATTCCACAGGATGCCACATATCCCAACACATCATGTTTAAGTCTTGGCCAAAATGTCCTAGAGATGAGGTACAGTGTTTTAAACACCCCAAGGTGTCCTGCCACCAGACTATCATGACATTGATGTAGGATAAGGCCACGAAGAGGACCTCCAGGCACATAAATGTGATCATGGAACCACAACAGGTCCCCTATATACGGCCAAGGAGTCTCTTGTCTCGCATTCTCATCCAATTCTCGACGTCGAGCTGTCACAAATGGGTCCTGCCGCTGCGCCTCCTGAATCCTCACTCGAAGGTCCACAGGTTCCTCGGTGGCCACAAACTGCTCCAACGGAATCACTGTCTGGGGCAAGATTTTATCCTCCCTATGGGTGTAATTGGGCTTCTGAGATAGGGCGTCGGCATGTTGATTCCCTCCACTCTGAACATAGGTCACTCGGAAATCAAATCAAGCAAAGAATAAGGACAATCTCACCTGGCGCTGGTTCAATGTCCGAGCTGTACATAGGTGTTCAAAAATGCCGATGATCTGTCCGAACCTCAATTTGGTGACGAGCCCCCTCCAGGTGGTACCGCCATGTCTCAAAAGTGACCTTAACTGCCAACAGCTCCTTGTCCCAAATCGTAGAGTTGCGCTCTGGTGATGACAACTTCCGGGAATAATAAGAGCATGGGAACAGGGTGCCTGCAGGAGCATAGGCTTGGAGGAGCACCGCACCAACAGCCACATCAGAAGCATCTGTTTCCACCACAAATTACTGGCCTGGATCAGGGTGTTTGAGGATAGGCTCAGGAGCAAAGGCGACTTTGAATGCCTTGA
This sequence comes from Laticauda colubrina, assembly GCA_015471245.1. NCBI lineage: Eukaryota > Metazoa > Chordata > Lepidosauria > Squamata > Elapidae > Laticauda > Laticauda colubrina. The sequence goes on from BLBF01000002.1 coordinate 27,895,371, forward strand.
AAGCTGCCTGCTCCTCAGCACCCTAATGGAACTTCTCCCCCTTCTTGAGCACATTAGAAAGGGGAGCAGTAAAGGCAGCAAAGCAGGGAATAAATGTGCGATAGTAATTCACAAACCCCAGCAGTCGTTGCACATCCTTAACCCGCTGTGGAGGTTCCCACTCCTGCAACGATTGAATTTTTTCCAGGTCTATTTCCACCCCAGCAGGTGAAATACGATGTCCCAAGAAGACAATCATGGTTTGTGCAAACTGACACTTCTCACGTTTAGCAAACAGGTGGTTATCACACAAACATTGCAACATTAGCCGCACATGCTGCCAATGTTCCTGCAAGAAGTCTGAGTAAATCAAAATGCCATCTGAATAAATGACCACGAATTGATCCAACAAATCAAAGAAAACATTGTGCATGAAATGCATGAACACAGCTGGGGCATTGGTTAATCCAAAAGGCATCACGGTATACTCAAAATGCCCGTACCTCGTCCGGAAAGCTGTTTTCCACTTGTCCCGTGCACGAATGCGAATCAGATTGTAGGCCCCACGCAAATCCAACTTCATAAAGATCTTAGCTTGACGAAGCTGCTCAATCAGTTCAGGGATGAGGGGAAGCAGGTACCAATTCTTCACTATGATTGCATACAACTTGCAGTAATCACAACACAAACATAGCTCCCCCGATTTCTTTTTCACAAAAAGCACTGGTGCAGCCAATGAGGAGGTAGAAGGCCAGGTAAACCCTTTCCGGAGGTTCTTGTCAATAAAATCCCGCAACGCAGTCAACTCTGGATCAGGTAGATCCAGGTTCACAGGCATAGCCACATTCCCTGCACAGGAGTGCAAGCAATGTTTGGCACACTTCCTATCAAGGAACTGCACAGCTCCAGACGATCAGACAATCTATGGATCATGGCCCTGTAGCCACTCCAAACTCAGCACCACTGGAAAATGAAGCACTGCAGCAATGTAAAACACGGTTTCCTCCACATGCTGCCCCCAAAATGCTGGAAATTGGGCCAGAGAACCATCAAATTTACCTGGCACTGCCACTGGGCATTTTCGGTGTGGCCAGGCAGCTTGCATTTGTGCCACCTGTGCAGTCAAAAGAGCCACTTGCAAGCCGAGATAACTAATTTATAAACTCCAGGAAAATAACTGAGAAAAGTCCATGGGAAGAACACTACCAAAGATAAGCCTCTTTCAAGGTGAACACTAATTGACTTCAACAATTCTAACTGCGCAGTTGCAAACTTATCTACATAGCTCCCACCTGCAAGCCACGAGGAGGATCATGGTAATCTCCTCTTGAGTAGACCTCGCTTTTTCCTGATCCTCTACTCCCTGGGTGACCTAGGATGGATAAGGGATGGGCCTGGGTCCTCCTCTGACTGCTCAGCTCGCCTCTGACCTTCCCCAGCCTCCTCCACCACCTCTGGAGCCACACTCCCACTCCCTGTTGGCTGTTCCTCCTCTTCCTCAGAATCAGACTCCACCAGAGGCATGACAGATAAATACATATAAGCCGACATAAACCCAACCCAGTCATTTCTGATGTCCACAGATTTAGTAACTTATTTAGCACTGCAACAGATGTCAGCTAGAATATTAGAAAACCATGGCAGATATTTTCATATACATCTAAATTCCCTACAGTGGCACCCCCTATTTCTATGAGGGCTATCCACAAAATAGATTATGTTTTCATCTGTAGCAAGAAGGGGCCTAGCTAGCACGGCCATCTTTGGTCTGTACGTCCGCCGCTTAGTCTGCATGTACTCGTGCTAATGGAAGGTTCGTATCGTTGCCCGTTATTTCACAGCAAACGTTTGAAATGTGTGCTGCAATTGAAAAACCTGCGAGTTGTGAGGTGAGATCAGTGATAAGTTTTTTGTTGGCAAAAAAACATAAACTGATTGAAATTTTTTGGCAACTGTGTGAAGTGTACGGGGACAACATCATCACTGAAGTTAGAGTGCGCCAATGGTGCATTAAGTTTAAAAATGGAGGAACTAACGTTCATGATGAACAACGGAGTGGACGTCTGAGCATTGTGACTGATGAACTGGTCACGAAAGTCGATGACAAGATTCATGAAAACCGCCATTTCACAGTAACGGAACTTTCACTTAGTTTTCCACACATTTCACGCAGTTTGTTCATGAAATTGTTACACAAAAGCTAGGCTACCACAAATTTTGTGCAAGATAGGTGCCAAAAATCCTGACAGAAAACCGCAAGAGTCAGCGTATGGCCACATCATTGGCATTTCTGTACTCTTACGACAAAGATGGAGATTCATTTCCTGATCAAATCGTAACTGGAGACGAGACTTGGGTCAAACATGTGAACAGCGAGACCAAATTGCAGTCTATGGAGTGGGGGCACACAAATTCCCCCAAAAAACCAAGAAAATGTTTGCAAACATTCTCTGCAAGGAAGATTATGGCGAATGTTTTTTGGGATAGGCAAGGTGTGCTTCTTATCGATTTTCTGGAACATGGTGCAACAATAAACTCTGTGAGGTATTATGAAACATTGCAAAAACTAAGAAAAGCAATTCAGAACAAGCGTAGAGGAAAGTTAAACTCAAAAATTTTGTTTTTGCATGACAATGCCCGACCACACACAGCAAATTACACTTGAGAAGTCCTGAATGCTTTCAAGTGGGAGATTTTTCCTCATCCGCCCTACAGCCCTGATCTTGCACCAAGCGACTACCACTTGTTTCCAAGTATGAAGACCTGGCTTGGAACACAGCGCTTTGATGACGATGCGGAACTGCAGGCGTGTGTGACTGACTGGCTTCAAATCTCAGGTGGCTGAATTTTATGACAATGGAATTACAAAGCTTGTTCACCGCTATGATAAGTGCCTCAATTTGTTCGGTGAATGTGTTGAAAAGTAGTGTTTAAGTGTCACTTTCAAGTGTACATAATAAAATTTTTTTCCTACACTTTGTTTTTTTTCTATCGCAAAACGTAATCTATTTTGTGGATAGCCCTCATATAATGTTGCCTTCTCCGTCATAATCCACAGAGAATCAACTAACAGAAAATGTATTTTTTGCATAACTGAACCCCATAGCAATACAATATAATTAGGAGTCAAATAAAAAAGAAAGCCCTATTTAATTAAAATCAAAATATTTTTGGTATTTAGAAGTGAAGTTCAAGAAATTTTTTTTTATTTCTCTGAATAGATGCACTATTCCCAACATGTTATAAAAGATTTATTTTCTATGTACTTGAAAGCAAGATACATCTTGTTACACCATCTTAGCTGAATATGCCAAATTGCAATCAATAGACTACGCATGAGAAGTTGTGCCCTTTTTTCTATATAAATACATTGGACTGTACTAATTTAATTAAATAAATGATTTTCATGATAACAAATTTAACCTAATAATAAACAAAGACATCAAATTGCACACAAAAATAACATATATGCCATGGGAAGATAGAATTTTTAAAAATGCCTTGCGCTCAAGTGTTCTGATACTTAATCTAAATATGAAATGTTCTTTCATAAAAGTATGATTGTGTTTAACATCTGGAAGCTACATATACTTATGTAATGTAGGATTTTAAAAAATTACTGTGGAAAATTCCCAAATTGAAATATACTAAGCGCATTGATGATCTGTCATGTTCTCAATGTTAATGAAAAAAGCAACAGCTTTTTCTATGAAACATTCATTAAATCCAGCTTGATTGCACTTAAAAATATTCAAATAATTGAGGAACTAAGCATTCAAAGTAATATCACAGTTAATTTCAAAGGCTAAAACCTGTATCCTAACAAAGGTAACAATAAATCCCACAGCAATTCCAAGATTTCAGATGGTATAAGGTAAACACTGCATTTTATATTGCATTTTATAATGAGCCACTAAAACAGAGTTAGGCAACCTTTGAGTTTAGGGCTTCACTTTTGAATGGCAGGACAAGGGCCACATCATAAAAAGGGGATGGGCAAATGGCACCAATCAAGATAGAAATATAATTTAATTTAATTTTAAAAACATTTGAAATAAGTCTGGGAACTTCATGAAGGGGAAACAGTTGTATATCTCTGTATCAGTGAGGTTGTCATAGATGAAATACAATATTGATCCATGTGGTATAAGCACAGGTGTACTTTCCTTGTAACTCATAATTCAAATTATCTTTGAATTGTTCTTAAATTCAGGAGAATTTCCTTCACAAACGCAAGAGGAATTTAGGTTGGCAAAAACACAATGATTGCTACCATGACAATAATTTGCAGATGTTTCCCAAGAGCAGCTATTTTTTTTAGAAGATGTGGCCTTTTCTTCAGTTACCATATGAATAGTATTAATGTTTTCATTATGGAATCAAATATAGTTATGAAATAACAGAATATAATAGGATTGTTTGTTTTTCAATTGGTAAGTAGGTTGAAAATAATGCTAAACATCTTGTAAATTAAAAAGCAAAGTACGTAAGAACGTAGTTGATTTATAAAACATAGCTGAATTTCAGTATGGCGATTTGTCCTTTTTGGTAGTTTCAATCTATAAGTCCACTTTAATCATAATCTTGCACATTATTGCATCTTATTTTTCAGTGTTCCACTTTTCTCTAAAATAAACACTTTCTCATAATTTTTCAGTTTCCATATCTACATTTATTTTAAATTTTATTTAAAAACAATTTATGCATTAGTTTTCTATTTGTATTCAAATCCATAAAATAAAGCCAGAATAAAATTAAACTGTTTTTTCTACCCTCCTCATACCAAACTCTAAAATACATAATTTCATTCTTTGCCAATTCTTGCAAAATGAACCAAAATATCAAGTATATTTTTCTTAGCAGAATTTATCCTTATTCATCTGGAAAAGCCAAACATATAAGGCCTTTATCCTTGATCTGCATTAAAGCTCAGGGATGATATATGTCTGAAGCAAATTACTGTTCCCCAAGGACTAAACACTTCCTCAACTGTTTGTACTTAAGTAAACAGTAACAAATGGCCAGTTGTAGACTGTACTACCTTTACTCTAATGCAGAGGAGGTTGAAAATGATTAAATATTTCTAAACTTTGTTTCTTAAGCCTCTCACTCAAGTTTTCATCTTCAGATCTATCCAGTTTGTAATTCAGGAATCCTAACAGGTTTAACTATATGGTGGAGCAGCACTCCTTATCAATCTGTCAAAATGAAAAGAATTATTCACAGCTGGATAATATAAATAAATACTTCATATGCTATTTAATGTAAACAATTTTTGGAGTGAGCCATACCTCCTCACCTTTCCTCCATCGGGTTCATTTATAGGAAGTCTTTTACTTGAAAGAGCTAAAGACACTTTCAAAATAATCATTTTGACCTCATAGAGAAGTAGTATACTTTAACTGTGAAATGTATGAAATTTTTAAGAAATGTATTCAGCATACAAGCACTTTTTTTCTTAATATTCATCATTTTAAATGTAAAGTATAAAGGATGTATAAACAAAATAAAGAGCAAAAATCAAAGTGGTTCCTTGACAAATAATTTAAATATATCAAAGGATTGCTATACTATAAAATTACAGTTATTAAAACAAAACCTTATAACCCTGAGATATAAATTTTTCAACTTAAAGAGCCCAACTATCTTAAAGCAATAAAATGTTACCTCTTTTGAGGCTTATTATTCACTTATCTTTATATAGTCTCTAAACATATTCATTTTTAAAGATGAAGTTCAAATACTAAGCCTTAAACATAATCATAGATGCTATGTTTTGATGCTGCTTCTTCTCTCTAGAGGATCAGAATATTCAAGCAAAGTAGTAAGCCTAAAACAGATTATCTCCACACAAAAAGATATCATTGACAAATCGCACATTTCTATTACAAGATCATGATAATGGTTTTAACAACTGTAGTAGTTTTTACTGCAGCCTCCTCAGCAAATATGCAATAACACAAAATGATGACTTATACATGATCTTGTAAAATAATGATAATGATCATTTAGCAAACTTTGGCCACCCATAATGTCTGAGAACAGTTAGGAACATTATCAGGAACAGTATCAGGAACATTTGCTGTTCTTTCTTTAGGTTCCCCAACTCACAAATGCAAACTGTGGGCCATTCAACTCACAAGTTTAACTGAGTTAAAAAATATAAAAAAGATGCATGCATTTATATATTTGAATGCCTTATTCTTTCATTACCAGTTTAATTCCTTGTTCTAGCAGACCACTTATTTCAGTACCTCTGTAGTTGTGCCAATGTCAGCTGATGGACTACATGTACTGGCATCCAGTAGAGCAGTCCCAATACTACTTTTAACAGGTGAAACAGGTGGTGCAGGTCCTGAAACAGATTCTGTATGTGCCAGAGACTGATGGAAAATTCCCTTCTTATGAATCTTATTCCAAACTTTCTCCATTAAATCTGTTAGTTCACATAGCAGTTGCACCTTAAATAAATGAATAAACAAATATGTCAGCATTTTCCACAAATCCAATTTCACACAGTATAAATATAATAAATTTGTGATGGCCTTATATAGTAGTACACTGCTAAAAAAAAAATAAAGGGAACACAAAAATAAGAAATCCTAGATCTGATTGAATGAAATATTCTCATTAAATACTGTGTTCATTACATAGTTGAATGTGTTGACAACAAAAATCACACAAAAATTATTAATGGAAATCAAATTTAGCAACCCATGGAGGTCTGGATTTGGAGTTACATTCAAAATTCAAGTGGAAAAAAATACTACAGGCTGATCCAACTTTGATGTAATGTCCTTAAAACAAGTCAAAATGAGGCTCAGTAGTGTGTGCGGCCTCCACGTGCCTGTATGACCTCCTTACAACACTTGGGCATGCTCCTGAATAAGTGGCGGATAGTCTCCTGTGGGATCTCCTCCCACACCTGGACTAAAGCATCCCCCAACTTCTGAAAAGTATATGGTGCAATGTGGCATTGGTGGATGATGTCCCAGATGTGCTTGATTGGATTCAGGTCTGGGGAATGAGCGGGCCAGTCCATAGCATCAATGCCTTCATCTCGCAGAAACTGCTGACACACTCCAGTCACATGAGGTCCAGCATTGTGGTGCATTAGGAGGAACCCAGGGCCAACTGCACCAGCATATGGTCTCACAAGGGATGTGAGGATCTCATCTCGGTACCTAATGGCAGTCAGGCTACCTCTGGTGAGCACATGGAGGGCTGTGCGGCCCCCTAAAGGAATGCCACCCCACATTATTACTGACCCACTACCAAACCGGTCATGCTGGAGGATGTTGCAGGCAGCAGAACGTTCTCCATGGCGTCTCCAGACCCTGTTACGTCTGTCACATGTGCTCAGTGTGAACCTGCTTTCATCTGTGAAGAGCACAGGGTGCCAGTGGTGAATTTGCCAATCTTGGTGTTCTCTGGCAAATGCCAAATGTCCTGCACGGTGTTGGGCTGTAAGGACAACCCCTACCTGTAGACGTCGGACCCTCATGACACCGTCATGGAGTCTGTTTCTGACCGTTTGAGCAGCCACATGCACATTTGTGGCCTGCTGGAGGTCATTTTGCAGGGCTCTGGCAGTGCTTCTCCTGTCTCTCCTTGCACAAAGGCGGAGGTAGCGGTCCTGATGCTGAGTTGTTGCCCTCCTATGGCCTTCTCCACGTCTCCTGATGTACTGGCCTGTCTCCTGTTAGCGCCTCCATCTCGGACACTAAGCTGACAGACACAGCAAACCTTGTTGCCACAGCTCACACTGATGTGCCATCCTGGATGAGCTGCACTACCTGAGTCACTTGTGTGGGTTGTGGACTCCATCTCATGCTACCACTAGAGTGAAAGCACCGCCAGCATTCAAAAGTGACCAAATCATCAGCCAGAAAGCATAGGAACTGAGAAGTGGTCTGTGGTCACTACCTGCAGAATCACTCCTTTATTGGGGATGTCTTGCTAATTGCCTATGCTTGCCTATGCTTTGTCTATTCCATTTGCACAACAGCATGTGAAATTGATTGTCAATCAATGTTGCTACCTAAGTGGACAGTTTGATTTCACAGAAGTGTGATTGACTTGGAGTTATATTGTGTTGCTTAAGTGTTCCCTTTATTTTTTTGAGCAGTGTATTTTCATTTGATACATATGGGGAAAATGTGCAGAGAAAAAAATATCAAATAACAGTTGGTAAGGCTGTGTGATTTTAATGAACAGTTAATTTAGTTTCTGGGTTATTTCATAGACTTTCATGGAAGCTGCTGCTTCAAATACAACTAAAACATCAGCAGCTCTAAGAACAAAAATCTAATATACAGAATACAGGAGAATTCAATTTCTGCAGTAGGTGTGAAAATAGTTTCTAACCACAAAAGAAAAGAATCAGCATTTTTCAGAGCTATGTCCTGGGATATGACATCTATCTATTCAGAAAACATTCTGCATAATTTACTGTATTGTTCAACTCAGATGTAAAGTATTTATGCAAAATAGTTCATAAATAAGCAATAATCATGTAACTTGCCATTTAGTATATCAAAAAAACGCCATGGAACTTGCACAATATATAACCATATCCACAGCTGGATGCCATACCCACTTGCCATTGTGGAAAAAAAATATTTTTTTCATATTTAATGAAGAGGTTTCAGCCTGAGGACACATCCAAAAAATGACGTTGGCTTCTAATGTGGGCAAAACAGATGCAGGGAAACATTGCTGTCTGTCTACTTTTGATATAAAGCAGACTTTGATTTGTGGATATGAGAACATAATTTATCCTTACAGATCTTCCTTAGCTGCTTTTATATTGATACAATATTGAAGAATTTTCTTACATTCTGCAAAATGTACATTAATAATTAAATGTTTTAATTTAATACTATCATTCATTCATTCTTTCAATCAAAACAATTAATCAATTTATGACTACCCATCCAGTGGTGGGATTCAAATTTTTTTACTACTGGTTCTGTGGGCATGTCTTGGTGGGTATGGTGTGGCTTGGTAGGGGATGGATACTGTAAAATCCCCATTCCCTCCCCACTCCAGGGGAAGGTTATTGCAAAATCCCCATTCCCTCCCAGCCCACTAACCTGCTTTCCAGCTCCGTTCTCCTGTGCAGGGCAAAGAAGATCCAGCCAATCAGCTGGGACTTGGGAAGCAGAGAATAGATGGGGGTGGTATTTGCCGGTTCTCCGAACTACTCAAAATTTCCACTACTGGTTCTCCAGAACTGGTTAGAACCTGCTGAATACTACCTCTGTACCCATCTCAACAAGTTATTCTGAGCAGCTATAATAGTTTCCCCAGAAAGGAAAACCCGGATCCACACTAGGGCACAGAAGAACATCAGAAGGACACAGAGACTCCATTTCAGGAGTGAATGGGCAAGACGAGGAGAAGTCAGGAAGATTGGAAACTGGCAGAGGAACAATGAGAAAAGCACCTGGCTGAAGAGGAGAAACAAGAGACACAATTGCTGCCTGGAAGCGCAGATGATCAGTCAGAGGCACAGAGTGGAGAAGCGGTGTAGTTGAAGTCAGTCAGCAGAGACAGGGAGGAATTGCCTCTCCCAGTGGATCTCAGGGTGCGTATAGCCAAGTGGAGGGAGGCGCTATAGAGGTCAGTGAGGTCGCCCCTCCTAATGAGCTACACCAGATGCCTACTTAGCCCAAGGCATGAAACAAAGCAGCATTGGAGACAACCATTCACTTCCCTGTTGTTCATGTGTGCTCTGACTTTGTGTTTCCTTGATTCTGGACCTGTGCCTTATTTTCTGACTTTGTGATTGGATCTTGGTCATTGTGCTTAGATTTTGGACTCGTGCCTGGACTTCAGATTTCGTGTGTGGATTTGTAGACTTGTGCCTTGGACTTTGCCTTGCCTGTGACTTTGTGCCTTGGCTGTGTAGACTCAGACTCATTGGGACTTTTCGTTTAATGTAAATGGGACCTGGGGAATAAAATTAGGGGCTTGCAGTGTCTCAATGAAGTATCCAAAATTTCTTGATGTGCGTGCGCATGGACTGGGACAGGACAAAAGCACTTTTTTATGTTGAAAGTTTACTAAGGTCCATCAAGAATTAGAGCTGAATGTTTTTCCCATGTCTCTCCTTACTTTGATAATCTGAATATCAGTAACCCAAAAAGATGCATAGTAGCATCTTTTCCAACTAACATATTTTATTAGAAGACTTCATCAGGTCTATTGAGCAGCTAGAGTGATTTCAGGTTTAAATTAGAATGAGGTAGGAGGAAGGGAGAGGGAGGGAAGATAGGTTGTGCATGTGCAGGTTACATGTGACACAAATTATAAGTATTTTATCAACACCTAAACTAGAGTTTCCATCCTTTGCTCCAGTTCTGGGCGTGGTTTGAAAAGACCCCCCCAACTGGGCATCCCCTGGGCAACGGTAATATCGCTGGCTAATCCTTTCAATATGGAAGTGGAAATGCAATAGCTGTTCAAAGTTACGATGGACCTCCTGGGGGTACTCACAATCTGCTTCCCAAATTGCAACAGATATGTCCTCCCCTTGTGATCACAACATGCCATGTTGGACACTCAGCAACCAACCCACATGTATGGTTATTTGCAGTATCCCAATGGTTACATGACCACATTTTACTACAGTTTCATTGAAAACTGGCATTTACTTCTAGTTTCATAATATAATGAAAAAAGAGCCACCTCATGTTGTGAGAAAATATCTGAAAGGCCAGGTTAGAGGCAGAATATTATGGAGAAAATCTATGTGTTCATTAAGAATCAATACTGATTTGATGGCAATCAATCAATAAAAAAACCATATGAGGTATATTTTATTCCTAATTTCAATACTGTAATTTAAATGCTTTTAGCCTTATGAACTTATCTTATAACCTTAAGACTAACAATGAAAAGATAGCCTCTATCCTAGTAAAATTTCATAGGTTCCTCATGAATTGCACAAGTATTTGTTGCTGTAAACAAAATACAAATTCAGCAACACATCTTCAAGGCCTAAAGAAATATAAATTAATAAGTCATAACATCTTGTAACCCTATTACTACATCAAGTACATATCCACTGAATCAAATTTCTGTAATATCTGTAAAAATCATTCAAAATTTGTTATAGTATTTCTCACCTTTTCATTGGGAATAATTACTACATGAAGATATGGCAAATTTCAAGATTCAACAAATATTTCATAAAGGGAAATGATTCACAGAAAGCTAATATCATATAGTATTTATTGCTCTGTAATATCCAGCTGGTTGCCTCCTCCTTACCCTTTTAGATTCTGTGATTTGTGTGCTTTTAAATTGATTGATCTTGTATTCTGTCCTTATTTAAGGGACTGTTTCTACTTTTGCTCCTTTTCTTTTTATTTTTTGTAATTACTGAGTGGTACTGGTGTTTCATTTCTGTGCATTCTCTGCATTTTAAACTTATTTTTATATTTGATTCATGGCTAGCCACTTTGAGTGACTGTTGGTCGGAAAAGAAGAAAGTAAATATTTATATAAATAAAGTCATGTTCTATTTCCCTCATAGAGGGTATCTTTACTTTAGTTGATATAATTTGATGCTTAATGAGATCAGGTACATGTGTTAATTTCTGCAAAGAATACATTAATTTATTTCAATAAATGTATCCACTTTGACAACAAAGCAGGGCCTCAACATTTAACAATACATCTGCAAGTGATTTCATTCCATCAAACCCAAGATGCACTTATGTGCTATAGCTATTACAGATGAATCTAAATTACAAAACATGAAAGAGCTTCAAAGCAAATCTTAATCTAAGTATCCTAAACTTGATGACTTGGTTTTTATAGGAAAGATACTTAAAAGGAAAAAACCCACAATTCTTATAGAATCCAGAACAATACTTAAATTAAGCATTTTTAATTTGTTCCAATAAATTAAATGCACCAACCTGAGGATTTGAGCATTTTACTTCAAGTGATTCAAGGTCAACATGAAGACATACAACAAATGAGTGCCTGGATTCTGATACTACAGCGCGCAACACTTGTGAAGTAACTGCCAGAGTAGAAGTGCAGCCAACAGGTTCTATGATATTAAGAGTCAACTGCTGCCCCAGAAGTGTATAGATGCTGAAATAATTCAGACTGATTGTCCATGGAAAAGCATCTCCTAGTTAATCAAAAGGAAAGCCAAAACAAAAGTAAAATATGTACATAAAAGAATCATTCCAAGTGTGGATTATTCTCACATAAAATTAAAATATTTGTGGATTATTCCTTTACAAAACTAATAAAAGTCTAGTTCTAGTATTTAGTGATACAATTCAACAGCACATTCTATGTTATGTCACACAGAGATGTTATATTTTAATTTCCTTCTCAGACATAATACATATCATACAATATGAATATGCACAGTTATATTCTTTGCATCTACCTACACTATATGCTGCTGTTGATTTTAATATGCCCAAACTGAGCAATTTTAAATTACTCACTGGGAAATTTAAACCTAATCTATGTAAGAAGTTTAATATTAATTTGGCTTTTTTATCATGTCCTTTGATGTCTATCTTTTGCTAGAAGAGACAGTGTTAATTACTGGGCTTCAGAAACAGATAAAAATATCTTAAAAGTTACTTTGAGTAATATATTACTAAGGTGTAGTCACCAGCTTTCATGAAAAAGAAATAAAAGAAAAAAGTAAGTTCTTTCATTTTCCTAATGATCTATTGTTTAACTATGGGAGTGTATGTGGATGTGTTTTAAGAACAGCAATTATGTTCATAAGACTCTAAGAGGAAGCATAATGACTTCAGCAACAGAGTGGTCAATGCATGGAATTCACTACTTGACTCTGTTGTTACATCTTCAAACCCACACTCCTTTAACCTTAAACTATCTTCTATTGACCTCACACCATTCCTAAGAGGTCTGTAAGGGGCGTGCATAAGTGCACTATCGTGCCTACCGTTTCTGTCCTATTGTCCCCATTTATTCATACCTATTTCCTATGTTCATAATCCTGTTTATTCTTACACCTATTATCTTGTAAGCGATTGACAAATCAAATCAAATCAAATCAAATCAATCAATCAATCAATAAAATGATATTCTAGAAGAAGAATAATCCAATTGTATTGCGGGAGAGCTCTGATATGATGATTCTTGGTTTGTATATGGGCTGCAGAGGGCTGCAGGAGGCCATTGCAGCTGAAAATGGAGCTTGTGAGGGCTGCATGCGACCCATCAATTTTACACTTGTTTTTAAACTTTCAATAAAATTGTATTTTTAAAAGGATATGTAAGAATATGTTATGTGATATGTTCAAGTATATCCTAAAATTTCAAATTTAGAAAATGAGGCACTATTAACAGTGTTTAGTCTAACCTCGTTTTCTGTAGCATGGTATTCCATAACATTTCTGTAATGTATCATTAACAGAATTTAGTTTCTGAGCAGAGGGAGTTAGTATGAAAAATATGAAATATGCTAGTCAAATTTCACCTCAATTATAGTGACTACCGCAAACAGATTAAAATAAAGGCATTGATTACATGGAGATATCTATGTTTAATTCTTGGGGGTGGGTGGGGGGTTTCCTTTGTGTTCTCTGAACTTGGTTGTTTTCTTAGACCTTTCATTACCAAAGTGCTGAACACTGATGATGTTACCTGGTTTGGGTAATGAAATGTCTGCAAGAAAACAACCAAGCTCAGAGAACACCCATTTCAACTCCAATCTGCAAATATTCTCCTTTACTGAATTTTAGTGTCACGTGAAGAGCATTTAAAAAATGGAAAAAAAGTAAAAAGTAATAAAAATAGCATTTTAAAAATAATGAAACATTTTGAAAATATTAAAGTAGAATGTTGATATCAAGCTACATAATTCATCTTAGAAAATAGTACCTCATTATAACACTCTTTTTGGAATTTGTTATTTCTTACCTTCTTCAAGTATTGGTCTTGGCACAACAAAGGGAATCTCTTGGAGGGGTTCCATGTACTTGTGGCCTGCACTCATAATCTTTAGATGGGGTAAGCAAATGACAAGAGTTCCAGGCATGCTAGTTTGCCCATGATACCAACTACGGACAGTGCCAGGAATATCACCAGACACAATAGTACTGGGAGATGGCAGGCTGTCATTGGGAATGAATACGCAACATGACTGCACTTCCATCTGAAAGACAAAAACAGCCGTTTTTTAAATAAAAATTTGTAAGGATGAAAGGCAACATTCTTATTGTGGCCTTAGATCTAAGACTCATAGGAAAACAAGCATCAAAATTGGTTACTAGAATTTTTAATGCTTAAATTAAAACAAAAAAAAGATAACCACATCAGGTAATCTCTATTTTTGGTGTGTGTGTATGTTTGTGTGTGTGTGTTTCTCAGTCAATATCTAAGAAAAGTTCTACTAATTTGTTCAGGAAACTGGCAGAAAAACATGCCTATTGGCCTTTTCACACATTTTTCCCAAGGAAGATGATTGACTTGTAAACTATATCACAAAAAAAATTAACAAAAAAAATCCATGTGTTGTTTGTTAAACTTCTGATAGCACAAACTAACACTTCAGAAATGACTCAAATCTTGGTCAAATCTTGCTTCTTTTAGTGACAATTTTTCCATTTCTTTGAAGTTCACAAAGAATGGCGTGTATTATAAAGACTGCATCATATTCAAGAAATGCAGCTGAAATACCACCTTTGTTACATTGCCAAATATTCTCATTATTGCCAAAACCACATACAGCTTGCACTGTTTGTGTTCTGTAGCTATGTGTACATGGAATGTGATAACCAACATAACCTCCTGGGCAATTTAGCCTCATGTTTAGATTTTAAAAAACAACACCCTCTATAACCAGAAAGCTTCCAGCTTTCCTCTTAACAGAAGAACTGAAAGTATCTAGGAGATAAACCTTCAGAGAAGAAAATGTGCACGCCATCTTTAAAAATGATATTTCCATTCAGGAATCAACATATCAACACATGTAGAATTCAAACAACATACCTGCTACAGACTTAACAATTGTTGATGAGACAGTCAAAATTCATAAAGTATAAGTTACAACACACTCCTAAAAACCTTTTCTTGTCCTCATAAAGCTGATACCCGAATATAGAGAGCTGATCACTAAATAATTTAAATATATGATAAATATGATCCTGATAATTCTATTTCAGGTTTGTTTGACAGGTTAATATATTACAGATAAGTAAAAATTGAATAAAGAATTATAGATAATTTATATTACTATTTTTAGAAAGAAAAGCTGATAGTATTTTCAATAAGAAAGCTACTGAGATGCTCCCAAGTACAAGGATTGAGGTAGAAAATCTGAGATGGTCATTTGAGCTTTTCCTCAAATTTATATATCAAAAAAATGTAAAATTTTATATATGAGATAATAAGTTGGAGTTTAAGGTTAAATTGCATTAGATTGTGACATTTTTAATAACACAAGTTCAGGTACAGTTAATAAATACTGCTCACTGCCTTTGATTTTACTTCTGTATATCCTAGCAACTTTGTGATTCTAAAACATGAAAATGCAAATGTTATGTCCTCACTCTCTTTTCCATTATATCATTAATATTGTTAGCTGTACAGTAAGGAAAAAAAAGATGGAGACATTCCCCCCAGTGCTGGGCGGGAAACTTGGTTTTCTTCAACAACCATCTATCAAATCAGTCACATTAAAAAAAACAATGTTTTCAGTTGAGCTTTCCTATGTTGCCACTAGTTGGAACTGACTCCTGCATGTGCTCAGGTTTTGTTATACTTCTCCAAATAGAAAAGTTCTAGAAAGGTATTAGTTATGCTATCTGTATTTCCTTTAGTTATCCATATGCTGCCATGGTCACAAGCTTTATTTGCCTTATAAAAGAAGAAAATTTTTTGAGCCAGATGGATTATGAGATGCTCCTGCATAGCAATTCTTACATTCACATTATTCCCTTTTCTTTGGGCATGGAGATAGGATATTGCTATCCTTGTTCTCAGACCCATGCTCAGGAGTCTAATTCTATTTCTTATCTGAAAACAACTTAAGAAGAAACCAGGTAAAGTAGGTATGTATGTTCAGAAGACAACTATCCATAAAGCTACTCACCCTGAGTAAATTTTAACCCTTTGATTGACTTATGACATTAACATTTAAAATAAGAATAGCATTTCAACTAGATGTTACTTCGATATTCTTATGAAATTACTGAAGATGAACTAGTTGCATGTACAATCCTCTGAAAGCATAAATATATACAATATTTATTGAGGTCACATATGATTCATTTTTTTATGTACAGGACAGTAACTTTGCTTACATATCTGCATGCATGTAGAAAAATGTACATAAAACTTTCCTTTTACCATTACCAAATGCAGGTGAATTTAGCCTTTGGCATATAATAATAATAGCAGGGAGAAAAAATGCAATTAAAAATCTTATAAGTTGTTGCATTAAATAATGAGAAGGTGCCACTGATCTCTCTCTATTGATTGGTATAATGTTAAAATATCTTCAAATTCCTGTATCCTTAGACTTAAACTAATGTGGCATATGATAGATTATATTATTTTTACACTTTGAATCCCACTATTAAACTACATGTTTAATACTGTAAAATTAATATAAAATGTGACTATTATTTATATAACAATATAAATCTGCAACAATAATTCTTACATTAATGTAAAGAACTGACAAATAAAAGGAGAGAAAATGAAATAATTTCCCAGTAAGAAATCCTCAAGATGAAAGTCAGATCCTGTTCAAGGAAACCATCTGGTTGAGATCCTCTAAGCCATACCATATACAAATTATTTTTTTTAAAAAAAACTTCTATTCATTAATGCATCACAGCTGCAGTAAGTGTTACTTTATTTTTCCATGGTAACATCTTTTCTGTTTTAAGGATTGAATTTCAGTTTTGGTAGCAACCTGTACTTTTGCCAATATTGAACATAATTCCTTGTTTTTAACATACAAGTGTTACAATTTCTTGAAATAGATTTTCCCCTATTTTGATTATGTAAAGATCATACTCTCAGTGCAACAGTCTATAGTGCAAGACCAATAAAATTTATCACAAAATGAAGGTAAAATGTCTTTTATTTGTCTTTTCTTAAAATTGTGCCAAGTATGCCATCAACAAACATTGCAGAAAGAAGAAAAAACATTTGTAGTAATAAGTAGACTAAATGATCTTGGAAACTGTAGTATTAATGGAGTATTAAGTTATATTATAGGTGGATTGGAGAAGTTGTCAACTCTTGATTTAAGGAGAAAATTAGTAGTCCCTTGAATTTTAATGAGTTTTAGGGTTTTGTAAAATTTTGAACTATACTTGGAAACTTATAGGCAGTCAACTACACAAACTAAAGTTCCCAACTGGTCTTCAAGGTCGCCCCAGATAGAGTGCATTGCAGTAGATTATATACAGTGTAGTAATGTAGGTATTTCTGTTGATTGCCAGCTAACTGCAATTTGGCAGTTTGAATCTCACTGGGCTCAAGGTTGACTCAGCTTTCCATCTTTCCAAGGTCAGTAAAATGAGGACCCAAATTGTTGGGGGCAATATGCTGACTCTGTAAACTGCTTAGAGAGGGCTGTAAAGCACTGTGAAGCAATATATAAGTCTAAGTGCTATTGCTATTCTTCCATTAAACTAAACAAATTGCTCTGAGATACTAGATAAATATTTTTAAAGGCTTTATTACAGTAAACTAGCATTCTAGCATTGTTTTTGTTACAACAGAATATATAGGTATCTAACCCTACACTTTACTTGCCCTGAAAAGTTTAATTAATTTGGCTTCACCATTACATGACAGTCTACTGAAATTTGCCTTCATTATTCCCCACATAAACTTAAAATGGAAACTTATTTCATAGAAATTTCGAAATAATGGAAGATTCTAAATGTATATCAAATGTATATACCGCGAAAGCCTAAGAAAACAAATATTCCTTTCTTTAATATCCTATCCACAATTTCTTACCTGAAGGGTAAGGCACTTAACTGCATTCCATACCACACTAATAAATTCTTTCATTCTTTCTTCAGGACTTTTGTTGCACATTTCAGCTGAACTAAGCATGGCTTTCACAGGTACTGATAATGGTCGTGATTCTTAAAGAAAAGAAAAAGAAAGAAAGAAGGACCAAATAGCTTGCTAAATGGAGTACGTGTTACTAGATACCTAACAATCCTAGTAAAACTAAAATTAGTCCGAACTGAATCCTAGTTTTCGAGTTCACCAGCACTAATAAGCTCCTTTGTGCTCCAAATTTATAGCTTATAAATGTTCTAAAACTCTGTTCTCTTACTGATTTTTTGCTCATGATTTGCTTGGCTCACATCCTATTCCTCATAAACTTACTTCATGAATGGAACATCTAAAAGGATATCTTTCTCTGGCCTTTAGAAGAAAAATAGAGCGACAGTAACAATTAAGACACAAAGGCAAAGAAAGGAAAAAAGTTACCTATCAGTATAGATTTGCGGTTATCCTTGGAAAAGACATTTCCTTAAACAAACAAAAGAAATCTTATAATCTTAATCTTGGTAATTCATAAATATTTCTTGCACACATTGTGTCTTATAATGCTGAGGTCTGAATAGAATAGAATAGAATAGAATAGAATAGAATAGAATAGAATAGAAT
>BLBF01000002.1:27914019-27926548 GCA_015471245.1 Laticauda colubrina
ATAGAATAGAATAGAATAGAATAGAATAGAATAGAATAGAATAGAATTCTTTATTGGCCAAGTGTGATTGGACACACAAGGAATTTGTCTTGGTGCAAATGCTCTCAATACACATAAAAGAAAAGATACATTTGTCAAGAGTCAAGAATCATAAGGTTATCATACTTAATAATAGTCACAGGGTACAATAAGCAATTAAATCATACTAGGAAACAGTCAGTATAAATTGTAAGGATATAAGAAACAAAGCTACAGTCGTACAGTCACAAGTGGGAGGGGATGGGTGATAAGGAGTGATGAGAAGATTAATAGAATAGTAGTGCAGACTTTGTAAATAGTTGAACAGTGTTGAGGAAATTATTTGTTTAGCAGAATGATGTCTTTCAGGGGGAAAATGTTCTTGTATCTAGTTGTTATAGGTCTTAAGGAAGCAAAACTCCATTGTCCTTTACCAAAACTATTTTAGTGGTTATATCAAGGGAAACTAGTACAGCATAGTTCAAATACATTATCATTTTTAAGAGTGTTAACTTCCTAATTATCTTCCATTTTGAATAGGTTGAACCCTGACAAAGAAAACAGGTAGACCAGACTAAGAAAACAGGCACTTTGAAGATGTAAGTTACTTTTATTAGAACAACTAATAAATGCTAGCTAATAATAATGGAATCCTGCTACCTTTCCTCCCTCTCATCCGATATTTTTTGGTAATCATTTTCTTGGTCTGGGCTCAAGATCTGTTTATCTGATTATTGTCTTGATCATTGTCTTTCCTCTGTCCTTCAAGGCAATCCTTTTTATCCATTATAAACTGTGATCTTCTCTGATGTTTCCTTGCCTTTTTCTATGGAGTTTCCTTGCCTTTTTCTATTTTCCAGTAAGGATCTAGCAACATACATCATGTGTGAAGAAAAATATAACAGACCCTGGAAAAACAGAGAAGGAAATAGGTCCACTGCAAAAGACACAATCTAAGCGAGGGAAGAATCATGAGAAAAAGAATATCTGCCTTCATTATATGAAATACACTTTGAATGGGAGAACTGCTTTGAGAGGCCTTTGAAGTTGATTACAAGCCCTGCAAGGCTGCCTGTCTCAAGAAATCAGAACCACTTGGATTTCTAGAAAGATATTCATTATTAGTAGAATACAGGAGCAGAATTTTAAAAACCTAAGTAATTTTCCCAATTAACTTTTTATTAATAAAGATGGAGTTGCTGTGAGTCTCTTTTACATGCTTCTCTTCCTGAACTGAGGTATCACTTCAGCACAACCAACTTGATGTGATAATTACTGTATGCATTTTTTTAAAAAGCTTGGTTCGAAAACTGGATGGTAATTAGAAAAAAAACTGAAATAATCTACTAAATTTAACCTGGACTGGTTGGAGCTAAGCAAATCATGATCAAAAGATCAGTAAGAGAAATTCTTATCATTTCAATCATAAAATTATATGCGTAATCATGACAATTATATACATAATCCCAAACTGAATTAAAGAAGACATACCTGTTACAGTTTTTGTTTTTATAGGGCTGCTGGCATATTCAGAAGCCTGATTGGAGTGATGCTTAATCAATGGTGTGCTCCCAACTGATACCTCGTCATCTTTTTTCCTTGTGACGGGTGTCCCAAGAGAGACAGATGCAGTCTATCAGAATAAAAAAAAGGAGAGAAAAAGAAATACAATGAATAATTCAGAATTCAAAATCAGCATGTAGGAAATATTTTTTTAAAATAGAAAATAATTAATTTATTAATTTTTATTTATAAATGGTTAATAAAGTGGTATAATTACAAAAACTAAAAAAGCATGCCAATCAATATAAATTACGTATTAATCTAGTATTAAACACTGGACCAATGCAGCACTGATCATATACATTTTAGTATGCAATTGTTTCATATTTTTTCTTGACTGTCACTGAAACAGCACTTAAAATAAAAAGCAATAAAGCCTTTTTAAAAAAAGCATTTGTGTTAATTAGTTGTTCAGCAGATTGCAGGGCAAGCAAAATTAAATGCAGCCCTCTCGTCCTCTTTTCACAGAGTCCATTGATAAATTACTAATGTTCCAATAATGCTTCATGCCTGGGAACTGGATCAAAAAAATTGGAAACAAGTATTTATTCAGCAAATATTTCTATCAGCAATACTCTTATCTGGTCAGGTATACTGCACCAAACCTACTTTTTCCTAGATGCAAAAATAGATCAAGGCATAAAACAAATAATCATAACAAAAGAAATTTATTTCTTCCTTATAAAATGAAATATAGAATCGGATATAGCTTACAACAAAATGTTGCAGAATGAACATCTGGAGTTTACTGTTCCAGTAATTTAGCAATAACCTTCAAGAGACTCCATTCAATTCATTATTTATTTATTTATTAAACTTGTATGCACCATCTCGCCATATTTTGGCTTGGAATTCGTCCCTTGGTTTTCTTTTTAAATTTACAAATTTCAACCAGAATCCATATTAGATTTTGATTCACTTTTCTTTCAGTCTCATACTTACATTCGCCATGGAATGGTTTGCTTTACCAGATGTTAATCCGATTTTGAATTCCATTAGTCTTATGTTCCAATTTAGTTCTTTTGTGTTACTTCAGGAGGCTTTCCTTCTGAAGTTCCATAAGCAGAGCCTATTTTCTTTTCCAGATGTAATCATTCAGACTATATTTTTCTTATTTGATAGTTTGTTTTACTTGCAATAGTCCTCTACCACCTCTAATTCTGAATACATATAATCTATGAATGTCACTTCTTTGGTGAAGTGCATGATTTATGATCATTAATTTTGTTGTTTTACTGAGCAAGATTGTCCAATTTGGCTTGGATCCAATCAATTACTCCTGCAGTATATTTAATTACAGTGAATATACCCAAGCGTTTATTGTTTTAACAATATTTCCACCGTTTAGTTTAGTTTTTGTTTAAAAAAAATATGAAATTGTTTGAAGTAACTTAAACTATCTGTGTTTTAACTTGGCTGTACAATTAATCAGAAGCTTCCATTAATTCTAAACATTTGTATCCTTCTTCAGCTGCCTGGTGTCTAATGCCATTTCCATTCATTAGGTGCAACCCATTTTCTCCTATAATCTTACCTCCTTTCTTTGCCAAATTGCATGTTTATCCTATCCAAATTTTGTTCTTGTGTCTTTATTAAATATATAGACTATATCTAACAGAGACTCAATTTTAGATTTTGATTCAATATAGTTTTAGGTAATCTCTGTAAAGAAAATTGCTTATTTGGGTAGCTTTGTTTCTGAATTGTTACTGGTACATACAATTGATTCTGTTCAGGATACTTGCAAGTTGAATCACTGCTTGTATAAAGAGCAATGATGACAATCTGTTACTTTGAAATAAACCTGATTTTATTCTGGCTTCTCCCAAATTTCTCCCACATTCTGTAAGGGTGGCTTCCAATGAAGCAAATTATATCCAAAAATATTTTAATATTTCATTTTATTCCAAACATTTCCAAGTGTTTTTGAATCCAACTATGAGAAATGATTTACAAAACTTTGTATAAACTATTTAGGCCATAAAAATTTCTTTTAAGCTTTTAATGATCAGTTTTTCATTAAGTAGCTGATCTTATGCCATGTGAATTTAGCAAGTCCCATTTTGTTCTGCTGAAAAAAATGCATTTTTTTTTCAAATTAGCAGATAGTCTTGCTATAATTCCAGAAAACAACTTTAATGTTGTCGTAAGCCTATGTGTTATAGGCCTATAGTTCTCAGTTTCCCTTGTTTTTCCATAGTAGAAATATTATTAAAGATGTTGTCCAATATTATTATATTATTACCATATTATTATTACCAATAATAATATTCAGTACTATTTCACATTGGGAAAGCAATGTGAAAGCATAACTGTTAGTTCTGTAGCAAGGGTTAGGCTTCATATGCATTCTGCTCTCCCTGAAAACCTAGGGCGTCGTAATAAACCAGGGTAGTAGATGGAATTTTTTTCAGTGTGCAGATATTGTAAACGCTGCCTAAGAGTTTTTGGTGTGAAACCCAAACCCAATGTGCCAATAATCACCGGAGCTGCCATAACTGATTTATTCCACCATCTTTCAATTTCAATTTTAAGATCATGATACTTTGATCCAATTCTTTGTTTTCTATTGTACTATCCCTTAGTATTGCCACATCAATAGTTTACATTTTCTCCTTTTCAACCACAGTTAAATCTAGTGCATTATGAGCGAAGACTTTGAGTTTGTATTTGGAAATCCCACAATATTTTAACATATTCATATTCAACTTTTTTTTTCAATTCTATTTTCCCACAAAAATTGAGAGTATTATGTTTTTATAATCAGTTTGTGCAATCTTCTTGATCTTAATAATGTACTATTTTTTTCTCCCTCTTTGACACAAACTGCACTCTGAATCATTTGATTTTTCAGTTATTACTATTTAAGGAATATCTGGATCATGGTAGAAGAGGAATCTATCAACAAACAATTAGAAACTGATAACTCTGTCTTGTTATCTGTGCAAATATACAAAATGCTACAGCAATTTAAATATAAAAATACACTGAAATACAAATGCATCTTCTTCTTTTTATTTCCTTCCTAAATGCAGACTCCTTCTCAAATGTAGAATCCAGACTCCAGATTACCCGTCTGTTCTCAATCCAATCATTCATATTTTAGAAATGGGATTTTCATGATTCTGGAAGAGAAAGTGATCATGTTTCCAGAATCACAAAAGGAGAGGAAACTCAAATCACATTTTACATGTGATACTCCTTTATGCAATGAATGGAAAGAGTTTTTGTGTCAAAAAGATTTTTGCCTGAAAAATATGTTCAAATATAGAACACTACTCTTATTTTTAAGAACAATATTGTCATGATGGAGACCAGATGACTACAGTACAATAAATTCAAACATACTATATGTTTTTCCTCGTGAACAGTCTCAAAATGACATAGCTTTTGATTAAAACCTTTAAATGCATTACTACAGAAAACATAGACAGCATCACAGAATATATGTCCAAACACTAGGAAAGAGCATTTATATTTCCAGAAGTTAATGTTATTTATGTGGTTGCAATCTGATCAGCTTTTGGAAACATTAACTAATATAGTAAACATTAAACTTAACTACCTCCCCTCAACAGATGATATGCAGTTAAGGACTCCATTTTGCCATTATACACTAAAAAACATCAGTAGTTATTCTTAATCTTTAATTTTAAATTATTTCAATTGAAAATCATTGAAGATGTCCAATTATGTTTTAAAGAAAAACACACATTCACGTCACAGTAGCTTAACACAAACCAAACATACTGTGAATCAATTTAGCAATTAGAAAATCAGCACAGGGTAATTCAGGACAAGATAACTCAATGACATAAGTTGCTAGGTCACATGGACAGCAGTTCTTAAACCAAGAAATAATTTTGGAAAATCCTGGGAATAAAAAAGCAATTTGCTTTGCTGAGATATTCTCTCTTTTTCTCTCTCCCTCTCCCTCTCTCTCCCCTTACTGTGAATTATATACAGAGTTAGACGTACACGTATCATATTAGACACCAAACTCTAATATTATTATCCATCTCAGAGATGAAACAGTCTAGATAAACAAAGTATTGAAGGGGATACAAATATGCACCACTGATTTCTTTTAAAAAAGTGTCGGACATAAATTAACTAAGTATTTCTTTACCATCTTTCATAATTTATTGTGTGAGTTCAATTAACTCACAATTAACATATGATCTGCTTAATTATTTCTGAGAGTTTACTCTGTGTGTGTGTCTGTGTGTGTGAAGCATTGGGTTGATCACCAGTTCCAGAGCAAACAAATCACTCACTGTTAGCAAAGATATGGATAGTACAGCCAACTTCACATGTTCTTTCCAAAAGGATTCTTACATGCTACCAAGAAATCTTTATTACATTGTGGGAATCAGGAAACAGAACAAAATCCTATTGCAAAATTAGATCTGCATTTCTAAAAAAACCTCTTAATCAAAAAGACAATGTTGTATAAGAATCTTAAAAACACAAATAAAACAGATGAAAAAAAATGAAAGTATCAGACACTAATCAGAAATAGGTTAATATGTAAATTATTCTCATTTGCTCCTTTTTTTAAGCTATCTAAAAACCCTGATAATTCTTCTCTGAAGATTCAGTAGACCTTCTATAAGATGGGAATGTCCCTGTGAAGCAGGAACCAAAATAAAACCCAACCCTCATTTCCCAAGTATGTACAATTAATTGATCGAAGGGCACCATCCAGTATGTTCCAAAACCTCTTCCAACTTTTCTAAAACAGCATATATATATTTTCATACTATCAAAGAAGTTTTAATTTACATTCCATATTTGCATTAATATTGCCAGTGTTATAATGTAAGTCTCAAATTACTTACATTTTTAAAAATTGGCTCTGCCGATTGGTCTGGGCCTTGATGGGGGTATTTCACATTGGAGGATGTTACTGGACTAGGAAAAGGATCCCACCTTCACTTCTTTAATTTCTAATCTATTTCATTTTTGTTAACTTTTAATATTTAAAGTTTTAATGATTGTAACACTTGTAAAAGTTTGTGTTTTTGCTTTTATGATTAGGTAAGCCTCCTAGAATCACATGATCATTATTAATTTATAAGAGCAAATAGATTAATATTTGTTATCAATAATCCTTTATAATTATGAACAATATAACATGACACAAAGTATCCTTTTGCTGTTACCCAGCATTACTTAAAGGATCTTAAATGATCCAATTTATGTTCACGATGAGAGATCATCTGAACAGCTTTTCTACAAAAATTCCTTCCACATGATTCTTTGAAGAAAAAGACATGGCTGAAAAGTGAATAAATAAATAAAAAGTAACTAGGCCACTATACTACTATTTGTAGATTAGCATTATATATAGCTTTAAGTTTCAGGACACTTTTCAAAAAAGGAAATAAATACCATATTTTACCACTACCCAATAAAGAGGGTCAGAAGACATTATGTAAATTTATGCAGGCATTCAAAACTTTTGCCATGGTTTTGATATTGTTTTCAGTGAATGTCAACATTGTTCACCATTCCAAATAAAAAGAAATGTTTAGACACATGCAGAAGCCAACTGCAAATATAACAAAACATCCTCTTTTGCACTAACCTATAGCACAAACCACATAGTCACAACAGGAACTAGATAGGTCTTTACTCAAATAAGTAACAGCCGCCATAACCTACCCTGTATTTTCTGTGTACAAATGTAGTGCATTATGCTGTTTTTAAAAGTGCATTTTAAACTAACATTACATTAAAAATGCATAGCCAGAACTCTCCTTCAACATTCCATATACTTTGAGTAGGAGAAAAGCACTGCTATCTTTAACTTTACCAAATCTGCAAAATTAAAGACACAATTTAATATTATTTAAAACATTAAATCTTATTGATAAAGAAAATAGCTATTAGAGTAAGTAGCAATTTTTAAATTATAAATGATCAAAAGTCAATCCCAAAATTATAAATGTTAAAGAACTCTCTCTCTCAAAACTCAAAAAAACAAAAAAAAATTTCTGGCAAACCTACCAAACATAGACATGGAACATTTAAAGTATACGATACTTTTAGCAATACAAAAACTGATCTTTTCAGAAATATTTTCAGGCAACTACATACTTTACAATTTGTTACATGGATTTTTTTTGTAACTACTTAAAGAAAATACGATCTCATCATAATCATATTCTAAGAAATGTATCTAACATACCATATTAAAATTGAGTGGATCCTAGCCAGTTTTACAGGCTTTACAAGCTTTTCATCATTTCTTTACAGTATTATTTTCCAAACTTTCAAAATTAAAAGACTCTTGAGATACCTTACTAAAAATAAAAGTAAAATGTAGTTACAGTACGTGTTTCTATCTTCAATCATGGTTATTTTCAATCAAAGACTATTATTCAAGTGTGTCTATTCATAACCAGCAAATCAGTTCCCTACTTTTTAATACTATTGATGCTGACAAATATGATGCTAAAATATATAAATCTACTAGTTACTTAATCACTTAATAACTCAACCTTTTCAGGATATTTGTATTTTAGATTTCTGGATTTGCTCAATTTTATTGCAAATATATAATATTTTGATGGCAAAACCGAGATGACATTTGGAGGTTTCAGATGTCAGTGCTTTTGGTTTCTTCTCATGTATACTTTCCATCATGTCGTTTTCTCTTATCTATACTTATTGTATAAATGTTACTTGCCTTGGCATTGAGATATAAAGATATAAAAATATATCTTAGGAAGAGCTCAAAAAGGGCGTTGGTACTTACCTGATACGCCCATTCTCTGTGAGCTATGAAGAGCATCCAGTGATGGGAAGGTGCTTCAGTCCTTCAATAACTAAATTATTTATTTACAAAGCCTTATATTTGATTAATAGATAATACACTAAATTTAATCTAAGAAACTCAAGAAAGATATAATATTTTCACTTTCTCCATATTTTACTACATTATATTTTATTATATATAACAAATTATAGAAGCAAGCTTTGACAGCTGGCTGCAAGAATCTTTCTCTAAAGAATCAATCTATATTGTTTTAGAAATAACTATATCCCAAAGATAGAGAATATTGTGACCCATTTTAGGTTGTAGTGTTCTAACCAAACAGTTAGAATATTTGTTGTTTCATTCATCTCCTCTTTGGGAATACTTTTAATACAAATGGAATATCTATCTATCTATCTATCTATCTATCTATCTGAATATGGATGAGACAACAAACTGTCTCATACTTTTCTGAAACTATGTTTAAGAAAACACTATGGCCATATGTATTCAAAAATATTAATATATAAATAATTTACTTTATAATATATCTGGTTGTAACACAGCTAATGCAACCAATAGATGTGTAAAATATGGCAATTATTCTTCTGAGAATCATAATAAATCAAAAACACATAAACCAAAAGCACTCAGTTCTCGTTTCCAGTATTTTAAGTAGACCAGTTTGTCTTCTCTTTTTGACCACTGTGAAGGATAGTGAAAATTATTCTGAAGACCTCTCAACACTCTGACCTGAATCCCATTCCAACCAGTCATTCATTTTCTTATAGAACAGTGTTCCACAGTGGAAAAGAGCTTCTAAAGTAGTTTTACAAAGGAGACAAACTTAAGTTGAGGCAAAAATTATTTGTGATAACCTTTTCTCCAAAACTATCAAAGCTATTCCTGGTTATCTTTGGATTCTTTTTTTTAATCCATGCTAAAATGAAGTTATGGGCAATGTTTAGCTAAATGTTTCTAAACTTCTCATTTAAAAAAAATGTTTTTGTTAGTATCATTTGAAATCTTGTAATCATTTAAGATTCAAGTAAAATTATGTGTACAATAAGTTGATTTAAATACTATCTTAAAGAATCCTAAAAACAATTAACAATTATAAAACAATATCATTGTCAGATTAGACAAAACAGGAACAGGTTTTAAGATAAATATTACATGTGTATGTGTGTGTGCATGTACATACACACATGCATGTGCACACACACTTTATTTGGAAGATATTGGGGTTATAGTAATTTATTCTCTTTCCATGCAAATGTTGTCAAATCAAACCTTTAAAAACTATATTGAAGGGCATATTACAAGAATAGGCTGAATCACTCTGTCTTTGTACCTACAATTCAAACTATGAAATTATTTTATGAAATTATTCCTTACAAAGTTTATGCAATGTGGCATATGAACATTATCTTCCAACTATGGAATATACTCATCAGCTGGATGAGCTATTAGCTTTACGGGTAATTCTCGACTTGTGATCAGAATTCCAGTTGGAATTTTGGATGTTAAGCAATATGGTAGTAAAGCAAGTCATCACAGGATAGAACCCTGTTTTGAGACCATTTTTGCCATCATTAATCAATCATGTGTGCATTAGATTAATTACACGTTTGTTAAATGAATTTGCAAATGTTTGAAGCAGGTAAGGAAGGTCATAAATCTTGTAATGCCAAACATCATAAATGTGAGTCAGTTTCCAAATGCCTAGATTATGAACACACGACCATCTTAAGGATGGCTTGTAAGATACTTTTTCCCATACCAGCATAATTTCAAACAATTATTAAGTGAATGGTCATATTTATAGCACAAATCAAATGCTTTCTACAACATGTAAAAAAATTGTAAGTGATAATGTGAGCATTTAATTTCTCCTGATTAATTTGATTTTTTAATGTTTCAATACTATGCCTTGTCTCTGCATTGCATGTTGCCTTGAGACCATAAATAAATATGCAAAAATGTCCTACCTGCTGCATTAGTCTGCTGCTCCGTTTCTGAGGTTGGTACATGAGCCAAGTATATAAAACTGGATCAATATTAACTGTTAATCCCTGCATGCTGGCCAAAAGCACTGCTCCTACATAAGAACAATTACAAAACAAAAGCAATGAGATTAATACATCAATGCTAAAAACATTTGGAATATCTAATGCTATGTTTAGAGCAGGAGTCTCCAACCTTGGCATCTTTAAGACTTGTGGACTTCAACTCAGCAAAGTTGGCTGAGGAACTTTGGGAATTGAAGTCCACAAATCTTAAAGTTGCCAAGGTTGGAGACCCCTGGTTTAGAGTTCAAGGCCAAACCCATTCTTTTGAATGCAGCTTGGTTGCAAAGCATGGGGAACTATATTTCATGCTCTCAAGACAATCAGACCTGCACCATATCTGAAGTGATTATTTATATTTTCAAAATATATTAATGTATCTAGAAAAAGTGATTCAGAATAATATAATATGAATCTAGAGGGGAGGGGAGAGAAGGGAAAAGAATGGTACCCAAAGATTTTACAAATGTATATGCTGTTTTTATCAGGTAATATTCAAACATAATAAAATAACAAACAGGATTAAGATCATCCTATTATTTTTTCAGGATTTACTTTCCTGTATCGTCAGGATTTTGGCAGTTACTCCAATTAAATAATGAGGCTCGAGCCAAACTTCCAAAAGTTCAAAGGATTTAGTGTCCAGTATGAGACACATAATTCACTGTCGCCCTTGACCCTGGTTTCCCCCCAGCCCCTGGTTATATCATAATTCATATTCTCCAATGAGACACATCCATAGCCAAGAGCCATCAATCATGTTCTCCAGTTAGATTTTTGCGTGGCAGAAACCTCAGTCACCTAGTTACTATCTCTGAAAAACTATGTATAGAATGCACTTTTGATTTGCAAACTGCCGCTCTGCTCTTTCAAATCCCTTTCCCTCCTCCCTTTCTGTTGGCAGCTCTAACACAATCAGAGAAATATTTTATGAGTTAACATGTATTTTTAATTGTTGATATTGAAGTTCCATGATGGAGTGGCTGTACACTTTAATTTATTTTAACTTTTCAACAAAGATAATTTTAACTTATTTTGACTTTTAAAATTGTAACTGTTTTTATCTTAACCATTGCCCTACTTTTAAACTTTTTGCACATTTTGCAAGGATAAAATGGAAATAAAAACATTAAGAATAAGAATTATACAAATAGAAATAATTTTAAAGTTTATTTCAGCACTTCTCAATGCTGAAAAGAAAAGCCAAAGTTTGGCACATCTCAACAGTGAAGACTACTCTAGAAACTATTTCAGAACACCAAAGCCACTTCATTGCTTTTATCCATGAGTTATATAAAGTTTCTTTACTTAGCAACCTATGTGTTTCAAAATCCAAACAAATCCAAGAGCTATCATCTCTGTAACGCTATACAATGATCTGGAGAGCATTCAATACTATCACATGGAGACTTATGCAATACCCTTTTATTGAACTAGATCTCTGCCAATCATAGTGAACAACAAAACTCGGTTTGGTTTGGTAGAATATACAGTATTAATATACAATAGATCATAAATTTCATTTTTTATATTTTTGTAACTTTTTCCGAGTTACATCTTTTTCAGAAATTTTTTTTACAGATTGAAAGAGATCTGTTTTTAAAACTGGTGACAAGATACAAATTCAGAATAGAAGTTTAAACAATAGGAATTGTTTCCAACATTGCTAAATTAGTAAATTCTTTTACTTAATCCTAGCTTCCAAAATATGTAGTATATTGTGGAATTTCTGATTCAAATTGATGAAGTTTTGGCTCATAACACTCCAGATTTAACTGTGATTGAAAAGAAGAAAAAGTAGATAATTGATAAGGCACTACCAGGTGATAGTAGAATCAGAGAAGATCACAATTGGCCATAGTCCCTGTGGTTATCAGCACATTGAGTGCCATATCAAAAAATCTTGGATGCCACTTAGAAAATCTGTGCATTGGCAAAAATTTCCATTGTGAATTAGAAAAGGCCACACTGCTTAGATTCACACATTATAACATCCTTGGTTCTTGGAAAGAACTTAATGTCGATGAAGGCCAATACTAGCTAAAGAACTGGCAGCTGTGATTCCACATTTATTATTATTATTATTATTATTATTATTATTATTATTATTATTATT
>BLBF01000002.1:27926558-27943389 GCA_015471245.1 Laticauda colubrina
TTATTATTATTATTATTATTATTATTATTATTATTATTATTATTATTATTATTATCATCATCATCATCATCATTATTATTTACAGCTTTACTTACCTGTAATTCACATTCTGCAACAATACCTCTAATATTATTAAACAATAACATCTGCCTATCCCAGGTCCTTGGGAAAGATTCAATAGCAGGACAAAAATGCCAGATCCATTCTAAACATCTGACTGATTGTGCAACCAACCATAATATGCATTGATTAAAAAAATTAGCTCCTAGCAGGAAAATTAAAAGTTGAGAGGTATTTAATTATATTTAATTATAGGGAAAGCATGTGCAATAATGAACATATGTGGTCAGTTTCTAGAACTAAGCTAACCATGCAACATCCTAAGAGTACTTTTTTTTTTCATGATAGTGTCCAAACAAATTTGTTCTACATGTAAACATTCTGGTATCTAATGTATTTACTACCAATTTACTACCAATTACTACCAATACCAATTAAACTGAGAAACATTCAACCTTGTTTCATTTTCATTTTTACAATAAAAGAAAGGATATTGTTTTGATTTTTTATCACCAAAATCTATTCTATTCATATATTATTTAGTTATCAAAGTATATTGTGATCATTTTCAGTTATAGCTTTAGCCGAAGATACTAAAATATTCATACAATGGCTCAAAATAACACTCATGGATCTTTTACACCTTGAAAGTATTATATCAGAACTGGTTCTTGAGGTTCAAATTTATGTTTCCATACATGATAATATGTAATTACTACACTCATATCTTACATTTAACTGTTACAATTCGTGGAAGTACATACATATAAGTTATTCAAATGCATACACATATGCTATTTTGTATTGCTGCCAGACAGAAGAATATAGATGCAGCAATTAGATTTTTTATATACAAAATAATTTTATGTTAAACCTCAGCAGAGAGCAGATTCACCTTATGCACCTACCTAAATCCAATGAAAAAGAGTTTTTTCTTTCCCCGCTCTGAGAGAAATAACTGTTACATTAGTGTAACAGAATAGCCTGTAATTTCCTTTAAGAAAAAAAAAATACTATTGCTGTTAATTAATTTTCCTCCAAAGATTACTCTCAAAGATTTATTTGCAGAGATGGTAGCATCCCCTATGTTCTAAATAAATATATGAATACATTGCAATCTTTGCTGTTCTTGTTGCTGGAAATAGCATTGGAAGCTGCAGTTCCTTGTGGAAGCAGAAAAGACACTGTTCCCTGCAGGAGGGTTAACAGCTGAATAAAACCAATTATTTTTCCTTGGGTCTGCAAAGGAGTAAGTTCTGAACTCTAATGGAAAGGTTGGGCTCTACACACTTCAGCAGTTCAGGATCAACAACAGGAATAAACATTCAACTTTTGGAAGATTAATATTTTGTTTCAAATAAATTTTGGCAGCGTGAGTGAATAATAACATCAACAAAATATAGACTTTTAGGCTTCAGATAAAATATAAAAATTAAAGATGCACCCAAGTGTTCAACACCACAGAATATCTACATGCATGACAAACTATTTAATCTATATGGATCAGACAATATAAAAATAAATATTATTAGAAAGTCTCTATTGGGCATGAAGAATACTATTCGCAATAGTTATTTGGAGATATATTAGGGAACACAATGTATATATTGCCTATAATACATCTAAGAAGGGAAAGAGAACAACATCTTGGATACCTGTCTTCATACTCTTCTTACATTATCCTTTTAAACTTCACATCACACCAATAATCAGGCAATATTCAAATCTATTTTATATTTTGGGAACCTAACTTTAAAAAAAGCTTTCCCATGCATACGATATACACATAATATAGAATATTCTTTATTGATCAAGTGTGAATGGAGACCCAAATAATTTTTGTCCAATGCATAAGGTCTCAGAATACATACAAACAACAAAATGATAAATCATAAGCCATAAGAGCCAATCATAAATCATAAGATATAAAGAACGAAGTGATAAATCATAACATAGGAGATGGTAATAAGATAGATGAGGAGGCAACAAGGTAGGTGAGGAGGATAATAGTAATACAACCCTATTACAGGGTAAAATGTTGCCTTACTTTATGAGTAAATATAGCCCTACTACATGGATAAATGGATACCTATTACATGGGTAATAAGATAATGCTGTGAGAATTAGGTGTTTAGCAGACTGATGGAATGGGGGAAAATCTATCTTTGTGTCTAGTTGTTTTAGCATGCAATGCCCGATAGAGGCATTCTGAGGGGAGGAATTGAAACCATATATGGAAGGGTTATGGAAATAGAAGTTATCACAGTGAGTCTACACTGAATAAAAATTGTTAATAGCTTACACATTACTGCAAATATTTTCTGTCTTGGATTTCCACTGTTGTAAATATAAAAGAAAACCAATCAAAATTATTAGACGTTCCACTTCCCACCTCAGTTCCTTCAACAAATAAATCTAAATCAGCTGGGTTAATCTTTAGCCATGGCCAATGTGATTCTGGGATTTTCATTTTCAACCTGGAAAACACTAGATTGTTGAAAACTGACTGAAGGAAAACCAGATTATCTCAAGATGAATTGTGTAATTCAACTGACAGAACTCAGGATAGCAACATAACGTGCCTAAAACATACTCCCTGGATGGGAAGGCAAAACTTCATAGGCTTATAACCGTCTTATATGATAACAAATCAATTTCCCAAATCAAATGTACTAGATGTGTCAGTTAGTTGACAGAAAGCACTTCTCAGAAAATGGAATTTAAAGTACATATGTGTTCTTAGAATCATATCAGTATTTGGACAACATATTGCTTAGAATGCAAAGGCAAAATAAGTGCTCTTAAGCATGTAGGGGAATGTGCATAACTTTTAACTCTTTAATCCAAGTGTGCTTTTTCCTAGGATTATACAGCAGCTGGGTGATACTAGGAAAAGGAACAGCTGCTTTGTGGAATTGCCAACAGGAGCTATGTTTGTGCCCCTACATACTCCAAAGCACTATTTTGCTTTTGAATCCAAAGTGCTGGACAACCCTAGTAATGTACTGTATATACATGTCAGTGCATTTTATATAAAAACTGGAGGATAAGCAGATGTCTAAACAATGGAACAAAATTTGAACAGCAAAAATCCATCATCATTGAAGATCGTAAATGTAGAAACTACATACAAACTATTCTTCAAGTTAAGGAAAGTGGATGTTAAAGATTATAGGTATGATATATCACCCACACAATTGAGAAGGGAGATTTAGCTTGGGAGAGCAAGACTGAATATATATCTACAGTTTTACTTTGTTAAGGCCATAGTGCTGTTTCTATGTTTGCACCTAACTACAAAGAGAAGTTGCAGATTAACAGACTTTGAAATACATTCTGCTTTTTCCTTTGAGACGACATTTAGGAAGATGAAAGCAGCAAACTACTTGTCCTTATGAAACAAACTAGAGTTGAGAAGGCACAGTGTGTACAACTCTGCACTTATACTTGTAAACATCCTTTTCCCACACAGCCCTCTGGGACAATCAGATAATTCAGTGAATTAACTACTTGGAATGAATAACAAATGCCATTAACTTGGCATATAGCTCTTCTAACTGATTAAAACTAAGTTTAAGCTTTTCTTCCCCACTCCCGCTTTTAAAATGCAGCAGCATATATAATGTCTTGAATATTTTTATTTCCTGCAATGTACATTCTATTTAAAGCCCATCCAGTTTAAGCCTATAAATCAATCCAATGAATTCCAAGAAATACTGGAAAATGTTCAACATGTTTCTTGTTCAGATAATTTCAATAGCCATCAGCACTTTTCTTCTACAGATGCAGCTTCAAATATTCCTGAATATAAGAATGGTTGGCTTTTAGGATTGCAAAAGTTTAAAAAGCCATATTTAAATTAGCTTCAGATATCAGAAAAATAATACTGAATCTGTTGGATGGCAAAGCTACATAAATATTATATTTAAACCTGTTTTTGACAATGTACTAGGGTTTACTAAACTTCTCAGAAATTAAAAGATGGCAAGACTATTCAAGCTTATCCAATTTTCAGAGACCAATTTTACCAGACTAAATTTGATTATGCTTTTCAAATTAAATGCACATACACACTCTGAAGAAAACAAACATGTTGTTAAATACTCATAACAACTGAATACTCAGCTTTAAGTATTATTTGATTCAATTATGCGTTGGCTGTGCAGCTACATGATGTCAGGTACCACGAATGGAGGGTAACAGGATTTATAATCTCAAAATATCTGAAGAGTGTCTGGAAAGGGCTGCTATACAACAAGAATCTTTTGCTGTTTAAAATCCATGCAAGACTTATACAATTCTTTAACTTTAAAAATTGTTGCAAATGTTTGATTTTCAAGAAGTTTTCTTCCGACAAATGAGGGAAAGGTAGGTGCCCTAACAGTTATAGAGTAATCTTCAACTGTGACAGAGGTTTTTCCAAATCCTTTTGGAAATAGGAAATAAATCTTTGGGAAATTTGGGACATTCCCTTTTTTGGAAATATAAATTCAAGGCTTGAAATCAAAATGGTTTTCATCACAGTCAAAATAAACAATTGTGGAATATTCCTCATTGTGTCCATATGGGGGCAGTACAGTTTAAGAAAAATAGTATACTATACAACAGTGGCATTAATTTGTTCAAAAGGTCTTTCTTGAATATTTTGAATGAATAAAACATATACAGTTATTAATCAGAAAGAAACAAATGTAAAACCTTCAGGTTATAGCTTTCTGAACAGACTTGTTTTAAAATGCAACAGAAGAGAAATATTTAAGACCACCCAGTGCTCAGTTATGTTTCTGGACTATGTAGAATTTTCCTCTCTATATTGGCAGTTCTACATCTTAGTTTCTAAGACTGAAGTTTTATCTCAGACTCAATAATATCCTGATGTAGTATGTTCCTACTTTTTTCCATATTTCTTGTCACAGTTTGTAAAAGAAACCATCGAAAAGCAGCAAGAACATTAAAGCATTTTTTTTAAACTTTATCATTTTTCCTATCTTTAATGTAACTAAAATTGGTCATGGAAATCTATAATCTCACATGTCCATTTCTTATGTAAATATTATTTTGAACAACCTAGTGGATTCCAATATATCAAGACCAATGGAGTGAATGTAGCTCTCAATCAAAACAATCCAATCAATGTTTCAAATGTTTCAAATTAGGCTGACCAGATGTCCGTTAACAAGTAGAACACAGACAGCTCTGCAATGGTAGAATGAAGTCTGCAAAACTATTTTGCACAGCGATACACACACACACACACACACACACACACACACACACACACACAAATGGTCTGGCAATCAGAATATGTATATAAGTATACGTATATGAAAGAGGGTATAAAAGAAGGAAGCATAATCTTGAAACATACTAAAGCTACATTACATAATCCTGTAATCCTGAACATGCTGAAGCTACACCAACATAAACATCATGGCACTTCTTGGGATAACAATACCCAATGATCAAAATTATTTTAGCCCAGAAAGTTCAAATTTCTTCACTCTCAAGGGAAGAACTAAAGAACTTGAACTCAGCTACACAAATCGATAAAAAAAAAAACCGTTGGGCCAAAAATCTTGGCTTCTTTACAAGAAAAAAATGGGAATTATTTTTGCTCTGATTCACAGAAGCGTATTGTGATAAATCACCACCTGACTTGGCCAAAGCTGATATGGATTTCTAGGACAGAGAAAGAAAGGATTAGCTCAAAGAACTTAAACAGAGCTGAAGACGGTTAAATCTGTGGAGCATATCTTTTGATTAAGCTGATAGCTAGCACACCAGCTGACTACCAGAAGGAACTGTAGAGCTCATTGCAGATGGAAGTAGATTAAAGACTGAAAAGAGATCAGTTTTCCTCATAATTTGGAACTAATAAGGAGTTTCCTCTATGGCAGATGGATTTTCTCTGCCTAGTGGAGTAGGACCTTAACAGTTGCAGTTAAATACCTGGTATAGTCACGGAAAGGGAAAGCTGACAATTATCTCAACTGCAATCAGGATACAACATACTTAGAACAAGACAGCTAATAAAAATAACTCGTACATTTCCACTTCAAAGCAATTAGAAATTATTATTACAAACTTTTATTTGTTTACAATTGTAAGTTGCAGAAAGCCAGTGTACATATATTTGTGAAGATATTTACAAACCCTTCACATCCTGGACATAAACTGTTTCAATTCCTACCCTCAAAATAATACTACAGAGCATTGCACACCAGAACAACTAGACACAAGAACAGTTTTTTCCCTCAACACTGCCAACTATTTATTAAATCTGCTTTATTACTACTATTACTATTAATCCTTCCATCCTTCCTTTCACCCATCTCCTCCCACTTATGACTGTATCACTGTAACCTTGTTGCTTGTATCCTAACAATTTATACTGTTTCCTCGTGTGATTTGATTGCTTATTGTACCCTATGACTATTATTAAGTGTTGTACCTTATGATTCTTGACTCTTGACGAATGAATCTTTTCTTTTATGTGCACTGAGACCATATGCACTAAGACAAATTTGGCCAATAAAAGAATTCTATTTACCTATATATCATAATTCTTTTGCTAAAATGCCTTTCCATTGAACTGTCATTTTCAAGGAGACAAAACATGAAACATAAATTTGTATGTCTATTCTTAAGTAAGATTTTTTTGGGGAAAAAAATCTTGGATTGAACTGATGATTCAGTTTTTGCATTTATTGATAATAGTCCTGGTAGTAACTGTTTTTTCCTTTCTGAAAATTTCCACTGTCCTGTTCAACTGCTGTGTCTTACAAATTTCTAAATGTGTAAGAAAAAAAGTTGGGCCACACCTGCTTAATTTTAAAACTGCAGGAAGTTCTCCCTTACTGACTGCCTTGTTTAGCAATCATTCAAAGTTATGATGGTTTCAGAAAATCGCTTTAGGACTAATTCTTGTATTTAAGACTGTTGCAGTGTGCCATGGTCACGTGATTGTCATTCAGGAGTTTTCCAATTGGCTTGTGACAAGCAGAGTTAATAGAGAAAATGAAAGTAAAATTGTAAATTATAATTACATGATATTTTGTTTAACAACTAAAGCATAAGTGAGGTTGTTAAATCTGTCTTGGTCACATGATTTTTCACTTAACAACTGTGATGCTTAGTGATGGAGTTGCCAGTCCCAATTTTAATCACAAAACAAGGGACACTTTTTCTGTACAGAAATAAAATTATTTGTTCAAAATTGAAAATAGGTCTCTGCATTTTATATATAGTTGCATTATGTTAAGAATACAATGCCTTTTTATTCAAATCTTCCATTAAGTTAAATTAAACACATTGCCAAATAAGGAAATGTAATATTTTTTCTTTTAAAAAACTTTTTCTAAGCAAAGGTTCTTCAAAGTTTTATACCAAGGAAACACGAACAAGTTCAAGTCACTGTCTGTAAATCTAATGAAAATTTGGTCTCCTTGAAATATACAAAGTTACATTGGTTACTGGATGCAATACTAATATGATTAAGTTTCTTAAGAAATTCTAATCTCCAGATGTATCACTACTCATAAATGATCATGGCTATGCTTTTGAACTTCAAGAGATTTTAAGGAAACAAAGATATCTTTCAAATGTCTTCGTAAATGGAGCACCAAGACACTCCTTTCAAGTTATTGAATGAAATACGTAAATGTGTATATATTGTTACATACACAGACATTTAAAAGTTTAATTAAAATATATTTTTCATTAATTCATAAAATAATTCATTAATTACAAGGTTAATTTAAATATATTTTTCATTAGTCCATAAAATCAATTAGATATTGCTAAAGCATCAATCAATCATTCATTGATTGTTGCTTACTTCACCAAAAAACTTTCCCTCCAAGCCAAAATCACTTGATTTTACAATTTTCAGCATCCACAGCCCTATGGTATTTCAGAGGTTGGGCAACAGCCAAAGAACATACTTCCCACTGCTTTCTCTGCAGCTTCTGTGAAAATATGTTCCTCCTCTAATGTGACCTTTTGTCTCTACACCCAACCACAATTCACTGCAACACTCCATTCAGCATCTATGCAAAACATCCTTAGCTGGTTTTGTGAGGCTCAACCACAATCATTTCCTTTATTTACTGTATCAAAGGCAGATGGTAAATCAATAAATACTGCATAATAAGCATTTTGGAGCTCTATTCATTGATTTGTGAATCAGATATTGTAAAGTGAAACACTGATCTATAGTACTGTGCCCCTTTCTGAAGCCTGCCTATTCTTCTGCTATAATCTGCCCACTCAATCAATCTGTTTAAAAAGGTACCTTATGTATAACTTATACACTATGTCAATGAGGCTTATTGGGGAAAAGTTAGTGGGGATTGCAGAGTTTCCCTTTTTAAATATTGGAATTGCTACACTGTCTTTCCAAGCTACAACTATTTGTCCAGTGACATGGATGCAATTCAACAAAGAGGCAAGCACAGGAACCCATCAATCAAGAAATGCCTTTAAAATGTCTGGCAATTACATATCCCTCTCCTGGGGCTTTGCCACGTATCTGCTGTGAAATTATTCTTTTCACTTCTGCAGCAGTTAGTGAGGGCCATTTCAGTCATTAATATATTTAATGAATCTGTACCCATTAATTTTTGGTTTCATATTCTAATATCAAATTTATTTTTAAAATAAGCTATCCAAACTCCAGGTGAAATCTGTGCTTGTATTATTAGTTTTCATTCTTGCCGCTGACTTTTATCATAATCTTGTTTGCTCTTCCTTATCAGCGCTTGACTGTTTCATCCTTCATTACATTTACCCTGTCAAATGATTTTTCCTTCTTAATTTATCTGATTAGATCAGCCAGTGAATTTCTTTCATGTCTACATTAGTGGTTAAACCATAACATTTTAGTTTTATTCACTTTCCTTTGCATGTTTACACATTAGAGGTTTAAGATTCCCAACCACTTCCTCATATATGATATTTGCATTTTCTGTTTTTTGAATAAATGTAATCCTCTGCTGTAGCATTATTGGACTTCACAGCACAGAGCTTTAGTCAAAGAGGAGAACAAACAAGTTAGGAAAACCCACCCACATACAATACTACTATATACTACAATGACTATCAAGAATTTTTTTACAAAGATAAATAGGTCACTGGAAACTTTAAAATATTAAAAGACATTAATTTTCTTGAAAAATTACATGAACACACAACTTAAAAAAGCAGAAAAAATAATGAAAAATGACTTAGCATTTTGTTTAAAGACACAACCAGATATTCTAGCTTGAGCTATTTTATGAAGTCACAGAAATAATTTGTATAATTCAGTCTTCAGCCTCAGAAAAA
Organism: Laticauda colubrina; assembly: GCA_015471245.1. NCBI lineage: Eukaryota > Metazoa > Chordata > Lepidosauria > Squamata > Elapidae > Laticauda > Laticauda colubrina. The sequence goes on from BLBF01000002.1 coordinate 27,935,943, forward strand.
GGGAAAAAAACTTTCAAAAAGGATTTGGTTTTCCCATACAAAAAACTTTCACAAGCAAAAAGAAAGTAAGTTCAAATGAACCATGGGGCTTTTGATTATTTAATTATTTCTTGGCTCACTGGTCTTAAAGGCTTTTCAATGCAACATGTAAAAAAACCCAAACTATGCACAGATATTGATATAATAATAAGAACAGTTCTTGCATGGAATAAAACAAAATTCTGATTTTACATGGGAAGAAACTGGAAGTTCCTTAACATTCAACTAGGATCTGCCTTCCTACAACTAAAAAAAAAAAAATCTACAATTCCACATCCTGAACAGATCTTGGGTTTTAAGGTATTTGAAAAGTATTATTACAACCCCATAATCTTTGATAAAGAATAAACATATACTGCCCCTTCTACCTCTCTTCATATAGCTAATTTTGAATCCCTAATCATATTTCTTGGCTTTCTCTATTTGCTTAAATCCCTTTTATAGAATAGAACTGGACATAATATTTGAGTTTCGGTTTGGCCAATATGGAATGAAATTGAATAATGATTCAGAAACAATGTTGTTCGTGTAGTTTGATATTCAATTGACAGCTTACTTTTACATTAGTCATTGCTATTTTCAACCCACTGAAAAATAATAAGTCTTTAATAAATCTTTAATGAATTTCTGCAACCTGGCTCCTCCTTTTTTTTTTTTTTTTTTGAAGATGTGTACATTTGTTCTTATTCAGATTTATTTCTTTATTTAGTTTATATCATATCCCACCATAATGTCTGTCAGCTTATAAAGTATTTAATATGTGTAAAAATAAAATATCCAAAGTATGGTTAAAAATAACAGTAACATTAAAAAATAACAAAACTTATGAACAAAACCAGAATATGAAAATAAAAATAGTATAATCGTTAATTTAACAGAACATCCTTTTGATTCCAACAAATGCTTCCAACATTTCCCAAATACGAAAAGGACATGGGGCAGCCTGATCTCTACTGGGAAGCCATTCCAAAGTATTGCTTTACAGGGAGCCATGATGGCACAGTGGTTAGAAGGGAGTATTACAGGCTTCGATCCTGACTGGCTCAAAGTTGACGTAGCCTTCCATCTTTCCAAGGTCAATAAAATAAGGTCCCAGATTTTTGGAGGCAATATGCTGACTCTGTAAACTGCTTAGAGAAGGCTGTAAAGTGCCATGAAGCATATATAAGCATAAGTGCTATTATTATTGCTGCTCCTACAAAGAAATTAAGTATGGGACTTCCTTCTATATCTACATGGGTAGTTCTCACTTACCAACCATTTCTTCAGCAACCAAAATTATGACAGCACTGAACAAGGAGACCTGTTCTCAAAGTTGCAGCAGTCACAGTGTATCCACAGTCACATGACTGTGATTCAAGCACTTGATAACTGGAATGCATTTATGATAATCACAGTACCCCACAATCATATAATTCCCATTTGCAACATTTGTAGCCAGCTTGTGACAAACAAAGTCAACTGGGAAGTCAGGAGATGGTTGTAAATGATGTTCATGTGTCATTATACATATCAATCACAGGTGAACTGCCTTGGTAAAAGTTAGTTGCAGTGATGTGATTTTCCTCTTTATGACCGCACTCAGCAATAGAGTTCCTGATCCCAATTGTGGTTGGTAATGAGAATTACTGGTATCTCCCTACTATACCATGGTCCATGGATTCTGCTTAGAGCAGGCAGTCCTGTTAATACCCACATGCTAAGAAGAAAGACCTTCACAGATCAATGCCAGTATTTTAAACTTTACCCGCGAACCAACCACAGGTCTCACAGAATTGGTATTCTGTGCTCCTTGTGTAGGGGGCAAATAAGTACTTGAGCTGCCATGGTCTTTAAAAGAAGCCCTATGTAAAGCATATTATAATAGATTGACTGAGGATGTGAGTTATTATTGTTTGTTCTTGCTGAACCAGGAAAAGTCACAATTGGTGCAGCAATCAACTCTAGGCAAATGTCCCTCCAACCACAGGCTTAGCCTACAGCCTGGATGGCAAAGTGAAGCTCATTAACATCAGCACTTCAAATGGTTGCGATCTCTCTTAAAAATTTCATGAAGTTGTTAAAAAGCTGGGGATAGGAACCTAATCCCTTCAGCATCCAACATATCTGAATCCGTCAGACTCATCTTCCACAACCAGATTGAACCATTCACTGAAGAAGAAGTAGAATCATTTCATAACAGTGTCTCAAACCCTATAGGGAATTTAATAAGATATCATGGTTGATGATACTGAAAGCCGCTAGGAGCTAAAATAATGAGGAGGACACCGTGGCCTTCAGTTATCTATCATTTTACCTCTTTTTCTAGACTTCTCAAAGATACTACAGAAAAGTTAAATGAGACCATCAGATAGTTCCTTCAGGCTCTCAGACTCTGGAGATTTGAATTAATTCAAGGAAAAGAGACAATCCCTAATCAATTTCCAGCAAACTCAAGCTTCAGGTCTGCTCTATGATCTTCCTGATTATTTTTTGGACTACACTAAGTTTTGTTGGAGAAATCTAAATCAAAATAAGAATTCTTCATTACTGTTAACATTTTGTAATATTCATGGACAACTTGGTATAATGAACAATTTTGCTTCCTTTTATTTGAAAGAACACATTTGAAGATGCATTTTTACCACAACTCAGCATCCTTAGCATGCTTTAACAATTTCAGCTTAGTGTGAACTTTAATCTTTTTTCCATCATACATACAATCTGTTTCTGTGTGCTCTTACTTCATGATATTTTCCTTACTATCTTCTATATATGTCATATAGGTCTTTACTAAGCTTAAGTGGACCTACATTAGATCTACTCTCCTTGGAGTGTTTACTTTTCATATTTCTTTTTTAGGAACACCTATTTATGCAAGTTTCCTTTTTCTAATATGATCTTCTGCTATAGAATCCTACTTATCATTGATCTGATTTACTAAAATCTGCTTTTCTAAAAGATATGCATGATAGAATATATGTATCAACTACATTCATTTCCATCAATATCAAAAATTCCAGCTTTACATTGTATCTGTCCTAATGTTATAACAAATATCTTTGGATGAGTACCGAGTGAAGGATAGCTGATTCTCCAGTGTCTTCCATCATCTGAAAGAAATAGTTGTCACCAAGCCAAATAGCTGAGGCAGCAGCACAAAGCATCCTTCTGGCACAGGAAAGTAAATGTCTCAGCTTAGAGCTCAAAATTATTGATGAAGTAGAATAGAAGTTATACCATGATGAATTCATATCAAACTGAGCTGGAAAACTCATATTTTTGCTGTTATAGACTTGTCTACAATCTGCCAATAAGTATTGTCTTTAAGAAATATAAATTATGTGTTATTAACTATTAAGTGACCAGAAGGCTATATATTGTGCAGTTTTAGGCATTTAAGTGCTGTCAACAAAACATTCAGACTAGCACGTAAGTTTCTCAGAAGATCAAAGGTAATCCATATTGTATTTAATCCATACTGTATTTAAACCAGATTCGATTAGGTATTTGTGCCGATCTCATGACTACTGCTCTTCCAGAGTAAGAATGCTTTGTTACTAATATTTGTTTAATTAGGATAATTAATTACAGTTTAACTGAATATTTTTTTTTCATACTACAGACCTCACATGGATTTCAAAGCTAATTTGTGTAAGTTAATCTTTTTAAATAAAAAAATATAAAACTGACTTTAAGATGAAGTCAATACATTTTCAATTAAAAACATGCTTACTTTAATCGCTGTTCAGTAATTTACTTTCTTACCTAGTTCATAAATTTCTTAGTTCAACTTCTGAAATTTTGAGAAGAGTACTTCTGTCATGGGAAAATTTGTCCTAAATCTGCCAATAAACCAGAAGAGCTAACTGGCTGATAATCCTCCCACACTACAGTGTTTAGGTATCTGCAGTCAACCAGTGAAAGTTTAATTTGTTCCGCTAACGGCACAGAAAACTATTCAGAATTATTCACTATAAATCTAACTTCGGCTCCCTTCTATCATATGTACAAACTTTAAATCATTCTGAGCTTGTTAACTCAAGCTGTTTTATCTTTCTTTTTGATCGAAAGCATAACAATATAACAACAGCTAAAGATAATCTGGATAGAATTGCATCTATGAGCAAAAAAACCCCAATAAAATATGCAAAGGACAAAAATAATATTTATTTTAACTCTAACATTCTTTTTGTTTTTCATAGATTATGTTTAAATGTTGACCTTGAGCCAAACAAAATGTTAGGCAATCTTATAAGATCTAGGTATATTTAAATAAATGTAGATGGCAAGAGTAAAAGTAAATTAAGCATATACTTTGAATGTGATTCTTTGCATATCAACCAGTACAATCACTCTACAATCATTGCTTTAATATTTTTACATGTCCAATTCACATTTTAAGCTTATTTATGGTTGTTATTAATATACTTTACCACTGGAAGTAAAATTTGAAGAGATATAAATTATTATTTTTTTTAAAACAGTGCTGTCAATAAAAACACCAACAACTTTAGTAAAGTTTGAACCACATATTGATTTGAAGCTGGTTGCTTTCCTTGTGGAAAGCCAGCAAGCTTAATTAATAAACACATCAAAACCAAATTCACTTTTAGCATATGGATAATTTAGATGGAACAATGAAAACTTTACCTTGTGTGGGTTATCATTTGATTCTAGTTAAAGTGGAATGGGGTTTAGCTGCTGGCAAAATAAACAAACACATCCTTCTCTATGCTCTAGGATTTTGTCCCTGTTGCTTATCAAAATATAGAGTGATTTATAGACTGATTTATCTAGCCAAATGCCAGGCCACATCAAATAAACTTCAGCACTTATAACCGCAGTAAAGGCATTTTCTTCATCAGAAATACCGAAGGAGCAGTCACAAGAACACCAACAGTCAAAGTGGTGGATTTTTTTCACCATCACACATCCCTGTAAATATTCTGCACTATTTAAATTAAATATTTAATATATATTGTACATATATACAATAAGTAAATAACTGAGTTTATTCCTTCCCTCCCATTTCTTTAATTAATTAATTAATTCATTCTTGCTTTGGACCCGAAAGCAAACTGGTATCCAGTTCACTTCATGGAGCAAGGACATTATATGTGCTCTTCTTTGGGCACCCCATATGGCTTACATGACCACAGTTTTTCCCCATTGGATTGCATTTCTTATTATATCCACAGGCAAACTTTGAATGTTTTCATCTTTGCACCTAGAAAACCTTTGAGGCAATAATATTCTATTAGGCCAGAAAAGGTGACCTAAATTTGACTGGGTCTTTGTAACAGTTTCATTAACATCAAAGGTAGTTTTAGCTCAAATTGGCACAGATCTGTTGGGTTGCAGAATTGCACTTTTTCGACATACATGAAATTGCTTAAATGATTTGAATTTTTTAATTGGGATTTTATTAATGTTGAACATATATTCCTTCCATATGAAATTATACACACCTTCTGAATATATGTATTAACAGCTGCACTGTCCTTCTGTAGAACAGTGTGGTTCGTTTGCAACATATGTCTGCTGGGAAAGATGAGATCATACAAAATGCAAATTGAAAATGGATATAATAATGAAATTATTAAATCAAACTTCACAAAATTTTAATTCATGCACAGTATTTAGTTTGCTTTCTTCATTATTTCCATTATAAGAGTAATCCAATGAAATATTGTAAAGTTATTCTTCTAACAATACAAAAGTAAGGAGAGAAAGATTCTAAAACAAAACTCAGCCACTATTTGGACAACTTCGAAGGAATATTTTACCTGGTTCTGGTTTTCATTAGTACAAACTATGTTAAGAGTATCTCTTGATATCAAATGAAATTGCTCTGAGATTCTTGCTTAAATATTTGGATATTAATTATATTGTTTTGGTTAAATTGATTTGCCAAATAATCTGAAAACTCATTGTTTTATTCATATTTAGTTTTCTGTCCAAATCTGTTATTCTGGGTATAATTCTGGATATGTTTATCAAAAGTGACATCTGTCACACTCATCTATAATTAGGTTCAAGTTAGTGAAGGAGTCACTTATATTTTTAGACAGTCCCAAAAAAGGGCAATGAAATTCACACGTTGGAAAGAATGAATCTAGTAAGTAATTAGTCTGAGCACATCTTCCTGATGTTGAAAACTGCAGGCAACAGCTAGTAGCTGACTATCCACTATAACATTTTCCAGCTGTTTCAAGCAAACGCTTTCAAAATGCATGCATACATTCTATTTTCCCAGGATTTCAAAGTCCACATGCAGGCTGCTGCTCAGCTATTATAAATGAGTAATTCAAGTAGGGCATGACTGTGTCTTGCATTAACTTGATAAAGATGTTTCACTCCAAATGCATCAACTTTCTGCTACGCTAACCCTTTTGAAGAGGGCGATTGCCTCTCGTTATATTTTACTAATAGCTAAAAATTATAGAGAAGCATTGACTGAACCTCCACTGTATACATTTTAGACATAAGATGTAAAGCTAATTCAGATTGTTTCTTGAATTAACTTTGAATGTTTGTAAGAAACCTGAATTTCTTTTGAAAATGTCTAATTTTCTACATATCAAATATTATAATTTTATGTATTAAAGGTCAGCTATTTTTTAGAAGAAATCTGCATTTTACTCCAAACATACATTTAACAAACCTTTAATATTCATAGGATATTAACTTTGCATTGATCTTACAATATTTTAATAATGGGTTTTATATTTTTAAGGATCACTATTTTTATATATTGTTTTACTCAACGGTTGTATGCCAGATAAAATCACTCCTTGTGAAATAGGTGTACATATAAATTTGATAAATTTTAAGCAAATTATGTATTTGTTAATTAAAATATTTACCACACTTTAGGTGCACAGTACAGTTTCACATTTCCTTCCATTCATCTACTACAAAATCTTTAGAGTGAAAGCATACGATAGTTTTTAAAAATTCCAACAGTTAGGCCAGAAAATTCGCTTATTTTCTCGATGGAAATAATCAGGTACCTATCATTCTGTAACAACTGGAAACAAAACAATAGCTCATGCAAATCTTACAACTGCTTAGATACCATTGTTTGTACAATCATATATGTAGATTTGTACATATATGTAACATGTTTATATATAATATATGTAAATATATATATATATATATGTAAATACATATATATGTAAATACATATATATGTGTATATATATATATATATATATGTGTTTTCTTAGGCTTTCGCGGGTACTTACATGTGTGCTGTTTAGCTTCCTTCAGGTATTATCCCACGTCATTGTAGTTCTGTTAAAGTTGTAGCAACGTTTCAGCAGAATCTCATCTGCCATCCTCAGGCTTCTGTATAGAGTTAGTTCCTATGTGTGTTAGTTCTTATATGTGTGTGTGTGTGTGTGTGTGTGTGTGTGTGTGT
>BLBF01000002.1:27954716-28006529 GCA_015471245.1 Laticauda colubrina
ATTCTTGATAGCACAAGCGTATCTGTTATTTTTACTGTATGTTAATAAACATACAAGCTTAGCTCACTCATTTATCTGTGTGCCTATCTGACTAACGCTGCACATTCTGTTTAGCTTGTCTACCTAACCCTGGTTGGGGAACCCAGGCTTAACACATACATACATACATACATACATACACACTAAACTGGAGTTGTGCCCTTGTTTTCTAACCATTATTTTCAAGCAAAACGAGACAGGGAATTTCCTCAATCATCTTTCAAAAGTTTTTCTCTTGTGTATATTTTACCACACAGCCTTCTGAAGAGCTTAAAAAAGAGCTGTCAAAATTGGTTGTATCTAGACTATGACTCCTCATTATTGGAAAGATTCTGAAAACTTTTTATCCCCAGCAAAGCCTAAATCAGTTTTTTCTCAACCTTGGTAACTTCAATATGGGTGGACTTCCATTCCTCAAATTCCCCAGCTAGCATGTTGGTTGTAAAAAAATGGATGCTAAAGATAAAAATAAAATAAGATAAAATAATTTCAGTTTTGAAAATACAGTGTTGAATTTGAGGCTTTATCCCATTTCAAGGAAGGGATGTGATCTGTGAAGTCCAGTTTTCTTTTGCCCAGAAAAGTGGTCCTATTCCATTCCTTAACCAAGCGATATTATATAACATTTTGTTGTGCATAGCAAAAGATGGCGGAATAATCCCAAGACACTCTGTTATCTGTTCCAAGGTTGTACAACCCAGGCATGATAAAACCATACCTTTCTAGAGGCTATTCTAGAAAAAATAGGCTTATTTTTAAAGCTACAATACAAAAATAGACCTTCTTCTGCAGTAAACATTAACTTCATATTTTTTCTCCTATACATTTATTTGTATTCTTGTCCTGTGTCAACCTTTGTGTTTCTAAAATACTACTAACCGTTCCAGCTTTTAACCCTTAATCTACCCTTTTCCCTAATACAATTATCTTTATTCTATTATCTTTCCTTAATTTTCTCTTAAATCAAAGACCTAAATTTTTTTATTGCACTCTCTTTCATATCAAATGTGTCTTGTCTCTGTCTAATTCTGGCCTTCTCTCAGTGTGCTGGCCCAAGCTCTAAAGACCTGGCCCTCTGACTTTGCTCACTTGGCACACCACAGCCCACAGTCTTTGCTTCCAATAATGTCCAGCATTTTTTGGGTCGATAAAGAGTTAGGAGCTTTAATGATCCAAGTATACAAAAATTATTTCTACCTTAGATGTAGATGTAAATTCCAGGAAGGATTGACCACTTTATTGGTATTATCAATGAAAAGAAAATATCTTTTCTCAAGCCTGTTATTTATGCTATGGAAAACACACTGTCACAGCGTGATGGGATATGTTCTAATGTCTCTGCATCTGGGCCATCTCATTTCTCCTGAAATAGTCTCTCACCTCCAATATAAAGATTCTCAATTTAAAGGCTTGGATTTTTGCTGAGATACAAAGAACATAACAAAGGAAGGCACAGTTGACACAGTATTTATCTGCTTCTTGATTGAGTATGGCTAAATCTATTTCAACATAATTCTTTAAATGTCAGAGCTTACAAATTTGTCCTATAGAAATCTGATACATTCCACACATAATTTCAGTTAATTTAGGCAGTATCTCTTTTTCTTGTCCTACAAGGACACCCATACATTTCATTACAAGAATTCCTTGGAAACAATCAGACAAGAGAGAGGGAGGAGCCCTCAAAAACTTAATAGTCAGAGAAAGAAACTTAGGGATGACCTGCCCTAATTAATCAGGTGGTTAAAAGTGGTGAGAGGACATTTTTTACATTCAGACTTGCAAGTTTTGAATAATGTACCCTTACAATAAAGTAAATTTAGCTCATTTAATTGTGTTCCTTGTCTGGTTTACTTGAAAAGGTTGGCAATTGCTGAGCAACAGCAATCCCAGAGATCCCCTTTGCCACTGTTAAATAAGAATCATGGGTCATTAAGCAAGGATCTCCTAACAACTTTTGTTGGCTTCCAACAAGCAAAGTCAAAGAGGAGAAGGAAGTTGCAAGTCTCATCTCACAAGGCGGCATCTCACAAGAAGGCTGGCAGAGAGGTAAGTGGTGCTGCAGGGTGAGGAAGGGCACATGAGGATGGTAATTGAGGTGTGGTGTGAACACAGGACTCAGGAAGCTGCTGAGGCTGGGCAAATGTGTATAAGGGCTGCTGCCAGGTGAGAGAAGATGAAGGAAGATGTGCAGGTGGTTACTGAGTCACACTGCAAGTACAACAAGGGAGAAGTGGCTGCTACCAGATGTCCAAGGGTATAGAATGGCTGCCGAAGCATGGCATCAGTACAGCAGAGTGTGGCTGGTGGTTGTGTACCAAAACAGAACAAGCACAATGCAGTAGGGTATGGCTGTTGATGGGCAAGGGGCTGCAGATGACTGTTGAAGGGTGTTGGGTCTCTGTGGCCTCTTAGAGGAAAAACCTGCAGAAGTGCATGTGACTTACAAGAGTAAATTGTGAGCTTCCCCCCCAGTTTTCCCATTTGTTTGTAGGAAGCTAACAGGGAAGATCACAAGTGGTGATGATATGACATGGGATGCTGTGACCATTCCATGTCCAAGTTGATTGTAAAGTATCCTAATTGTAATTATGTGTCCAATGGCAGAAAATTTCAAGACCAGTTTTAACTACCACTCATTCTACACCATCATCGCTGCCAATAACAGATGGATTGGTGATTGTTAATCAAAGACTGCCTGTATATTGAAACCTAGAACTTTATTCCTTCAATATACAATCTGATATCCTCTGAAGAGGATATTCCAATTTCTAAATGAACAGTGGCTTCATCAGGGAAGGAGAATGACATTGAATTTTCATAATCTTATTCAATAGACAAATGGAAGGGCAAGAATCAAGAGGAAAAACTAAATACCAGTTCTTCTTGCAACTGGTCAGATTTGATGGGCAGATGTGATTTTGATGTAAACAACTGAGACTCTTGTTGAACTTAATACAAAATTTCTTTGACTATAAAATGGCTCTAGACCAGGGCTGTCAAACTCCCAGCCTGCAGGCCGGATGTGTCATGTGCCGGCCATGCCCACACCTGGTTTAACAAATGGGGGAAAAATCCTGATACATCACGGGACAACGCAAGTTTGACACCCCTGCTCTAGACACATGTGGTAATCAGGAGTCATAAAGGGGCATTGTTTTTAAACAGACAATTCTAAAAACAGGATGAATCATAATGGAATAACTACCAAATGCTGTCTATGATGATGAGTAGGATGGAGAGCAGTTATTACTTGCTCCAGTCTCAAATATTATGAAGGACAAAGTGGATCAAAAATCTATTCTAGTTGCATCTGGATCAAGCACGGCAGATTTAGAATCCATTTTCTGAAGAACAAGAGAGGGGTTTTTTTAAGTGGAGTCTTTGATCCAATAGAATACTCAACAATATCCCCTTCTGGGGGAATTATAAAGGTTTGGGAAGATTAGTTAAAATCTATTACAAATCCTGTCCCATTAGAATTATCAGAAATATTTTTTGTTAGTAGGGTATGAACTCTTGAAAGCCTGCCAAAGTAATTCTCTAGCTCAATTTATACTAAGGATAATTAAATATAAGTAGAGTTACTATGAGTCTCTTTCTCATGTTTTCCCCCTTCTCTGGATTCAGGCATGTGTAACAGACATTTCTGGTGTCTAGCCTATTGAAATTGAGAGTTGTTTAATGTTTGATGGTATTAAGGCCTGTGCCAACTATTGTCCCTTTTTGTAAGCCATTTCCAGAGTAAGGCTCTAAAGTGGGAAGATAAATTATAATCTGCCTGCTTTATAAAATTTTACAGTGTTGACATGGGTCAACTAAATAATATGTATCCAAACATTACAGGCCAGGAGGTTGCTTGAGAGTGAAGGTTTATTGCTGCATTTGACACCTTTTCAAAAGGTCTAGAGAGCCATGGGAGGAGGAGTAGCACTGCACAGGCAATTTGAATTTTTTTTAGATAGCAAAACAAATTTTTTTAAAAAAAAATCCCTAATAATAAAATCAATCTCACGAAGAAGAAAAACTAAGACTACATAAATTACAAAAAAATATAAATTATGTTTTACAATCCAAAACAGTTGGATTCATATAAGATAAGCCAGTAAAATACAATCTAGCTAATATATAAACCTAATATGTAAACCTAGTATAGGCATTAATTATGGGTTTAAATGATATTCTTAAGCAGATCTCAATTATAGGAAAATAAAACAGAAAATTCTAATTCTGCTCCTCTAATAACTGGAAAGAAAAAAAGCACAGAATTTTGGAAGCTCAAATTAATATCTGCATGTAATGTACATGTCTGTTTGTTTCTTTCTTTCTTTTTAATAAAGTTGCCCAATTTACCTAGACCTTATATGGACAAAGACTGTGGAAACTCGGAATAAAAACTCTGAGACTTGTACAAGCACAACACTGTGATTCAGGGAAGAGACCCTTACAACTACTTATGGAAGTCACTAATGTGACTCATAGTAAAGCAATGGGCTATCCAAATGCAAATGATCAAAAAATGAAGCAAGACGAAACATACTACTTCAGACAAATGCTATATACCATAGGATAAAAAAGTCATGAAATATAAATACAGTTATAATTATGTAATTGGTTCTTCTGAATCAAAAAGCAAGACAGAAATCAAGTAAAAAAAAAAATAACAAAATGTTTGATTTATAATAGGGATACACCTGATCCTGTTTGACTTTTTTTTGAAAGCCTGGCAACTACATTTAAAAGAAGACAAAATGTAACCATAGTCTTATAAAGCATAAATCTACCCATTATAGAAAAGCATATCACACAGCAAGTGGCAGCTGAGGTCAACAGAACCATTACACAATTATGTCCATTCATGCACCAGAAAATCCTTCAGTCATTCATTGAACTATTGCAATGTGCTTTACATGGAGTTTCCTTTGTAAACCATTCCAAAGATACAGATGGCTGAGAATGCAGTGATGTGTATGCCACAGTACATACATACGTCCCTACTGATATACAAACTGCCAGTTGTTGACATCTAGGTACAATTCAAGGTGCTGGCTATCACCTATAAAGCCCTTCTAAGAATAAGGCCTTGTGACATAGGTAGTATCAGTGTTTCCTCCCATCTAGTGAGGTCAGCTAGAGTAGATTTTGTGCCCTGTCCGTGAAGCAATATTATTTCCTGGAACCCAAGAAGTGTGCCTTCTTGGTGATGATTCCCAACCTCTAAAATGATAGCTCTTGGAGATCTATACTGCTTCCTCCTCACTGTATTTTTTTATATAATTTTTAACAACTTGATTGATATTACAGATCGTGAGTTAAGATGATGATTGAGCCCTTTTGGTTTGTTTGGTTTTTTTTTTCTTCCTCTGTTAGAAGGTCAATTTTACAGATACAGATAATCAGAGTTGGAAGGGACCTTGGAGGTCATCTAGTCCAACCCCCTGCCCAAGCGGGAGACCCTACACCATTTCTGACAAATGGCAGTCCAATCTCTTCTTGAAAGTTTCAGGTGATGACGCTCCCACAACTTCCGAGGGCAAGCTGTTCCATTGGTTGATTGTTCTCGCTGTCAGAAAGTTTCTCCTTATTTCCAGGTTAAATCTCTCCTTGTTCAGTTTACATCCATTATTCTTTGTCTGGCCTATAGGCGCTTTAGAAAATATCTTGATCCCTTCCTCCCTGTGGTAGCCCCTCAAATATTGGAACACTGCCATCATGTCTTCCCTGGTCCTTCTCTTTACTAGACTAGCCAGGCCCAGGTCCTGCAACCGTTCGTTTTATGTTTCAGCCTCCAGTCCCCTAATCATCCTGGTTGCTCTTCTCTGTCCTTTTTCTAAAGTCTCAACATCTTTTTCATAATATGGTGACCAAAACTGGATGCAGTAAGCTAGGTGTGGTCTTACTAAGGATTTATAAAGCGGTATTAGTTACTTCCCTTAATCTTGACTGTATCCCTCTGTTAATACAATTTAGGATTGCATTAGCTTTTTTGGCTGCTGTTGCACACTGCTAGGTCATACTTAGCTGGTTGTCCACTAAGACTCCAAGATCCCTCTCACAGTTACTGCTATTGAGCCTGGTTTCACCCAGTCTATATGTGTACTTTTAGTTTTTCTTGCCTAAGTGTAGGACTTTAATTTTCTCTATACTGAATTTCATTTTATTAGATATGGCCCAGTGTTCTCGTTTGTCAAGATCCATCTGGATCTTGAGCCTATCTTCTTGGGTGTTAGCTATTCCGGCCACCATCTGCAAATTTGGTAAGTTCCCCTTCTATTCCCTCATCTAAGTCATTAATGAAGATACTGTGGTACAGAGTACTGGGCCTAAGACAGAACCTTGTGGCACCCCACTGCTTACTTCCCTTCATGTAGACTTAGACCTATTAAGGACTACTCATTTTGCTATCAACTGCATTCCCTTTCTTTGATATATGTTGTTTCTTTTTCCACTCTCTTTAATTAATTAAGTCCTTGTGGAACTAGCCTCAAAATTGAAACATTAAATTTAGATAAAAATCTAATTCCTACTTGTATCTTTGAAAGAAGTCCAGGTTATACAGGCTTCTCTATATAATATATTCTTATGAGTACAGAACACCAGAATAACATATGCAGCACAGGAAAGGAATTGATTTCTACTTGTTACAGGTAGCTTGGGCTTTTCAAACTATGGAAATATGGAAGTAAGTCTATAATTGGGAGGGAGAGGAGAGTATTTACAGAAACATTCAAAGCTTATTTACCCATTAGAAAAATATTAATACTTGTAAAAAACTACAAGAATATAAGAGTTTTGAACAGTTATAATATAAATCTTAAGTATGCTACTCTTTCTACATTGGCGAGATTTTGTTTTTAAAGTATTATACTAAATTTGGTCTCATTACTTCTGATACCCCAATTTAATTCTTATAAACCTAAAATGCTAAATCTGCTAAATCACCATTTCCATAAGAACAGAACATTTCATCATAAATATAGATCTATGACTTCACCCACAAGATCTGGCAAGAGAAGAACCTGCACATAATAAAAGACACAGTTTCTTCTCCCCATAAATGTCTCTAATAGCAACTCCAAAATATACAGCCTAATTCAGAAATGTACCATGTCAGAACACATCCAAAAATAGCAGAATGTTTTTGCTTAGAATTTCATGTTAGAGATTTCAGGAATGTTTTCCTTAAAAAATTATAATTAAACCCTGTCATCAGGAGCTGGCACCACATTGTAGTTTAGAAAATACTTCCCGAGCCAATTGAGGTAATCATAAAGCATTTTTCCTCCAGAGTGTGACTAATTTTCTATATGCACATGTGTGAAAATAACAAGATAACGGGGTGTTCTTTCTAGTAGGAAGAAGATTCTTCAAGAAATATTATTACTGAGATTGTGTAGTTAACTCCTATTTATTACATCAGATCTCTGGATACAGTTAATGCTGTCATTGCCATTTTTAATGGTTTAGCAGGTTCACTTTCCATTACTACCATGTTGCAGTATCTAAAGGTACTCCTGTGCATAGTCACGTAGCAGAAAATGAATCATACCTGAAAAAGACTGAAGGCAACAAACAACTCCATATTAGGCAAAAGAACTGGCAGGAACAAATAAACTCCAATAAACATCCTTATCTCTAAGACTACTCAATAAAAGAGAACGTGACCAGTCCTCTGGGCGCTCTCATCAAGAAGATTCATTGTGTCCGTGTGGTTCTTCTTAATCGATGCGAGGTCCGGTCACCTAGGCGGGTGATCGAAACTCTGCCAGTTCCTGCCGGGTGATCTCTTCCACTGCGGTATCGAACAAACTTCACAACTGGTGACCCCGACGTGATTCTTGTCCAGGGATACGTCGCCTGACTCCTATACTACGCACCGGGAAGGCAAGCGCTTCGTAAGTATGGGCTCCTCAAAATCCAAAGTTCTCTCCAAACATGTGGAGGAACTTTCCTCTATAGTCGGGAAAGCTAACAACCTGCAAAAGGTTAACGGCAAAACTATATATCCTCTATCGAAGAGACAAATTTCTCATTTTCTCCTTTACCTTCAAAAAAATTGCCCCGCTTATCCTGAAGAAGGCACTCTCAAGTCTTCTACATGGGCACGCAAATGGCTCCGTAATCCCCCCAGAGCTCCTCCAGACATTTTGTGTACGTGGCAAGCCCTAATGACTGCCATAACGACGATGTTTCCAATTTCAACTAATCCACAAACGGAACAATCCCTTGAAGATACATCGTCTTCCAAAATTGATACTGTTTCAAATTCTGTTCCCCTTAATACCTCTTCTAACCCCTCTTCTCTGTATCCTTCACTAACATCTTTAAATTGTCCACCCCCCTATCAATTGATTAACACACCGTCACTAACTTCCTTTGACGAGCCTTTAAAAACCCCTGACAAAACCAATTCGACAGAACCTCCTATCATGAATTCCTTTCAAAAGGCAGTACAAACTGGGAAGGTTTCGCCGGAAGACCTTTCCTGTTTTCCTATGGTATTACACACTCCGGCGGGGGCTAACGCTCCCTTTCCTCATTACGTTCCAATGGAGTGGGACATATTGAAGGAACTGAAAACTGCCACAGTTAAATACGGTCTTCAGTCACCATATGTCCGTACACTTATGGAAAATATGGCAACTAATTACCGTATCTTATTTTCTGAATGGCAAGCTATGGCTAATATGTTACTCACTTCCTCACAATTGGCTTCATGGCATAATGATTATAGAATAGCCATCCAAGCCGCGGCGGCTGCTGGTTTACCACCGAATGTAACAATAGACCATTTATTATGCCAAAATACTATAATTACTCCTCAGCAAGAAATTACAATTGGCATTCAAGGATACAATTTAATGAAAAATGCTGCTTTAAATGCTTTCCGCCGCATACCCGATTCTTCGCAACCTACTTTGTCCTTTGCGAAGATTCTTCAGGGACCTTCTGAGCCCTACTCTACCTTTATAGACAGACTGTCTGATGCCATTAACAGACAAATTGACAATCCGCTTGCATAGGCTGAATTACTAATAAAATTAGCAGTCTCTAACGCTAACGCAGACTGTCAGGCGGTACTAAAACCGCTGCAATCAATACCACATCAAACTCTGGCAGATTATATCAGAGCCTGTCAAGATGTTGGCATGGAAGCACATCGTGCCCGTTCTAACGCTTCTGCCCTTGCTTCTGCGCTATCCTCCACCTTCCCTATGACTGTGCCTCGTCAAGGAAACTGTTATAATTGTGGAAAACCGGGTCATTTTAAAAGTCAATGCAGGGCTCGGGGAGGGGGAAATGCTCCAAAAAGAAAAACCTTTGCCCAAACCACCAAGCCTAAAACCACATGTCCAAGGTGCCGTAAGGACTATCACTGGGCGAGCCAATGCCGATCCAATCCTCAGCAGGGACAGGCTTCGGAAAACTAGTTGCGGGGTTGGCAACTAGCCCCGACAATAAGGTTGCAAATCGGAATGCATTCCCTGCTGAATTATCAGAAGATGTAGTTTATGAGGACGTAGGAGCAGTCATTACTCTTCCCCTCACTATAACTACACAACAGCCTATTGCATCTGACTGTCCTGCTTTGCTGATCCCCACTTCCGCTCTGATAATAGAAGGAGTAATAGCCGCTCCTTTTCTTTACAATGTTTACTCTATAAATTGTTTGTCCATGGCAGTAATGGGAGATTGCCCCTTTTTTCTAAAAAAGGGCATGATTGTAGCTACCTTTATACTTCTTTTGCAGTCCTCCGATTCCCTTTCCTTTATGGCTTTGCAACGACCTGTACAGACCTCGAAACCTTTACTCACGGTTATTCTGAACAACCGATCCTTTTCAGGTCTCGTTGACACGGGTGCTGATGTTTCTGTTATTTCTGCCTCTGAACGGCCCCCTGAGTGGCCGCTCGACCCTTCGCCGGCAGTTCACGGTGTGGGAGGAGCTCAAGCCGCTCAGGTCAGCTCTAACTGGTTGTCTGCTTCTATTGCTGGGGTTTCTACTATCGCGCACATAAAACCCTATGTGCTTCCGCTGTCCTTTAACCTGTGGGGACGGGATCTCCTATCGCAATTGCAAGCTACCATTTCTTTTCCCTGGTGATCTTCCTTATGCCTCATACGCTACCGCTATCTTTGACTACCTCTGTTCCGGCCTCTCCCGTTAGAAAAATTAAATGCCCTAAAAGAATTGATCCATGCTCAAAAAATTGCTGGACGTATTGAGCCGTCCACAAGCCCCTATAATACACCGGTTTTTGTGATAAAGAAAAAATCTGGTAAATGGCGCCTATTATAAGATTTACGCGCCATAAATGCCATTATAAAACCAATGGGGGCCTTACAATGTGGACTACCTAACCCCAATCTCATACCTTCGGATTATGATCTAGTGATCATAGATTTAAAAGACTGTTTCTTCTCTATCCCCCTTCAAAAACAAGACAGGCAAATATTTGCATTTACTATACCTGAATTAAACAATTCTCAACCCACCCAACGATATCAATGGAAAGTGCTACCCCAGGGCATGCTTAATTCACCAACTATGTGCCAGGCCTATGTTAAAGAGGCATTACAACCTTATAGAGCACTCTATCCCAACTATCTTGTATATCATTACATGGATGATATATTAATAGCAACCGCAGGTGAGAAGGGCATTATACAAGAGAGCCTACCCCAGTTGACAACTATATTACAGGCGGCAGGACTTTACATAGCACCTGAAAAAATACAGCGCAAATATCCATTCACATATCTAGGTCATAAGCTTTTACAGGCTGCCGCTACTCCCGCGCTGCCTATATTGTCATTACCCTCTAACCCCACATTAGTACAGCTTCAGCAATATCTTGGCACTCTCAACTGGGCCAGACCATATCTCTCTCTTACCACTGCTCAGCTCTCTCCGCTCTTTAATGCTCTAATAGGTCTAAAACATCCTTCGGATAAAGTAATTCTCTCCAAGGATCATAAGGATGTCCTGCAATTAGTTAACAGGACATTAACTCATCTATGGGTGGATCGAGTAAGTGACAATCACCCGCTATCCCTTGCTCTCCTTAACACTCCAATGCTCACTACGGGTATATTATTACAAATCCCACCCTCGCCAAAGAAATCCCTGCACATTATAGAATGGTTACATTTACCCCATACTCCTCGTGTCACTATCTCTACCCGCCACATACAAATTGCACAGCTTATACAAAAGGGACGACACAGGGCAAAAACTCTAATTGGATATGACATAGACACCTTATATGTTCCCATGAAATTAACTCAATGGGAGCCACTATATCAGTCATCTGCCATCATACAGGATGCCCTGGCTGATTGGGTAGGACATACGTCGTGTCACCTCCCCTCTGATCCTAGGCTTCAACTCATAAAAGTCATCCCTATATCCTTCAGTAGTCCCATCACCTCGACCCCCATTCCTGCTGCTCTCACGGTTTTTACAGGCGGGTCCAAAACCCATGGGGCATGTACATGGACATATCTTAACACCTGGCATAAAAGGCTAACTCTTCCACAAACCTCTGCACAAAAGGCGGAATTGGCCGCATTCAATATGGCCCCTGCCCTGTTCCCACACCAATCAATTAATGTGATCTCTGATAGTCTATATGTTACTCAGCTGGTTAATAATATCTTTGAAGCATATATATCCCCTGCTACTCCGCATGATCTGTATGATTTACTAAGTGATCTACAGATCCTGCTGAATAAACGCAAATGCCCCCTCTTTCTAGCCCATATACGAAGTCACCAAAACCTACCTGGGTTCCTATCAGAAGGCAATCAAAGAGCCGATGAAGCGTGTATTGCATGCCCAATTACCATTAAAGCACCTATGCCTATTGCACTCACAGCTTCTCAGAGCCATGAATATTTCCATCAAAACAAAAGAGCCCTTGTAAAACAATTTGGAATTACCATGGCTGAAGCAACAGCCATTATTCAACAATGCCCTACTTGTAGTAAGCAGAGTAAAGGCTTAGCTCAAGGCACCAACCCCAGAGGGATTCAAGCATGTGAAACCTGGCAAATGGATGTTACTCAATTTATCCCATTTGCACCTTGGAAATATTTGCATGTATCGGTGGACACCTTTTCGGGTTTTATTATGGCAACTCCACAAAGAGGTGAATCCACCAAACATGTAATTAATCATTGTATTCGAACCTTTACAGTGCTGGGATGTCCACACACGCTAAAAACAGACAATGGGCCAGCTTATATTAGCACCGCCTTTGCGGAATTTTGCCATAAGTGGTCCATTGTTCACAAATTTGGTATACCATTTAATAGTCAAGGGCAAGCTATCGTTGAAAGAGCTAACCAAACCCTGAAGTTAGCTCTTCAGAGGTATATGGGGTCAAATGGCCACCCGAGGCCCCCCAACCTCCCAGCACTGCAAAACATTCTCAACGTATGCCTATATACGTTGAACTTTCTGAACCTCACTGGAACCCCTCCTCTCACCCCAGCATCTCGACATTTTTCAAAACCTCCTGTTCCCACTTCCAGACCCCTTGTTTATTACAGGCATCTACCAGATCCTGCTTGGAAAGGACCAGCAGAGCTTATAACATGGGGTCAAGGCTATGCCGCTATCCAATTGCCTGATAAAGTTTTGTGGATTCCAGCACGCTGCGTTCGTCCTTTCCATCCATCTTCCCACGACAAACGCAATGACGCATCTGATTGTCAACCAGATACTGTTATCCCTGTTTGGTTTTTTGGTGGCACATAATATCAACTCACACCGCGCCTTATCAATATGCTGGACGGTCAAAGACTCTCAGGGTGAATTATTAACTCAACTTTGTAATATGACTCGTTTAGACCTATTTTTCCCGCAGCTGCAGTTTGATTTTGCGGAAATGCTTCATGGTGTTATTCCTTATAAAGACTTTATTAATTCTGCTTCCTGGCCTCCCCAACCCTATCCCTCACATGTATATAATTGCTATTTTTACTTCTGTCCTGGACACTCTCAAACAGCAGATGATAAATATCAATGTGGGGGTGTCGCGGACACATTCTGTAAAAATTGGGGATGTGAAACGACCGGCTATATGTCATGGACTCCACACAAGCCTGATACCTACATCTCCATCGGAAGATCTACCACCAGAAAAAAATGCGATTTTGGAGAGACATCTTCCTGGAACACTCGGTGTAATAACATCACTATAACTTTTCTATCAAAGGGCAAGGACTCTCCCTTATGGGATCAAGGCATGAAATGGGGGGGACGGATGTATGATCCTTCGGGTTATGATTATGGCAATGTATTTTATATCCAAAGACATGTGACCCTACCATCTACTAACCCTATAGGACCTAATTCAAATATCAAATCTTCCTTTCTACAACCGTTAAGCAATCCTACTAATCCAATTCTCTCTTTAATCTCTTCATCATATGCCTTTTTGAACGCCACCTCCAATTTTACTCATCAACCCTGTTGGCTCTGCATATCTTCCACTCCGCCCTTTTACGAGGCAGTAGCCTCATCAGAGGCTTTTTCAAACCAAACCACCGATCGTCAATGTAGATGGAAGAACTCTACCATTACCGTTACCTCTGTCATAGGTGTTGGATGTTGTTTAGGTAACATTCCCTCCAATTATTCCCAGTATTGTCATAATGGTTCTACTCACTATAAATGCCAGATCTACTTAGGAAAGGGAAGAACCAGCATTGGAGAAGGATATAATCAGGTCTACACTTCTATGGGAGGGAACATTAATGATCGATTAAAAGGACAATATTTTGTGGCCGGAAACACTTCTATTTGGGCATGTTCCACAGGTGCTACCACCTGTGTATCCGGAGATGTACTTATACAACAAAAGGCCTTTTGCATACAAGTAATGTTGTTACCAAAAATTGAATTATATAAGGATCCCGAATTTGTCTCCCTTCTAGAACCTGAGATGCTTCTTAGAGCCAAAAGGGAAATTGTAACTGCTCTTACATTATCAGTTTTGCTAGGTTTGGGAACAGTAGGAGCTGGCACAGGCGTAGGTGCTCTCATTCATAATACCAATCAAATAAGTAGACTATCGGCTGAAATAGATGAAGACTTAAAAACCTTAGAAGTCTCCATCTCAGCTATGCAGGAATCACTCACTTCCCTAGCTGAAGTTGCACTACAAAATAGAAGAGGCCTTGATCTGTTATTTTTAAAACAAGGAGGCTTATGTGCAGCTTTAGGACAGGACTGTTGTTTCTATGCTGATTCATCTGGAGTAGTCACAGATTCCTTAAATAAATTAAGGGAACGACTGAAGAATAGAGAGATAGAACGGCAACAGTCGATGGGATGGTTCCAAAGCATGTTTCAAATATCACCATGGTTAACTACATTGCTTTCTGCACTTATAGGACCACTCATATTGCTAATATTACTGTGTACTATTGGACCTTGCATGCTTTCAAAAATACTTAACTTTTTGCGTAATCGACTATATAGCATGAATGAAGTCATCACAGATACTCACACAAAGATCAATAGCCTTACATGCAATCTGGAAAAACAAGCCTTGTTACAATTTTCTGATAGTGACTATGAGGAACCTGATATCATGAAAGAAGATATGATCTCTCTTATGGACATGGGGAGCGATGGGTCGGAGGATGTACCTCTCGCCATTAGTAAGAATAATATCATAAATAAATAAAAACAGATGAGATGTTGCAGTATCTAAAGGTACTCCTGTGCATAGTCACGTAGCAGAAAATGAATCATACCTGAAAAAGACTGAAGGCAACAAATAACTCCATATTAGGCAAAAGAACTGGCAGGAACAAATAAACTCCAATAAACATCCTTATCTCTAAGACTACTCAATAAAAGAGAACGTGACCAGTCCTCTGGGCGCTCTCATCAAGAAGATTCATTGTGTCCGTGTGGTTCTTCTTAATCGATGCGAGGTCCGGTCACCTACGCGGGTGATCGAAACTCTGCCAGTTCCCGCCGGGTGATCTCTTCCACTGCGGTATCGAACAAACTTCACACTACCAGAATATTTGAGTATCAACCCGCTCTAGAAAATGCTTTATCAATATATTTTCACACCGTGGCATTTGAATCAATTTACAAACCTTGAGATTAAAAAAAGTAATTTATAAACTCACATTTTATTCCTGAAGAATGACAATATACTCATCAAATTATTCTTATAACTAGCAGGTTTTAATAATAATTTCAATGAATTTTCAATTTTTAATTTCCCTTCACATTAACAAATATATTAAACCCAGGTGATCTGGGACCAGGGAACAGATCAATATATACTTAACTATTTAAATTTGATGGAGCTTGAACATTTTTAATTTTGGGTATGACCATGTTCCTGGATAAATACAATTCAATATACAACAATATCCAAAGTGCCAGATTATAGTTATTCTTTTGATACCAGGCATTCAAAAATAAAATAATGTGAATATATGGGATAATGAGAAAGAGTTAGAATTGTTGTATACCATAATATAGGTATTCAAATATCCATGTTTTGGAAGATATCATAATCCTTATAAAATTATCAATTTAGATTAAAGAGAACTTGGTTCCTCTAATTCCCACAACTAGCTCATATGGAAAAGAGATCAACCTCCAACTTGTATATGTAACATCTTTAACATTTGCTCTTTCTGTGCTTGTGATTAAATGTAACATTTTAAAATCCCAAAGTTCTAAGAAAAGCATAAATCCTTGTCTCACAGCTGCTGTTTGACTCTGAAAGCACAGGCAAGCCTTAACCATCAAGAAATCCCAATAGACTGAGCTGGAGAACACCTGTATCTCTTCATTTAGCTCCAATAACAAAGCATAAACTTCAGCATTACAAAAATAGATGCCATGTTCAGCTGCAGTTACATTTTGCTCCTAATTCCCGTGAACAAAAATGCTAAGAGCATGAAATCATTGAAGCAAGTTCTGTCATCAGAAGGATAAGATTTTTTTTTTCTTTTTTGGAGCAGAAATCCAGTGGGAACATGATAGAAAACCAGCAACAATTACACATAAAGTATGGAGTGAAATCCTCAGGGAGAGAAGAGGAAATGTAACAGGATAGATGCGTGTAATTGTTATGCTTTATGCCCAAACCATAAATGTGAATTGTCTTTAATTTAAAATTCTTCAAGATAAACTATTTTTAAAATTGTGCGTGTATGTGTGTGTGTGTCTTATGTATGAGTAATATGAAATCATTCTTTTGAAAACCAAACTCCATTTGAATTAATTTCATCTTTTACCAATAACTGAATAGAAAAAACTGACAATTTCATTTTATCCAAACTTCAATACTAAGGGGAAAAGAGATTGAGGCAACCATCCTGAATTTTATGCCCATCTCTTCCTTTCCAATTAACCCCACTGAACAAAATTAACCTCTGCAACATAAGGAGGTATCAAATAACATTGTTGCTGTTGTAATTTATGTTTCTGCAGATTTCAGTAAAAGAGTTCTCCTTTACTGGGTATAATGAAAGAAATACATAATACTGTTCTTAAATTTATAATACTATAGATTTCAACTTATAATCACTATTTTTATTTATTATGTGCAATTTTTAAGAAGTGCAAACAAATTTATATAACCCACTGATTGATTGATAGATATAGATAGATTTAAAAGCAGAACTACAATGACGTGGGATAATACCCGAAGGAAGCTGAACAGAATACATGTGGGTACCCGTGAAAACTTAAGAAAACATATAGATAGATATAGATATATATAAAGAGAGATATAAACCACCATGAAAGAAGAATAAAATGATTTTTATAACAAGACCTCCTACGAGACCAGGCATTTTGTAATCCTCTAAAATTTACTCCTAAGCACCCCTCAACATTGGTCATGGTTGCTGGGGCTGCTGCCAGCAACATCTTGTTCCCTACAGCTGTCCTGGGCAGGGGGTTCTTTTTGAGGGATGAAAAATAGGATTGAGATATTATAAAATGAGTCATTAAGAAAAAGAACTTCTTTGTAAGTTCTCAATTTATTTATTTTTCTTAATTGACTTATCCCTTTCTTAAAAATTCTTTCTGGAGATGAAACATTTGTAGAATTCTGTTTATATCCTATCTGGTTTATTTTCCCTTTGAAATAATATACGTCAAGCCAATTTTGAAATATGAACTATATAGGCAGTCCTCGAGTTATGACCTTTGTTTAATGATGGTCCAGAAATAGAACTGCCTCAGAAAGGATGCTTTGTGGCCCATAAGCATGTCTCACTGTCACAAAATACTGCACCATCACCACTGCAGACACATGATCGTAATCTTGGCATTTGGCAACCTGTTGGCATTTAAAAAATCAATGGGGAAACCAGTAGGGAAGATTACAAGCTGCTGCCACCTGCAGAGAGGACTCCAGTTTGTCTCTGGGGACTAGCTGAACGAACTGTCTCATGAGGAAAGTTGAACATAACCTGAACACCCTTGGTAGGTAGTTCTTTCAACCAGCCCCAGAAATAACAGGAAGCTGTCCAAGCAAAGAGAAGACAGCCAGCTCAGTAAGGCATAGAGTGCATAGAGCCTTAAATTGGGGGGGGGGGAGAGGCCTTGTGAGGCCTGGCGCAGGTGGGCATATGTGTCTCTTCATTCAGGAGTTAAAAACCCTGCTTGGAGTTTGGCAGGAAGGATTTTCAACTCTTGAGCAGATCCTTCCAGGGTCTCTCTTACCCCTGAAGCATCCCATACTCATTACCTGGGAATGCATCCACTTAAGAGCCCTATTGGCAGTGGTTAGAATACAGTATTACAAGCCAACTCTGCTCACAGCCTGGAGTTAGATCCTAATCGGGTTAAAGGTTGATTCAGCCTTCCATCCATGTGAGGTTGGTAAAATGAGGACCCAGATTGTTGAGGGAAATATGCTGACATTATAAACCACCCAGAAAGTGTTATAAAACACTATGGAATGGTTAATGCTATAAGTCTAAGTGCTAATGCTATTGATAACCCACACAATCACTTAGTGATAACTGGGAGTGACAGTATTATGGGCATTGAGTGAAGACCTCACATGATGTGTCACTTAATGACTTCTTCACTCAATGACCTGTATTGCAGTCCCAATTGTGTCATAAGTCAAGGATTACCTGTAGAAGCATGTGGAATAGGTATAACTGTCTTTAAACCACAACTGATGTTTAAAGCCATGTCACACTGAACCAACGGATGCAAAGAGGATGTAAAACGGACAAAAAAGCTTGCCATCCGTTGGAAAACGCGATGCATTTGTTGTGTACTCACTGCGTACGTCTTTCATACGCTCTATTCATAAAACATCCGTCTACTGCTATTTAATCCGCTCAAAAAGTTTTGAGCTGCACAAAACCTTTTGAGCGGATGAACTTTCCGCCGCGTACGATCTACATCCACGACACATAAGGGTAACAAACATTCTACGTCCGTTGTCATCCGTTACACGTCCGATGTATCCTCTCGGCATCCTCTGGCCATCCACGCAACTCACATCCGCTGCAGCGGAAAGCAGAAAGAGGGAGGAAGCGAAAGGTACGCGGAATGTCCACACAGCATTAGCAGCACGGACATAGAAAGGATGTAAGCAGATGCATCTCGTATATAAAGCATTAAAACGGACAAAACGTTCGTATATGGAATGTATCTCGGATATTTAGGATGTCTGGAGGATGTCTAGAGTATGTGGAAGGACACCTAGCAGAAAACCGACATTTCCTATAAAAAGGGGGAGGAAATCACCTGGATCTCACTATCAGTCCAGCAGCCCTGGTGTGCAGACCTCTTCAACCTTGCTCTTCTTGCTCTTCCACATCATCCATTGATCTCCACCATGGATCATCGCACACTCCTTTTGGTAGCCGCCATCATTCAACACCAGAACCAAGCCCTCTTCAGACTGTTTCACCCTTTCTATGCAAAGAGAAGGAAACGTCCAAGAACTGTGTGGGTCCGATGATGGATCGGGAGAAGAGCGGAGTTTGGATTTTATGACAAGCTGATGGTGGAGCTGAGGAATGAAGACACTCGTGCATTCCAGCACTTCATGAGGATGCCACCAGCCATGTTTGACGAAGTTGTGGAGCATCTGAGACCCAGGTTGACCAAGGCAAACACCAACATCCGGCCCATCTGGACCCTGGACTGAAAGTGGCACTGACTCTGCGCCACCTGGCCTCTGGGACCACGTACAGAAACATGCAGTATGCCTGGAGGGTGCCACACAACACCATCAGCATTGCGGCCAGAGAAATGGTGCAGGCCATCATCGAAGAATATGTGGAGGAGCTCCTCCAGTGTCCCACCACTGAAGAAGGCTGGAGGAAAGTTGCAGAGCAGTGGTATCAGAGGTGGAATTTTCCCAACACCGTTGGAGCCATAGATGGGAAGCACGTGGCCTGCAAAGCTCCAGCCAAGTCAGGGTCCACTTATTTCAACTACAAGGGCTTCTTCAGCATCATCCTCTTTGCCATGGTTGATGCTGACTACAAGTTCATGTACATCGATGCTTCAGGCAACGGGTCAGCTTCAGATGCCCAGATATACAATGCTAGTGACCTCAAGGGTGGGCTGGAACACAACTTCATCATGGGTTTCCCAGATCCAGATCCCCTACCCAACGACACACAAGATGTGCCCTACTTCATCGTGGGTGATGACGCCTTCTCCCTCAGAACCTACCTCATGTAGCCCTACACTTCCAGATACCTCACCCGTGAAGAGAGGATCTTCAACTACAGGCTGTCCAGGGCAAGATGGGTGGTGGAGAACGCCTTTGGCATCCTGACCAACAGGTTCCAGGTACTTCTCACCACCATGCAGCATCGCCCACAGACCGTGAGGAGCATCATGGAAGCTTGCTGCATCCTGCACAATCTCATGCGCACCCACAACCCAGTGTTGCAGAACAGGCTTGTGGACCGTCAACAAGGCAATGGGGACATAGAGCCTGGTGAATGGAGGCAAGGACTAAACCTGATCGACATTGTGGATGTGCAAGGCCCCAACAGAGCTTCACGTGGAGGGAAGAAGCAGTGAAACCTCCTGAAACACTGGTGCAACTCCCCAGCTGGAGTAGTGGAGTGGCAAGACAGGATGGTAGATGCTTAATGGATGCTTCCTTCAGCCTGTCTCATCACACTGATGAGATTGTGCCATGTATGTTGAGTGGCCTTACAATGAATAGGGCATTAATAAAGAGTTTTGTTTATGTTGAAATGTGTGGATCAATGATTAAATTGTTATTGATAATAAAGGGCCATATGTGTGGCAGCTGGGTGGGTGGACCATACAGACCCACTATGCTTTCACTGGAGGTTTATCTATCCCACAACTATCCTTACCCATCCCACAACTATCCTTATCCCACAGTATCCTTACCAATCCCAAAGCTATCCATCCCACAGCTATCCTTACCCATCCCACAGCTATCCTTACCCATCCCACAGCTATCCATCCCACAGCTATCCTTACCCATCCCACAAGCATGGAAAGCTTAACCCTTTTTTCAAAGTTTTCCCCAACACTTTTTAAGTAAAAAAAAATGAACCAAGTGTGTGAAGCAAAGATAACCTTTATTAATAACAAACTGTATGACTTTATTAAAAAGCAAAATGACCCAAGTAAAGTGTCTTTAAGCAAAGATAAGGTAGATAAGGTGAACAAGTAACAACTCAGTCTCTGGCACTCTTTTCAGTCACTCTGAGGCGTGCTCATGGTCTCAGAGGTAAAAGGGCCAGGGACTGTGGAGGTGGCTGTTGCTGGAGGGCTGGTCTGAGGCGCCATTGGGGTGCCTGGCCCCGAGAGTACAACAGGAGATGGTGTTTGCAGGAAGCTCTCAGAGAGCTGACTCAGTCCCGTGAGGTTGAGAGGTACTTTCTCAAGGTCCTGGGATGTGAGGCCCAACACTGATGACAGATGTTCTGAGGAAGGGCTTGGCTGTGGGGTGGAGGAAGGAGGAGTGTAGTGGGGCTGTCTGGTCTGCAGCTGGATCAGCTGAGGCGTCTGTGGCGTCCAAGGAACCTGGGTGTGGACTGGGAAGGGCTGCCTCTGCTGTGGGAAGTCCTGGTAGTGGTAGGCTTGGTAGGCGAGGGGCTGCTGAAATCCGTGGAAGGGCTGTGACATAGGTTGGGGTGGAGGAGCAGACCTGGAGTGGGTAGGAGCAGGTTCAGCTGGGCCTGGAGGGTGGTGCAGAAGAGCTGTGATCCTCTCCTTCATCGCCTGGTACTGGGCCTCGGGCATGTCCATGAGGGTCTGGCTCACATACGTGATGAAGGGCTTGCGGTTGGAGGATGGTATGTCAAAGTGGACCAGCTGGGAGAGGAGATCTGTGCTGGCTTTGATTGTGTCCCTGATCTCCAAGAGGACAGTGTGGCTCTGTCCCTCTGGTCTGCCTCTCTGCCTGCTTTCTGTAGAGGTGGAGCTGGGGGTGGGGGTGGGTTGGTCTCTGGTGGCTGCCTCTTCTTGCTCCATCTGAGACAGGGGACCTCCACGTCCTCTGGCATGGGGAGTGCAGCTGTCAGGGGGGTCTCTGTCGTGGGCCCTCCAAAGACACCTGCCTGGACACGGTAGCTGTCTCCTGGCTGGAAGAGGAGTGGCTCTCTGTGGGCTGTCTGAGGGAGAGGGTTGACAGAGGGGCTGCTCCTCGGTGGTGGATCTCACCCTCCAGGAAGCTGCACCTGGCCATGACATAGGTCTCCCGGTCAATGAGCTTGACAGCGGCCTGCCCGGATCTCTTCAGGTGCAGCTTGCCATACCAAGTGTGCATATGCTTCCACCACCCCAGGAGGACATCTGAAGTGTAGCCCAGGCTCTCCGCCTTCTCTCTCCACGCTGCCTGCTTCCGCTTGGTGTTGCGATAGAGCCTATGGCCCTTCCTCCACAGGTACTCATTCTCCCTCAGCCATTCCAGCACCTCCTCCTCATGGTCCTCAGAAATGGAGTACTGTTTCCTCTCCCCTTTCTCCTTGCCTTGCCTCTTCCCCCGCTGGCAGGGGCTTCAGGGCCTTCAGCAGCAGGGCTTTGAGGGCCTTAGGGCTGGTCCACCACAACAGCAGCAGCAGGAGAAGCAGCAGCAGCAGCAGGAGAAGCACCACCAGCAGCAGTAGGAGGAGGAGCACCAGCAGCACCAGCAACACCAGCAGCAGCAGCAGCAGGAGAAGCACCACCAGCAGCAGCAGCAGGAGAAGCACCACCAGCAGCAACACCAGGAGCACCAGCAGCAGCACCAGCAGCTTCAGAGTCAGCGCCAGGGGGTGGGATGGTGGTTCTGTCCTTCTTGCCAGGGCTGGCAGGAGTAGGCACAGGCTTCCTCTTCTTCCCCATGGTGTTCTCTCAAGATGTCTCTGGCAGCAGGTCTTTCCTCTGAATGGTGACCTGCTTGAGAGCTGCATCCTTTTATATCTGCAGAGCTTACGCAATTCATCCTCCCCGTATGCGCAGTGAACGCTTTGCATCCGCTACGCATCCACTACACATCCACTACGCATCCGCTATGCATCCTATAGTCCGTGATGCATCTGCGTCATCCGCTATGCATCCGTTACGCATCCGTTCCTTCCGCTACATGTCTGCTTCGCTGTTCTCCCCTGGAAGCCCTGCGGATGTGTCATCTGCTTCCATCCACTTTCATCCGCTAGGCTTCCTACGAACATCCGCTTTACATCCCCACTACATCCTCCCCACGTCCGTTCTTTTCCGTTGTTGTCCTCTCTGTTTATGCAAATTTGGGGCACTTTTGAGAGCGGATAACAATGGATGGAAAATTTGCTCATCCGCTGTGTCCTTTTTACATACGTTTTGCATCCGTTGGCCAGTGTGACCTAGCCTTAAATGAATTGACAATAACCCAAATCTTTTTCTTATATTTCTTCACTGGTAAGTTGTTCCCTACAAAAATAGTGGAAACAGCTCTCAATATCCAATATTTAACAACATAATGAACTACAAACAAAATACATGTGGCCCTAGTTATCCGTGGTCCCATTATCCACTCTTTTGTGAGTCGGTGGTTAGTATACAGACCAGATCATTATCTATGGTAAAGGGTTTTGAATATCCATGATTTTTGGTGTAAGGTTCTATTTGGAGGATAATTTTTAAAATGTTTTTATACATTTTACACATGAGCAAAATGGCAAACAGATCTTGGCATTATTTATGAAGTATATATTTTCAACATCCCATTATCTATGGTTTCTTTATCCATGATTGTTCAATTTGAACAAAGCCCCAACAAATAAAGAGAACCACCTATATAATGAATATGAAACTTAACTAAATTCTGATTTATTCCAGCAAATTAAAACTCCTATAGTCATCCATCATCCATCATATTTTGCTTTGGTTCATTTCCAATATGAGTATTCTATGACATTTTCTCTTTATTATATCATAAGAAAAAGAGGTCAACTGTTTCTTTAAATTTCCAATTTTTAAAAGTTTATGTCACCATAGTAACAGTGTGAGCAAAATATCTTTTTTAAAATTTGTTCATCATTCTGAACATTCTGAAGAATATGTAATTCCTTTAAATCAGTGTTTTCAAACTTGGCAACTTTTAAGATTTAACCAGCCAGCTGATTTAAGTTAACAAATCTTTATGAAAAGTTAAAAGTTTACATCTTGGACAACGTATCACAAAAGGATACTTACTTCTGATATATTCTGATAATAGCAATAACTATCTATCATGGATTTAATAAATAAAGTAGCACAGTTAGAAAGATGAATGCAATATCCACACAAAAATGTCTTAAGTTGGTCAAATGAAAAAAAAAGACTCAACTTTTCCATTGATATTGTAATGGATCTCGGTTTCTGAAATACATCTGTTTTTCTTGAAGCTCTCTTACATGCTCAGAAAATTCTTCCATTTCCTTGTAGATATATTTTTTCCAAGAATTTGACACTTACCAGAACTGTAGCTGTAATCCTTACACTGAGGGATCTGAATGGTGAAAGCTAACCAATCTGGAGCAAAAAGTGATTCTGGCTTTCTGCTTTCCTTGAGCCATTTGCTGTTGTGTAGGTCTCTGGTATCGGATGGACCTTGTATTAAAGGAATACGCTTCTCCTTTCCACCATCACCTGGATAAATGGTTAAAAAATGTTTAGAGTACAAGGAAGAGATGTTGAACAGAATTACAATTTTAAAAATCAGATAATGTAACCCTTTTTTCTATTGGTAATACCAAAATAACGGCATAAGACTTTGTTCGTAATAACTATGTGTTAAACATCTATGAAGTCATCCAGGTCATGGTTGTCCCAAAGCTGCTTTTTCAAGAGGCAACTGGACTTTCTGGTTTTTCTTCTTGTTACCCAAGAAGCTTCTTCAGCTTTGACTGGATGGTGGGGAATGGAAGGATGTATAATTCTTACAGACAGCTGGTCATTTGCATTCTTTTAGAGTTGTTGCAGCCACCTGGAGGTTTATCTGTGTAATCAGAGTCACCTAAGTAGTGCAAATGGGTTCGGAGCCTTCTTGGAACTGTTGAAAGGACTGTGTTTGTAGACTTCAGATAGATGAGGTCATATCCCTATCCCTGTTGATATCGTCATTAACGATTTAGATGAGAGAATAGAAGGGGAACTTACCAAATTTGCAGATGACATTAAGCTGGCAGGAATAGGTAACACCCAAGAAGATAGGCTCAAGATCCAGATGGATCTTAACAGATTAGAACACTGGGTCGTATCTAACAAAATGAAATTCAATGTAGAAAAAAGGAAAGTCCTACAGTTAGGCAAGAAAAACAAAATGTACACAGATAGACTGGGTGAAAACAGGCTCTGTAGCAATGAGAAGGATCTTGGAGTATTAGCGGACAACCAGCTAAATATGAGCCAGAAGTGTGCAGCAGCAGCCAAAAAAGCTAATGAAATCCTAAATTGCATTAACAGAGGGATACAATCAAGATCAAGTGAGGTACTAATACCACTCTATAAAGCCCTAGTAAGACCACACCTACAGTACTGCATCCAGTTTTGGTCACCACGTTATAAAAAAGATATTGAGACTTTAGAAAAAGTACAGAGAATAGCAACCAGGATGATTAGGGGACTAGAGAATAAAACATATGAACAACAGTTACAGGATCTGGGAATGGCTAGCCTAGTGAAGAGAAGGACCAGGGGAGACATGATGGCAGTGTTCCAATATTTGAGAGGCTGCCATAGAGAGGAAAGGGTCAAGCTATTCTCCAAAGTACCCGAAGGCCAGACAAGAAATAATGGATGGAAACTCAACAAGGAGAGATTTATCCTGGAAATAAGGAGAAACTTTCTGACAGTGAGAACAATCAACCAATGGAACAGCTTGCCCTCAGAAGTTGTGGGAGCGTCATCACCTGAGACTTTCAAGAAGAGATTGGACTGCCATTTGTCAGAAATGGTGTAGGGTCTCCCGCTTGGGTGGGGGTTTGGACTAGATGATCTACAAGGTCCCTTCCAACTCTGATTAGTTATTTTCCCTCCTCCTCTGTTGAGAGAGGGCTGTTCAGTTTTGACATAGATGGCTTGATTCAAACCAGTGGTCCTCTCTGTCCAAAATGTGGACTTTGTTGTCTTCAAAAGAGTAACCTTTGTCTTTTAAATGCAGGTGGACTGCTGAATCTTGTCTTGATGGGTTTGGTCTCCTATGTTGTGCCATGAGTTTATGAAGTAGTTGTTTTGTTTCCCCAATTGAACTTGCAGCTGAAAGTAAGTTCACTGTGGATATAATTTTAATTTTTTATGCTTAGCTTTTACAGAACTAAAACTTTGTGTAATCAACAAGGTACAGTTCACTATCAGTGATAGAAGTATTCTTATTGCAATGCTTCATCATCTAAATTTGTTTTCAAAAATAGAAATTAAGAAATAGATTTGATTCATAGGAACAATGCCACATTCTTGTTTTAGTAACCCTTTTTGTGAAAAGCAATACAAATTCTTCTAAATAGGCCATCAACTTTCACACGGCCCAGTTAGAACGTACCTGGAGCTTTGGCACAAATTTTTATTGATCCGATGGTTCCAGAGGCACAGTTGACCAGCAATGTGCTGCAGTACTTCAATTCAACATTTTGGATTGAGCCCTCAAGATTCGGCTGAGGATTCTTAGTTTTCACACCTAATAAAAAGAAAAATGTATATGTACTAGCCTGTGAATTCAACATATTTATATTTTTCATCAAGACATTTAAGTATTACAATTATTTACTTTCAATACACTCAGTTAACACAGTAAAACTGAAAACATAGCACTGTTAGTTAGCTGGATACATATACTTGCAGTTAACTTTGTGCTCATATTAGACTTCTGTAAAGATTTGTTTCTCTAGCTATATTTATGTATAATTTCCCAGAGTTAAATCAATTAAAATAATAGATTACTCCTTGAAACTATTCAAATCAGTTACAAAATATAAATTAAATTTATGCAGCTGGGTAGCACAGCATGGAAAAAAAGTTGTCATCCTTTTACAAAAACAATGTTGAAATTACTTGAGGTCAAAAGTGAAAATAGGTTTGGTGGTCTCTTTTTCTCCCTGCACGTCCAAGGAAGCCATTTGCCACAAGTTTAAAACTTACTGGCAGCTATTCCTGAACTGTAACAGTGGGAGGTGTAACAGGTCAGAAGCACGGAACTCTGGCACAGTTGTACAAGGAAAGCTCAGTAAACACCCACCCACATTATATTGGGCTGTGGCCATTCATATCATTTCATCTTTTCTATGTTCAAAACTACCCTTATTCACTGTATTTGTTAAAAATAAGTTTCAGCACCTGTTTTTAAAAAGTAAATAAATGTCAAAAAAATTAATGGACCCCAATCCTTAATTGGAAGTAAGATATTTTTTAAAAAACGATCAACTTTGAAACAGAACCTTCTTTGTTGCATCTCATATTTACAGTTGGCTCAGCAGTCTTTGGTATAAAATGCAGTTCCGTAAAGAAAAAAAAAAGGCTAACCATATCATAGTTATTATTCTAAGTATTTTTTCTGATTCTTAGGTTCATGTTACTTTAGTCAGTCTCACACAAGCATTTAAAAAAAAAATTCAGAAAATAAATATTCCAGTTAAAATTGGAAAGGGGTCTAGAAAAAAATTGCGTATATTTTCACTGGTTCTTAAACACTGATAAAATTCATAAGAGTGCAACCTTATTTTTAAAGATATGGAAAAACATGAACATTCTTTTTAAAACATTACTTTTAATATTCTCTATATAAAACACTTTTTTATGTATCATTGCTTTGAAAAAATAAGGTTTCCACATCTCAATGATACTATGAACTATACCAGTTTTTCTCAACCTCCAACCACTTTAAGAAATATGAACTTCAACTCCCAGGATTCCCCAGCCAGCATAGACAAGTACTTAGACCAAACACAATCTATTGAAAAAAATGGCATCCCACTTAAATATTCTGCCAAACAAATAAATTGCCATTTACAACCAGAACAATGTCAACTTGATATTGGAAGATGAGCTCCTCCAGTTGGAAGAGGAAGAACAAAGTGTAAGACCCAACAGCATTTAGTTTTCTGTTGTGGCTCAGGTAAGGGTGACCATGCTTCAGATCCTATTAGCAAAGAAATGCCACCGGAAGGGCCTTGAAGACTTTCTGCCATAATGCCCACCTTACGGAACATTCTCCCACAGGATGGCACTAAGCCTGCTGGCTTTCATAAAGAGCTGGTTCTGTGCCCAGACCTGGACTGCCACATGTGTGCAGAATGTAGTTTAATGGTTAATATAGTCATTATGATGGGTGCTTTATTTTCAGCTGCTATGTATTTTAATGATTGTATTATTTTAATTGATTAGTTTTTAAAAAAAATAAACTACCCAGAATTACTTTGTTGAGTTGGGTGGACATACAAATTAAATAAATAAATAAAATTTCTCCCAATTAAATAAATTGTTCCAGTTTATCAATAAACGAATCAATTGCTCCCAGCATCAAGAGCCAGTTAAGATACAGGCCACCACATTCTGAACTAATTGTTAATTTTGTGTAGTCTTTAAAGGTAGCTTCCTACAAATTATACTGGTGATGAGAGCATGAGTTACTATCCCTAGATCCCCTTGTAGCAAGTAAGGATACAATTGATGCACCAGTTTGGGGCAGAATATAGTCTAGGTAGAATCCTATAAACCTTCCCAGAGTTCACAGGCCAGAAATAATCCTAGATAACATGGCTAGATGATACTCTGATGACTACTATAGACTCTATCCAAGCAGATTCAAGTTTGCAGTGAATTTACTTTTGAAAAACAACAGTCCCTCCTGAAACAAATGATATTACTGACAGTGTTCCAAGTAACAACCTCCAAATTAAAAGACCCTGAGACTGTCATCTTCTCAAAGATCCATTTTATTAGAGATGTCATATTGGCACATCTGAGAAAAACCTGAATCTCAGATTTCAGCCCAAAGAGAATCCAAAATCCAGTCCTGCGCCCAACATTTCATCACATGGCCCAATCATTACTTCGTTCCAATTGGAGACTAGCCCCAGGCACTCCCCTCCAGGTGCAGAGTACCATGTTGTTGACTTCCTGAGAAAGGAATGTTGTTGTGGCTAATCTTCCACCGCTCCCTGAAATCCCTCTCCCAAATTCCCAGGCACTGAATCTGGATGCCCAGAAGCCTCAAAGAAAAATGGCTTCCAAGCTGAGAAATTCACAAAATAGCAGCTGTCATGAGTACCTTTTTATAAAAACAAAAAACAAATCTGGCATCTTCTTGATTCACCAGTACCAATTAAACTATGTCATTACTTAATGACCTCATTTTCTCTACAATTCTAGAGACTATTTTAGTCATTGGAAACACAATATGTTCTACTATCACAAGTACAAATAATTAATATGACACAATTCGCTTCCAGGAATTCCTTTTTCATTATTTTTAAAATCTACTCAGTTTTTTATTTGGCTTTTAAATTTTCAATTCCAATTACTATTGATAAAATATATAATAAAAGTCCTTTCAGATTAAAGATGTAATATGAGACTCAAATGTAATTGTTCTGTTTGGAAAAAAAACCTGAAGTTTTACTATACTACAAAATACTACATAACAGATGTTGCTAGGAAGAATCACTTTATAACTTAACAAAACTATACTACTGCCAACTACATTTTGAACAAAAGGATATACAGTACTGATCTTTCTTTCATCTTACCACCTGTTTCTGTAAATTTATTACATTCACTGTTTCCAATTTTAACAAACCACATAATAGCACAAAGGAAAATATGTCAACCCTGGAATTATTTGCAGTTTTTCTATCTGGCTCATGCAAGACCTGCAGTCAGTTAAAAATACAGATTGGGCCTTTTTTGTCTGACAACCACTGAACTTCACAAATTACTCTCTTCCTATTCACCTGTTTGCAGCTGAATTGCCAAGCTGGAGCTGATTTCAGCAAGCCCTACAGGATTGATGACACATGCTGCTGATAAACCAAACAATATGCAGAAATTACAGGATGACATCTTTGAAAGATGTAAATGCCAGAGCCAAATTTCAACTCTATATGTGCAGTACTTAGAAAGTGTAACAATCTTGAAATGAAAAATCTTTCAGAAGTGCTAATGTTATCATTAAATAAAATGACAGGCTGTAGAATAGCTTCACAAAGGAGATCCAAAATTTTATTTAAATCAGGTATTTGAAAACTGTATAGGGTCTTGGTCAAGAAAATAATGATATTGGAAGATGAATATAAATTTTAGCATCATTTTCTTACTTGATTTTATTTTACCAGAGGTTGGTAGCACCTCATAAGGGCCCCTTTCCAGGGTTACAGGAGAAGATGGTCAACGGTTTTGAAGGTGGAAGAGTCTTTATGCCCCAAAAGCAGATAAAACAGTAGAATCATCTTCTAGGAGAAGATAAAATCTGAATTCAAACATCCACTACCTTGTGGCTATATCTATCATTGGAAAAGGCTTCGGGAGCCAACCTGAAGGCAAAATCTGGAACCGGAGGCCCGGAAGCAGTTCATGACTGTGTACAATCATGTTCTGGAAACTCCTGCGACGCAGCTAGGACTAATTGTATTAGCTCTGCCATTCCATTAGACTATTTCAGTGACATGGAGATGGGGGATCTGCTTCTTGGGTAACAGTTTATACTCCATATTAAATTACCCAGGCCTCGTGCTCTGGAGAGGACATTCCAGCTTTGCATACAGCATTGAAACAATATGGGAAGTGGCAGTTACCAGTTTCCTAGCACGATACCATAGTCTCTTGAGACTGAATGGTGCCAATTCAATTCAATCCTCAGTTACCAACTACTTGTTCAGCAACTGTTATGATGGTGCTGAAAAGAGATTTGCAACCAGTCCTTGAACTTGTGGCTATTGCAGCAAACCTGCAGTCTCTATTGTGATTTGGGTATTTAGCTATCAATGTGCATGTGTTCATAGTCACAGACTGCTGTGGTCACATGATCACCATTTACAGCCTTCACAGTCAGCTTCCAACAAGCAAAGTCAATAGAAAAGCTGGCTGAAGATTGTAAGTTGTAGCAGAGTGGTGTTTCATGAAATGACAATGTGTGATTCTCTGAACAACTACAACTGGAATTCATATTGTAAGTCTGGTGAAGTCAAATGATGCTTTTCTTCAGGTTCAGGTTTTGTAATATATCTATGCAAAGTTTTTTATGAATATATCAATCTAATAAGCATCCAATGAAGCCCTACATTGAAATAAAATGTAAAGAATAAGAGCTCAGAAGCTGGAACAAGCATTAACCGACTCAAACTCAATAAGAAGATAAAGCTGTTAATGTAGTAGAACACATTTCATGTTCACATTTTGGAGCTCATAAAATGAATACAGCAAAGCATGCTAAGCTATAAGAAAAAAGTGGTATCAATAAAATAAATAGGAAAAAGCTATATACACAAAATAAATCCTTACAGTATTATCCACTTAATATTATTAAAATATGTTCATTAAAATATTTACCCTTCTCAATTAATATTTTTAAACTGATGTTTATTTTAAAAGATTTTAGTCATGACAACTCTGTAATTCCATTATAAGAACTTCATAATTCTGACAACGATGTATATAAAATTATCTTTTTATTTGGTATGAAGTCAGTTGGCAGTCTTACACCTATGCAATGCAACATAGAGCCCAGCTGGCATCTCATGCTCTCAGAAATACAAACTGCAAACCCAGAAACATCCTTTTTTGCAGCATTGCCAGGATAATTTTGTCTACCATTCACACCACTATTATTGTCAGGCAGCCTCTGCAGGTGTGCATGGTACATAAACATACAGCTGTAATGAAGCAAGCCAAGTGAAATGCATAATGAAAACCTCAGCAGCTGTTTAAAATCCACAGAGAACAATGTGAGTTAATATTTTTGGAAAAGCAAGGATGGCAAATTTATGATTATCCTAGCCTTCCAAAATAGCTTCTGGATTGTGTCATTTTTATGTCATGTCTATTTATTTTTTTAAAAACATCCATATTTTTGAATACTAGGAAAATAGTCAATGTTTTATAGCACAAAAGTAGCTTCATATGTAAAATAAGTTTTATTACATGCAAAATGCTAAACAAGATTTCATGTTGGAGCACATGGTTTTTAGAAAGTGCCATCATTATTTCTCAAATTTATTAGCTGCCCCTCTTACCACAGGGTAATTCATTAAGTATCCTGATTATAGCACAAATCATTGTAATGATTGTAGATTACAAATCATTGTAATCTAAATTGTTATAAAGTTTTGCTGTGTTCATTGTAGTATTTTTCTCTTTTCTCTATACTTTCAAGTCAGCTACCTTATACAGGAAATTTGCACATCTTTGGTATAAATATATAAAACCAAGACTTGTAAATATATAAAAACAAGGTAACCTTGCTTTCACAGCAGAAAGACAAAAATTACCCTGTAAAATCTTCTATTTATAATGCTAATTCCACAGGGACATATTTTCAATAGTCTGTGTTGTTTTCTTTTTTAATTGTGTTTTCAATTTTTCTAGGAAAGTATTTTTTTTTAAGGAATGGTATT
Organism: Laticauda colubrina; assembly: GCA_015471245.1. Classification (NCBI taxonomy): domain Eukaryota; kingdom Metazoa; phylum Chordata; class Lepidosauria; order Squamata; family Elapidae; genus Laticauda; species Laticauda colubrina. The sequence continues at coordinate 27,986,820 of BLBF01000002.1, forward strand.
TTTTCAGCAGCAGGAATGAAGTCGCCTACAAATAAATCGAAATTAAGAAGATCCAGCAAACAAATAAAAATAAAGTAACTCACCCACTCAAATTCATGAATTGTGTATTCAGTTCATCAAATTGAATGTGTACTCATCAAATGAACAAAGTGTATTCATCAAATACATGAATTGTGTATACTAAGATCATTTAGTAACAAAGCTTATTGCTCTTTTTTCATCTGTAACATCTGCACAATGCCTACACATAACTTATTAAACTCTTCCTAACCTAAACTAATCATACTTCATCACTATAAATGTGTCCAACAAATTAAGTATCAAAGGTGTATATGTATTTAGTATGCGGTAATTGAAAGTCAGTTTGGAAATAATTATTTCAACATATATTGATATATTGAAAAAACAACCTGAATTTCCAATTTAAAAAGCTGAATAAACTACAATCATGAGATTAAAATTAATAATGGCAAAACTGACAAGACAGATGTGCAGAGAAAAAATCTGAACTAAGAAAATTTGTAGTAATCTTAAATCAATGGCAAGTATGGCAGAGGCAAAGATGATGTGGGAAATGGTGATTGTATGATGTCATGACACAATGATGCAGCTTATATATTTGTATCAGACACAAATACAAAGTGGGATCTTTAGCGCAGTGGTTCCCAAACTTTTTCAGTCCACTTTTTCAGTCAGGAAAGTACAGCTTCCAATGTGCCACCGCCGCCACCACTGTAAGTCACTGCCCCCATAGGCACATCAGAAAGCTCTACTTTTCAACGTGCCACCACTGCCTGCCCTGGGCTTCCTCAACCCTGCCCTGTACTGGCTCCAGGAAGGAGGGAACAGCACCGCACTCTACGACATGAGTGCCCCAGGAGAGGGGAGCAGCTTGGGAGGCTGATCTCTGGCAGGAGGGGCAGCCTGTGAACTTGCTGTCAGGCACGGCAACTACAAAGAGGGGCGGGTTTAGCTGAGTGGGATCTTGGATATTGGGCATGTGGTCAAAGCCCCCCTTCCTCTGCCTCCCCCTAGGTGATCCACGGATGCCATTGACTGTTGCACCAGAGCGGTGCAAGGGACTCAATGGGCTGAGCCTGTGCAGCTGATGCCTCGAATGCCTCCCTGCTGCCCCTTAGTGCACCCCCAAGGCATCCCACTGCCTCCTGGGGGTGGTACCACCCACTTTGGGAACTACTGTTTTTGCGTAACAATGTCATGACATATTATTTTAACATCACTGCAACTTATTATACATGATACTATTTTGAACAAGAAAACCCAGGTTCTAATCCACCATCAGCCAAAGGAAGCTCCACCAATTCTAACAGCTTATCACATTGCTCCAACAGAGAAGCACTAGCACTAGTAGTAGCATTTAGACTTATATACCGCTCCATTAGTGCTTTACAGCACTCTCTGAGAGGTTTAAAGAATCAGCATATTACCCCCAACAATCTGGGTCCTCATTTTATTGATCTTGGAAGGATGAGTCAACCTTGAAGCCATCAGGATCAAATTCCAGGCTGTGGGTAGAGTTAGCCTACAATACTGCATTCTAACACTATGCCACCATGGTTCATAAATCTAAATATGTAAATCTGCTTTCCTTTGAAATTGCAAGGATCTGTGTTCCAGTCATGGGCACCAAACTCTCATGCACAATTACATTAAAGGATCTCAACCCAATCAGACAACAAAGGTACAATACAATTCCCTTCAGAGAAAGGGGTAAGCCCAGTATCTAACAATATGTTATCTAACTATAACAGCATATCATCCTTTATCAACCTAAGGGAACTAGGCTAGTGTTGGGGTGCAGAAAATCTAGATCTTTCTTTCATCAAAAGGAATGACAAGAGTTAAGATAAAATTTACCCTTTCCTGGACAGGATTCCATGATGAAGGCAACTGCTTTATTCGGCCTAATATTAGGAAAAACTCATGTAGTATCACTCATACAATTATGAAGTGACTGGATTTTCCAAGCACTCAGTAAAGGACACTTTATGCCTAGTAGCACTAGTTAGTGGCAACCAGTGTTCCTATGGATTGTCCAAGTATTGCTGTATTATACATTTCCATAGCAAAGTCATCAGTCAATTCAATCAAAACATTTTAGTACAGTAGTAGAGCCATGCTACCACCAGTTACTTCTCACAAAACTGCCAAAGAGCAGCTGCCTAATTGATCACAACCATGAATATTTCTTTTCATCTCTTTCCTAATACTTTTCATTAAAGAATGCAACTATGACAAGGACATGATTATTCATTACCGATGTTTGCCTGAAAGATACACATGTCTTACTCAACTTTGACACAAAGTAAATAACTCTGTGAGAGAAACCAGAGCTGAGGACCTGCCTTTCTTCCATTTTTTGCCCCATCAGATTCAGTCGACTAGTATGAGTAGATTTCCATGGAAAAACCAAATGGAGAAGGTTGGACCATGTATTGAACAAAACTGTGTTCAAATAAGGCTGTCCTTTTGAGAAAACTATTTGGAAGTTGATTCTTGACAGATATACTGTCAGGGAAAAAGAAGTCAAAAGGACCAGATGGCCCATGAAGACACTTCAACACATAGTCTTGCAGTATTTCCATTCAATGTGTAAGGAACCATATTCTAACTGTGAAAGCCCCTAACACCTTTTGTACAGAGGGCAAGTGAACTGAGTTCCATTGATTGAGCCATTCTTCTTTAATACTAATCACTACAATGTTAGTGGTTCTTGAGTATGAGAGAAGATTTTTATTACAGCAAGTAGTGAATATTAAATAAATATCAAAGCTGCCCAGAGTGAGTAGTATCAAATGGAATATAAATTAAATAAATAATTTATTATTTCTACCTCACATTTATCAGTCAAGTAGTTCAAAGTGTCTACCTCACATTTATTAGTCAAATAGTTCAAAGCTTATAGTATGGATTTATACTCTATTTTCATATTTTTAATTCTTTGAAATTAATTAATTAATTATTTGACTTATTTGCCATCATTCCACCGCAAAAATCATACGGTCTTAGTTCTTATGTGAACCACTTGACAACTCTCAGGTAAGAACACATTATGGATGTTGCATCCAGTTTTCTGAGCTAAACAGATAAAACAATAGGCCTAGAAGATGAAAGGTAATAGTAATTGAGCATATCTATTTTACTCTCTAATAATGGTATAGAGAAAAAGTGGAATCACTTTAAAGTATAAGTTAACTCTTGCATGTATTCTTTTAGTTCAACTGTCTGGGAAACATAATTAAATCTCTCTCTCTAGTCACCATATCTATAATTACTATAAACAAAGTTCAAATGAAATCTTAAGCTTTAGAGGTTTGCAAACTAAAAACTAATGTTCATATAATGGAATAGAACAGAACAGAATAGAATAGAATACCTTTATTGTCATTGCATTCCACAAATACAATGAAATTTGAAAGCTACTCTAGCACAGTGCCCCAAACACTACTCTAGCACAGTGCCCCAAACATCACAATCACGCTACAGAGTATTTAAAAATTAAAATAATTATAATAATAATAAAACTATAATAATAGAACAAATGCACTGTTTGATTCAAGACAATTACTGCCTTGGAAAAGATACTATTTCTCAATCTATTAGTCCTCATTTTAAGATATCTATAACACCTCCCTGATGGTAACAGTTCAAAATATGAATGTCCAGGATTAGAACGGTCTGTGGAGATTTTTAGTGTTCATTAAGACAGCTGCAGAAGCAATCTCAAAAGTTAAGAAAGCCAGACCTCTTTCAGTCTTCACATACTATACATAGCTGCTTCTGTTTCTGCCATAACTTATTTTCATTCTGGGTTCTTCCCCCTTCTTCATACAGAGCAATCATTTTATAGAGTTATTATAATAGTACACCATAATATTGCTGACTGTTGTTACAAACAGGCCCTTCTAATTCAGCTGCTTTGTACTTTAAGAACTGCATGTTAAAAATTACTTCATAGAAACATAACCTTTTCTAAACATGAAGCAATAAAGTCAAGATTTTGGAAATTCTACAGGAATTAACTTAATTACATCGGCAAGTGCATTACATGCTAGATTTTTCATTAGAGCAAAAACATTTAAAGTCTATTTTCCAGACTTAGTGAATGTTGCTATGACACATTTGGTCAATAAAAATGGATGAAAAACAGTAAAGCTTTGAAGCAATAGCCAGAAAATACCACTGTGGTTTACCAAGAGTAGGATGCACAAAATATTAGACCACAGTTAATGAAATTAAGCCAATGTCTTAAGTTAGCAAAATGTGTGCTCTGTTACTTGTTTGGAACTTACACAACTAACTAATCTTTGCCGCCAGAAAATACTATCTTCTGCATCTCTTCATAATTAAATCAGGGGACTACCACTGCTTTTAGTTTGCATTATTTTAATGCAAAGGAACAGTAAAAAATATTTTTTTTGTTTCTACAGACTTACGTTACACATTCACGAATTTTCCTTTAATGGATTCATGGGCATGAAGAAAAGGTCAACATGATAAAAATGAGATAAAGCAAATAATTTTATTAAGCTGGGAACAACAGTAACTAGTATTCAGCTTTATTTCACAGTTAGTTCAATGCACACTGCATTTTAATTTGCTTTCATTACTTTACTGAAAGTTGACTAATGTCTGATGCCACTGAAAATGGTGCCTTATATTATACTTAACACTGATGTTACCTACATACAGATTCTCATATATGTATTCTGAAGCAATAAAGATTAAACAGACCCATTTCAAACATTCTTACTTTTAAGATTCTAACCCTAACCCTTTCAAACTATTAGAATGTATTATGAAAGAAGTAAATGTTGAATATTTCATTCTTATTATGATCTTTGCAACTTCTTAGTAACCATTGAAAGCTCTCAGCTTATACTTTCATTGGGAAGAACTGCAGATACAAAATTAACTTTCTTTTGGGAAGATATTATCTGCATATTACTATATAGCACCCACCAGATATTAATAAAAAAGTTTTCTTGACCCAACAGAGGTTTAAATATCAATAAAGAATAAAGCTTTCTTCTTATATAATATTCTATTGGACTTGCTGATCTGGAGAACTCTGCATAATACCAATTTGTTTATTATTTATTACTTTTATCCCATCTTTATTGTCTTATAAATAGTTCAAGATAGACAATATACATGATATTTCTTTCCCTTCCTAATTATTCCACAATAATTGGCTGAGAATCATTGACTGGCCCAAGATCACCCAACCAGTTTTCATGCCTAAGGCATGAACTCACAGTCTCCTGGTATCTAGGTCAGTATCTTAACCACTATTCCAAACTGGCTCAAATAATTTGTTGCCATTCTTCTTCTTCCTGTCTTGAACATACTACACAGCTGATTCTTACTTATTACCGCATTTCCAAATGTGGCATTTCTGAAGCAGATTCCTTTGATTTGTTCCTGAGATTATGAGTTGGCACATAAAAGCTAATTATTCCTTTGCCTGGTCTAATCAAGGGACATGAGCTGAACTGCTCAACTCAAGCGCTTACACTTTATGAACACCCTGCTAGAAGCTGTTATTTAAAGAATAAGAAATTCATTCCACATTCCACATTTATAAAACCCAACCGAATTACATTCTAGTGTGCCATAATGAAACACTATTTTAATTCAATCTGGTCTATTTAGTCCATCCAAACAAAATAACAAAATGCTATGAACTTGATTTACACAAAGATATTTTTAGCAGCCTTCTGAGCGAGAACTAGAGCTTCTATGAGGCATAACATTTAAAATATCTCGTCTTGCAAGAAAGAAACATCAGTACTCATTTCAAAGGAAAGCCTGACATGACATATTTCAAAGGAAAAGAAAATTGAATCCATTTTATTCTAGTTACAAGAGAAGAAAAAAATGTAGAGGAAGTGTGTCAAAATCAATCAACAATGGAACCTTCAATGCAATTTATTTAAAACTATATAGGATAACATCCTGCTCAATAAAAACAAAGAAAAATATGTAATGACGGAAGATATCATTACCCTTAAAACAAAACATTAATATCTCTATTAGCAAAGATGTTGAATTACATGGGTCTTTAACAGAAGCTGTATTACATTCCAACTGAAAATACAGCTCACAGCCATGCCCTTATTTCCATAATCATTTTCATATGCCAAGCATACATTAATGCAGTATTATCTTCAGAACAAGAAACAGACATTCCTTTAGAAATTAATTCAGTATTGAAATGCATCACATTAAGTTTTTTTTACCCACATTTCTCTCAGCAACACTTGCAATGCAACCACTACATAGAAAACTTATAATATTCTTGCCAAAGACTCCATTATGTCTGACAGAAAAAGTCTAATGTATAAACTTACCATTACAAAACATGCAAGTTTGTCCTATCACAAAATTGTTTCTGTGAACACAGCCTTTAATTAATTTAAAAAATTAAACTAAAATATGAAACAAGTGGATATGCTTCAAAAATCTCATTAACTAATTCATTAGATCTCATATTCAAGTACATTACAGTTATCTTAGCAATGCTGGCAATGGAAAAATCAGTATACAAGAGAATTCATGATGGAAGCAACTAGCTGCATAAACCCATGGTCCAGTATCCCTGCCCTGGTTTAAGTCTCAATACACAGTTATTTGGGAAGCAGGCAATGGCAAACCAGTTCCAAAACCCTTGTCAAGAAAAATGAAGGGACTTGTCCAGGTAATCATTAGAAGTCAAGACTGACTCAAAAGCTAAAAAATATTAATAGCAATCTGTTCATTAACAGAAAAGTGATTTCAACATGAATACAAAATACCAACTGATACTACTTTCTCAGTATTACCCTGATACAAACTACTATGCACGTTTTTCCCACTTAAAAATATGATGTCAGTATTATTAAAATAGCAAAGCAAAACAAGATTTTTTTTTTGTACTAAGTATTATGAATTAGAGATATATTACACTTTGAAAGCAAAAAAATGCTTCTAGGTGCATGGGGTGAGAAGGTAACTTCAACAACTTCTTAAAGCAGCAACATTTTCCTTCAACATTACACTTCTGTATTTTATAGCTGTCACACAACACTAAGATGCACACAGTCCTAGTGGAAATTTATTTTTCTGGTGCCCAATTTCTCTACTATGCAATTAATGCTAAGGCCATGAAATTTACATCTTGATCTAGATACCATTAAACAAGTGATACCATTAAACAAGTAAATAAATTGAGTACGATTTTTGAAAAACTAATATTTTATTCCTTATTCTTTAGGATAGATATTTATCACATGAACCTACAATTCTTTCAGTTTTTCAATTCCACTAAAGTCAGTAATTCTATTAAATGAGAACAGATTCCTTTTTGTGTAAAAGGGCAATATAGGTGCTTTTTATATAACACATTTTTCCAAGCTATGTAATCTAAAGGCCCTGTCACACTGCCCAACGGAGGTAAAACGTTTGTAAAAAGGACACAGCGGACGAGAAAAATGTTCCATCCGTTGTTATCCACTCTCAAAAGGGGCAAAAATTTGCATAAGCCGAGCGGATAACATGGAAAGGAACGGACGGGGGGAGGACGCAGAGAGGATGGAAAGCGAATGCGGAACGGAAGCCTAGCGGATGGAAGCGGATGGAGAGCGGATGCAGAGCGGATGCGTAGAGGATGCAGAGCGGATGCAGAGCAGATGCGTAGAGGATGCAGAGCGGATGCGTAGAGGATGCAGAGCGGATGCAGAGCAGATGCGTAGCTGCATCTGCTTTCATCCTTTCTCCGTCCGTGCTATTAACGCTGCGCGTCCGTTCCGCTTCCTCCCTGCGTCCGTTTACCGCTGGAACAGATTTGAGTTGCGCGGATGCACAGCGGATGCCTAGTGGATATAGCAGATGTGTAATAGATGCAGAACGGATGTCCGCCGTATGCCTAGAGGATCCAGAACGGATGCATTGGATACATTTTCTGCTCAAAAGTTTTGCAGCTCAAAACCTTCTGAGCGGATGAAATGTCAATAGACGGATGCTGGACGGATAGAGAGGAAGCAAAACGGAGGCAGTGAGTACAGAATGGAAGCATCGCGTTAACCAACAGATGGCAAGTGTTTTTCTCCGTTTTACATCCTCTTTCTATCTGTTGGTGCAGTGTGACAGGGGCTTAAATAAACTACTACATAAATTATTTTAGTTGACAGTCAAATACAGCCATATAAGATAGTCTCCTAAAACAAGCTTGTAAAAAGCCACTATAATGAAAGTTTGTAGATGACAAGAAACATCCCGAGGCACAGAAATATTTGTAAATTGGATGATAATCTGTTATCCTTTGCATTCTGGGCTTCCATGCATCAAACAAAAGTAAAGCTACTTTGGGCAAGGTTGGCTAATAAATATTTTTATGTCAAAAAATATAGAATATGCAAAATTATATACTAGATTCAGAATACAGTAAATGGCTTCCATTTTCTATCAAAGAAATAAATATCCATATTTTATTTCTTCTTCTGATAGGACAGCAGTTTTCTGCAGGCTTGAGTGCTGGGAAACAACAGGATTAAGCTCCCCCTGCTTGCAACTGCAGAGACTTTTAAAAGACACTAAATTCACAAACCTCATTTTCTAATCACAACATTGCTGATTAACCACTTTTAAGCTATTAGAGAACTTTTTTCATAAATTGTTCATTAACTACTTCTAAGCTATTAGAAATCTTCAGAAGAACATGTTTAAAAGCACCAGGTGAATCTGCTTTCAGTCCTAATAAAGAAAATTTTAATCATAAACTCAAGAATTTAAAGAATTTGAAATAAATAGTAAAAGCTAAATAACATTTTGATTTTTAGAAAGCTATAAAAGGACCAAGGGTTCAGAGAAAATTGGAATATTTAAAATCTTACAATAAGGTTTTGGAATTAACAATAAAATAAATAACAGTTTCTTGTGGGAAATATTTTGTTTTGCCTTTTTCAAGATAAAACAAAGATAAGCAATTTCATGATTTCAAAAATTGGACACTAGAAGGGACTAAACTGTTTGGGTAAACAGAAAAGCCTGTAAATTATTTGCAAAGAATTGTAACAGTGAAAATACTAAAGGAAATTTTTGAAAGAATACAATCAGAAAATAGTAGCCACAATATCAACAATGTTTATAAAGATGTCTGGATGAATACTATTCTTCCAAACAGGAAATCAAATGTTAAATTTTCCATAAAAGATTTATAGAACCCTGGTAGCCATTAACATGTACAACGGCAATTTGGTATATTCAGTGAAATTTACATATACATAACATTTGCAAGATTACAGCACTCAAAAGAATCCTGCACATTGTCCAAAATGCCTATGCAGAAAAGTTTAACTAGGGTCAAGCATAGTCATTCCACCACATTATGACTCTTGACCTTAGTAGTAGACACACTGCTGCTATGCATTATAGCCAGAACATTTCTCTGTTCAAGTTATGAACCTTACAACATTCAATGATTTTTTATTCCAAGAATGTCCATATTACTAATTATTCCTAGGCAAGTAAAATGGGTAAAATTGAAAGGGTTTGGGAAATAGCAGATATGCTAATATTTCATATCCATCCCATCTTTGTATTCTTTTTTTTTTCAACCTTTCATACAATTTAGGGAAGTTAAAATTTCATCCACCAGTGAGTCAGAATACTGAGCATTAACAAGGGACTTTGTCTCAAATTACAGATATCAGAAGGGACAGTTAATCCTCAGGTAAATTGTTTGCTTGGCATAGGAATGTTACTTTAGCCCCAAACAAACCCAATTCTGTTTAAGATTTAAATCTATCCCCTTGGGGTTAATTGGATGGATTAATTAGTTCAGGTTTGAAGTTTGCTGACATTATGACAATGTCTTGCCAGAACAGGAGCATAAAATGTATCACAATTCATTGTTAGAAGTTTGTAGCCTTTTCTTTGTTGGGAAAATGGCTCTAGATCAGTGGTCGTCAACCAGTGGACTGGGGACCACTGGTGGTCCATGAGAAAATTTTGGTGGTCCACAAAGAAATGTCAACCCCAAAGCAATTAATTCAGGCTGCGCAGGAACACAAGGCTTGTGTCGCTTGCATTGTGGACACCATGAGGTAGTGAGAGGAGGGAGCAAAGGGCGGAGGGGGGCACTTGCCCCTCGCACCCCACATGCCTCACCTAGCCACAAGGCTGCTCCTTTCTGCTTCTTTTTTCTTCTGCTTTTGGCTGCATGCAAGGAAAGCAGCAACAGTCTTTCTTTTACTCCCCCAAACTGTGCCACAAATGAGTCTTTGAGACTCATCCTGCTCCAAGAGGCTGTGCCAGTGCAACAAATCTCACAAAGACTCATTTCTGGTGGAGTTTGGGGGAAAGAAAGAAAGGCTTCTCCTGCTTCTGTTGTTTTTCTTACATGAAGCCAAAAGTCTCTCTCTCCCCCTGCCCCAAGAAGGGAGATGGAGACGGTATCCTGAGATCCTAAATAAAGATCGATTGATAGGAAAACAGGGTGGGGAATGCAGACATTTTTTGCGATTTTCCCAGGGTCTCTGGTCTGTGGGATTTAAAATTATGAGTTTGGTTGTCTCTGAGATTCAAAAGGTTGGCAACCCCTGCTCTAGATTGCAGTTGGATTTGCTTTATAGGACACCCAGACAAGAAAATTTAATTTTCTTGGCAATTTAATCATAAAGCAATGATGCTAATGTTTGGTATTGTTTCTTTTTTTTCTTTCAATCTGATGTATTGTACAATCTCAATAACAAAAATAATTACTCATTTTTAATTGAAAAAGATAACAGGTTAAGAGTATGAGGTTAAGAATGTGAGAAACTTTTTTGGGGGGGAGGGGGGAGAATGGCTGAGCCAGTTTGCTTTAAAAATCAACTGCCAATATTTGCCACACTGTTCTTTGAAACTCTTTCAGCTGTCATCATACATCTTGGCTCAAGACTACAGTGCTCATTTCTTGCACAGATTTGCAAGAAAATTCCTGGGTTGCCATTTTCTTCTTACAGGCATTTTAAATCACATGGAGGGGTTTTCAATTGATTAATTATATTATTTACATCTGACTTTCCTTAAACTTTTCCGTTGTCCTAGGTGTACAAGTACAAAGGCTAAAATAGCTAATTTTCACTGGGGAACGACTAGAACCAAAAAAGGCAATCAGGTCTAAACCTTACTGGGTTCAGCTGTAATTGAATTATCAAGTTAACTTATGTACTCATGGCACACCAATGGGTAAGAACAGCACTGAACTCATTAGTCCCTGAAATGAAACCTCAAACAATACTGCATGTAGTTTAAAATGGTGCTCAGAATAAGTGTCAGTTTTGGACGTATCATATGGAGCTCACATTTCAACCCAGAAAATTGGAAGGAAATTATTAAAGCTCAACAATCTGCCTTACGACTCGGTTCAGAAATGTGTGTGATGGGGAGGTTGAGTGAGAGAGAAAGAAAAGGGTGGAGGAAGAACAGATTTCAGAGGCATTAAAATAGCAATTACGTGTCTTTCCAATCTTTCTTTTAACTGGCTAGAGAGCTACGTAACAAATCCAAAACTCTTTTTATATGCACACCTGGGAAGAATTCTGAATTCTCTTACTTTCCTCAACATTACCCTGATGTGGTTTTGACCAGATGTTTAAATGTTACAACATGTACTTTTCTTATTTTCTTCCAAGGAAAAAGGAAAATAAGAGGAATAGTTGACTTCACTCACAAGAGACCTATTTAATAGTTTGGTGGTTATGTAAGTAAAGGTAGCTTGGCTAAGTCAGTGTTGACGACATATAGAACGACATGATCCTAATGACTTGGAAAATATTGGCTCTCCTGAGATTTAACCAGATGCTACTGCACTGAGAAAGCTACTGTATTATTGAATTTCATTTTTGTGAGGTAAAATTTATTCTTCAACCATTACAGTATTCCACATGAAATCTTCCATAAAATAGTTTTGCAGTTACTTTCTGGAAAATAGGTTTTATTTTCACTTTAATACATCATTTACATGAGGGGTCCAAATGCCTATTTGATCATTTTAAGCAGATAAATTAGAGGCCTGCAAGCAATTTTGTCTAAAACCCCCACACAGAGATTAATAGAATTGGGCTGTCAACAAAATTATAAATTACTTAAATGCAGCAGGGAAAACGCACTCTCAAAGTTCAGTTTCTACAGAAAATAAAACTTTATGCAATGGCATTAATATTTTCCTGGCATATGCATTCAGAATCCAAACTTCAAACTTACTACAAAGAATTATAGTAGGAAAACTCTCAAAGAGGAGATAAACACAGCCTTCCATCTGTTTGGAAACAGATGGCACCTAAATTGAATAAATTAAATGAACATTAGTAATCTAATTCTTCAATTACAAACAGAGATAGTATTGTCTCTTACTTACTTAAATTCTTGAACTGCATACTTTAGAAAAAAAGGAGGGTGAGATCTTTAAACACATGCATTGAACAAGTATAAAAACAAGCTGTAGTTGGCCAATATGTAAAGCAAGTTTTAAACTAATTAGTTAAGATTTATTTTCCAGAACCCAAATGTCTATTTTGTAAATTATGCCACAAGTATATTTATTAATGCCAGTCAAAATACAATGGCTTAACTGGAGGATTAAGTTAATGTGTTCAAATAATATGTTATTTATTTAGGTAAATGAGCACATTCAGGTTTTTTCCAAATACATTCAGTACAGTTTATTGTACAGTTCTACATATACAAACTTACTTAAAATAGATTACATCAGAATTTTTTTTAAAAAAATTGTGTCTGAATTTTAAACACATGAATGAATGAATGAATGAATGAATGAATGAATGAATGAATGAATGAACGAATGAATGAACAAATGTGCTATTACCTGATATTTGGAAGACTTCATTCATTAAACTTTCATTCACTAATGATGAAATAGAATTTCCAGTATAAGCCCAACTCTGCCAAATAGTTTGCATTAGAAAGTTCTGAGCTCTGGTTGCCTGAATTGTCAAATTTGGAAGTTCAAATATAAATTCGTTTACTGCAGTATTAGATCGCTTAGACCTAGGAAATAAAAAAGGATGGGAGAAATTAGAATTGCATAATATTCTTATTGGAACATATATTTATACATACATACATACATACATACATACATACATACATACATGTATGTATACATATACATACATACATATACACAGGCAGATATATAATCTCCATACAATGCATGACAAATTAAATTTCTAAACTGCAAGACAACTTAGAGATTTGAACAGTGATGGAAAACATTTGACACATATTGAATGTGAAATGCCATGATGTTTTGGGTGACAGGCCAGCATTCACCAATAACCAACAACTATTTTCCAAAGCATGCCCCAGTCACGTGTGATTTTTGGAAGCTATAGAAACCATGCAGGAATGTGTGGCCTCCAAACCCTCCGGAAGTTGTGTAGCCTCCAGATCTTATGAAAATTGCATGAGAACAGTGTACTTTCATACAGTTTTTGAAGGCTGCAGAATTGTTTGAAACAATCCATTGTTTTCATGGACTATGCTATAACATTATTGGGGCAGAGAGGACAAAATTTTGTTATTTTGTTCCCTTAGCTTGACGCAGGGTAGCAAAACGTTTTGAAAATCTGCTAAACTAAGTTTAAACACTATTTTTAAATGAGAGTTGAGTTCAGTCCTTAAGCAAAAGACCATGCAAGTCTACAGCCTATGAAACACAAGCATGTATGCGAGAAGTAACCCATTCCATTAAAATCAACACCCTTTAGTGATTAAAAGAACACAGCAGTGAACAGCTGGCTCCACAGAGTTATACAATGTCCCAAAATGTAAGGCTGGAATCTGCCAAGAATTTCCTAACATTATTTTTTATTACTCATATCCTAGTAAAATAAGTTCATTTTTTTCCCAACATAAGACCAGTAGACTAGCGACTATGGTATAAACTTATGATTAAAAAATAGCTGGAGGGGGCATGTAGGGGGGCTGTTAAAAGAATTTAAAGGCTAGATATCAACAAATTGGCTGTTATGCACTTCAACATGTTCAGTTAATCTTAAAAAGAAAAAAAATACTTGCCATATATTCATAGCATTTTCAGTTATTGCAACGACTTAATTTAAGCAAATAATTAAAAGAGACAAGAATCAAATAATCTGAATCGACCAGATTATGGTCACTTCCCAAAAGTTTTGGAACTTTTTCTCATTATGACATTTAAGCTAGCACTAATTCATCTCCACAGGAATGCATATAAAATTATGTGTGGGCACATGCACACAAATGTAAACTGTATACTTTATGCTATTACATGGAAATACAGTACTGCTTTAACCTCAGTAACAAATATAAATCATGAACTGTAAGACACAAAATATCTATTGCAAAAAGTAATAATAATCCGAATGAAAAGTAAATACTTTAGAAATAAATCTAATGAACAAACTTGCTCACTAATAAGGGGGTGAGTGGAAGATCACCCAAAGCAGAGTTCCTGAAGATGGTCTTGTCGTATACAAGGAAAGGCATTCCTTCAAATACATCATAATAAGTCCTGAAGGACGTTGTAGATTAATTCCAGCATTCGTATCTGTGAAATAGTTCTGACTATTCGTCTATTTTCCACTTTGATTTGAAACAAATTAAAGCTTACTGCAGACCTATCTTAACTTTGTTTAAAAATAATTTATGTTGTACAAGTACGGTTTGTTCTAGTTCCACTCATTTTGTTTTTAAAACATATTTATTTCCTCAGAAGGATATATATGTATAAACACAAACTAAAAGTATTTCATCAGGAAAAGAATAGCCATCATTCTCTTTCTCTATATCCAACAGCGAACTACGTTCTCCCAACAAGAAAGCCATATTTAAAATATACCTCACAGTTAGAACTATCTCACAGATCACACATGAGTTCTATATCTATTTTCGCCATCTGATGGGTTAAGCAGGCTAATGCTTAATGGATATCTCTGATGCAACACCAGAAATTTGGTGTCATTTGCATACAACTGCACTGAACTCAAAGCCACCAGGCAAAATAAAAGATATTGGAGTTTGACTTTCCATAACTTCATGATTAAAATAGTAAAGTAAACCAAGAACACTTATTATGTCGTTCCTAAGCATTACAATTTAAAATTAATACTTAAATGCTAGTTATGATGCTTTGGATAAGATATAAAGCCCAAAAATAAGTAAACAAGTTACATATTTGGTTAAAATGGTTTCTTTTTTTATAAACTTTATTGAACATTAAAAACATAAAAAATATATCACTCAGTAACAGCAATTTGTAGTGCTTATCATGTAATAATAATTAATGCTCTATTTATTTATCTATTTATTGATTTATGAGTAATTACATTATTTTATCTATGACTCATATTTTATAACTATCTATCTTTAATCTATCTCAGTTCCATCCAGCTATACCATTGTTCCCACACCTTATAAAATATTGAAGTTTCTTTATCTTTTAACTCAGCGTTAATTTGTCCGTTTCAGCACAGTTCATAACTTTTTGTATAACCAGTTTCTCTGAGGGTATATCTGGTATATATTCCAGCATTGGGAAAAGGTGATTCTAGCAGCAATCAATATATGTAATAATAAGTATTATTTTGTGGTCTTTATTTATTTTTTTTAAAGGTCCCCAAAAGGAAGAGAACTATAGTTGTTTGTTAGTGATTTCCTGTAACCAATTTTTGATTTTAAGCCAATATTTTCAAGCCTTTGGGCAAGACCACCACATATGGTAGTATGTTCCCTCTTTTTTTTTTGCATTTCCAATAAATGGGACTCATTTTGGGATACATTTTCGCTAATCTCGAAGGGGATAAGTGCCACATATAGAACATTTTATATGCATTTTCTTTGTATGCTGCTGATTTTGTTAGTTTGTGATTTCTATTCCATATGGTCTCCCAGTCTGATAATTTTATGTTGTGTCCAATATTTTGACCCCATGCAATCATGCATCATATCACTACTTCTTCCTCTAATTCTACTTCCAGAAAGTATTTGTAAATTTTATAATATTTTTTTATCTGGGCCTAATAAAATTTTATCTAATTGTTGTGGTTTTAGATGTATTCCATGATCCTTTGTGTCTTTTTTATATCAGCTTTGTATTTGAAGATAAGCCCACCAGTCCACTCATAACCCTTGTTCTTGGAGCTCTTGTATTGTTTTTAAATTTTCGTGAATATCCAATAAGTCTTTACTTTAACATTTTGCTCAAGTCTAAATTATTTGGGTGGGTCATCGCTTCCATTGTGGATAGCCAGATTGGAATTTTTATATCATGTTTCTTTTTAACTTTGATCCTGTTGTTCATTAACAAATCTCTAATCAGGTGTCTATGGAAATATTTTTGTTTAGTGGGCCCTGTATCCCAGAGAAAGGCATGCCATCCTCTCTGTAGGTCATGACTTTCTATAGCTAATATTCTTTTATTCTTTAAATTGATCTTTTAGCCAAAATAATATTGCTGCACTATAATATAGTTCCCAGTTTGGCAATCCAAAGCCTCCTCTCCTCATTATGTCTTGTACTAGTTTCATTTTTATTCTGGGTTTTTTATCCTGCCAAATAAATTTTGCTGTCATTTTATTAAGGTGATTGAAAAAGGTCTTCCCTAATTTAACTGGAATGGTTTGGAATAGATATAGAAATTTTGGTAATATAGACATTCTTATGGCTGATATTCTTCCTAGCAGTGACAATTGCATTTTGGTCCATAATTCTAAATCTTTTTTTGTTTGTTGTATTAGCTTATTATAGTTATTCTCCTTTATTGCCTTACAGTATGCTGTCAGCCATGTTCCCAAATATTTTTTGTTGTTGTTGTTTGAAGTCCAAGCAATCTTTCTAATTCTGTTGCTTATAGATCTGTTAATTTTTTTCCTAAAAGTTTTGTTTTCTGTCTATTAATTTTCAATCCTGCCACAACTCCATATATTTCTATTTCCTTAATTAATACTTGTCCTTTTTATTTAAAAAAAAATAGTTTTTTATTTTTAAACATAAACATACAAAAATATAAAAACATAAAATCCTCTTCCATTTTATATACATACAGTGCGTCAGTTGGTTGCTATCTTTTGTGCTATATTTCTGTAGTCATTTACTCACAATTTATATCAGTCTTCACATTGTCAAACTAACATATATTTATATATTTATCAGTTATTAATCATCCATAACTAAACTATTTATTCCATTGTTTTATATGAGGTATTCCACATTTTATCTCAAGGCTAGGTCACACTGGCCGACAGATGCAAAATGTATGTAAAAAGGACACAGCGGACGAGCAAATTTTCCATCTGTTGTTATCCGCTCTCAAAAGTGCCCCAAATTTGCATAAACAGAGAGGACAACAAAGGAACGGACGTGGGAGGATGTAGCGGGGATGTAAAGCGGATGTTCATAGGAAGCCTAGCGGATGAAAGCGGATGGAAGCGGATGACACATCTGCAGGGCTTCCGGGGGAGAACAGCGAAGCGGACACGTAGCGGAAGGAGCAGATGTGTAGCGATTGACGCGGATGCATCACTGACGCCTATAGGATGCATAGCAGATGCCTAGCAGATGTAAAGCGTTCACCACGCATGTGGGGAGGATGAATTGCGTAAGCTCCGCGGATATAAAAGGAGGCAGCTCGCAAGCAGGTCACCATTCAGAGGAAATACCTGCTGCCAGGGACATCTTGAGAGAACACCATGGGGAAGAAGAGGAAGCCTGTGCCTACTCCTGCCAGCCTGGCAAGAAGGACAGAACCACCATCCCACCCCCTGGCGCTGACTCTGAAGCTGCTGGTGCTGCTGCTCCTGGTGTTGCTGCTGCTCCTGGTATTGCTGGTGCTGCTGCTGCTGCTGGTGTTGCTGGTGCTGCTGGTGCTTCTCCTGCTGCTGCTGCTGCTGCTGCTTCTCCTGCTGCTGCTGCTGTGGTGGACCAGCCCTAAGGCCCTCAAAGCCCTGCTGCTGAAATCACTGAAGCCCCTGCCAGAGGGAGGAAGAGGCAAGGCAAGGAGAAGGGGGAGAGGAAACAGTACTCCATTTCCGAGGACCATGAGGAGGAGGTGCTGGAATGGCTGAGGGAGAACGAGTACCTGTGGAGGAAGGGCCATAGGCTCTATCGCAACACCAAGCAGAAGCAGGCAGCATGGAGAGAGAAGGCGGAGAGCTTGGGCTACACTTCAGATGACCTCCTGGGGTGGTGGAAGCATATGCACACCTGGTATGGCAAGCTGCACTTGAAGAGATCCGGGCAGGCTGCTGTCAAGCTCACTGACCGGGAGACCTATGTCATGGCCAGGTGCAGCTTCCTGGAGGGTCAGATCTGCCACCGAGGAGCAGCCCCACTGTCAACCCTCTCCCTCAGACAGCCCACAGAGAGCCACTCCTCTTCCAGCCAGGAGACAGCTACCGTGTCCAGGCAGGTGTCTTTGGAGGGCCCACGACAGAGACCCCCCTGACAGCTGCACTCCCCATGCCAGAGGACGTGGAGGATCCGCTGTCTCAGATGGAGCAAGAAGAAGCAGCCACCAGGGACCAACCCAAACCCACCCACAGCTCCACTTCCACAGAAAGCAGGCAGAGAGGCAGACCAGAGGGACAGAACCACACTGTCCTCTTGGAGATCAGGGACACAATCAAAGCCAGCACAGATCTCCTCTCCCACTGGTCCACTTTGACATACCATCCTCCAACTGTAAGCCCTTCATCACGTACGTGAGCCAGACCCTCATGGACATGCCCGAGGCCCAGTACCAGGCGATGAAGGAGAGGATCACAGCTCTTCTGCACCACCCTCCAGGCACAGCTGAACCTGCTCCTACCCACTCCAGGTCTGCTCGTCCACCCCAGCCAATGTCACAGCCCTTCCACGGATTTCAGCAGCCCCTCGCCTACCAAGCCTACCACTACCAGGACTTCCCACAGCAGAGGCAGCCCTTCCCAGTCCAGACGCAGGTTCCTCGGATGCCACAGATGCCTCAGCTGACCCTACAGTGTATGGTCCACCCTCCCAGCTACCACATATATGGCCCTTTATTATCAATAACAATTTATTCATTGATCAACACATTTCAAAATAAACAAAACTCTTTATTAATGCCCTGTTCGTTGTAGGGCCACTCAACATACATGGCACAATCTCATCAGTGTGATGAGGCAGGCTGAAGGAAGCATCCAATAAGCATCTACCATCCTGTCTTGCCACTCCACTGCTCCATCTGGGGAGTTGCACCAGTGTTTCAGGAGGTTGCGCTGTTTCTTCCCTCTATGTGAAGCTCTGTTGGGGCCTTGCACATCCAGAGGGTCGATCAGGTTTAGTCCTTGTCTCCATTCATCAGGCTCCATGTCCCCATTGCCTTGTTGACGGTCCACAAGCCTGTTGTGCAACACTGGGTAGCGGGTGCGCATAAGATTGTGCAGGATGCTGCGTGGTGGTGAGAAGTACCTGGAACCTGTTGGTCAGGATGCCAAAGGCGTTCTCCACCACCCATCTTGCCCTGGACAGCCTGTAGTTGAAGATCCTCTCTTCACGGGTGAGGTATCTAGAAGTGTAGGGCTTCATGAGATGGGTTCTGAGGGAGAAGGCGTCATCACCCACGATGAAGTAGAGCACATCTTGTGTGTCGTTGGGTAGGGGGTCTGGATCTGGGAAGCCCATGATGAGGTTGCGTTCCAGCCC
>BLBF01000002.1:28006539-28029681 GCA_015471245.1 Laticauda colubrina
GGCAAAGAAAATGATGCTGAAGAAGCTCTTGTAGTTGAAATAATTGGACCCTGAGCTGGGTGGAGCTTTGCAGGCCACGTGCTTCCCATCTATGGCTCCAACGGTGTGGGGAAAGTTCCACCTCTGATACCACTGCTCTGCAACTTTCCTCCAGCCTTCTTCAGTGGTGGGACACTGGAGGAGCTCCTCCAGGTATTCTTCGATGATGGCCTGCACCACTTCTCTGACCACAATGCTGATGGTGTTGTGTGGCACCCTCCAGGCATACTGCATGTTTCTGTATGTGGTCCCAGAGGCCAGGTGGTGCAGAGTCAGTGCCACCTTCAGTCCAGGGTCCAGGCTGGACGGAAGTTGGTGCTTGCCTTGGTCAACCTGGGTCTCAGACGCTCCACAACTTCATCAAACATGTCTGGTGGCATCCTCATGAAGTGCTGGAACGCACGAGGGTCTTCATTCCTCAGCTCCACCATCAGCTTGTCATAGAGCCCAAACTCCACTCTTCTCCCGATCCATCTTCGGACCCAGAAAGTTCTTGGACATCTCCTTCTCCTTGCGTAGAAAAGGTGAAACAGTCTGAAGAGGGCTTGGTTCTGGTGTTGAATGATGGCAGCTACCAAAAGGAGTGTGCGATGATCCATGGTGGAGATCAATGGATGATGTGGAAGAGCAAGAGCAAGGCTGAAGAGGTCTGCACACCAGGGCTGCTGGACTGAAAGTGAAATCCAGGTGATTTCCTCTCTCTTTATAGGAAATGTCGGTTTTCCGCTAGGTGTCCTTCCACATACTCTAGACATCCTCCAGACATCCTAAATATCCAAGATACGTCCCATATACGAATGTTTTGTCCGTTTTAATGCTTTATATACGAGATGCATCTGCTTACATCCTTTCTCTGTCCGTGCTACTAACACTGCATGGACATTCCACGTACCTTTCACTTCCTCCCTCTTTCCGTTTTCCGCTGCAGCGGATGTGAGTTGCGTGGATGGCCAGAGGATGCCGAGAGGATACATTGGACGTGTAATGGATGACAACGGACTTAGAACGTTTGTTTCCCGTATGTGTTGTGGATGTAGATTGTACGCGGTGGAAAGTTCATCCGCTCAAAAGGTTTTGTGCAGCTCAAAACTTTTTGAGTGGATGAAATAGCAGTAGACGGATGTTTTACGGATAGAGTGTATGAAACACGTATGCAGTGAGTACACAACGGATGCATTGCGTCTTCCAACGGATGGCAAGCTTTTTTGTCCGTTTTACATCCTCTTTGCATCCGTTGGTTCAGTGTGACATGGGCTTTAAAATTTATGTTATACTTTCAGTGGTTATATACTGTATATCTATATTATGTTTTATATCAATCTATTAGATTTCTATCACAAAATTATCTAGTCTATTATATCCCATGCCTTTTTATTCAACCATTGATAAAACAAATCCCATATCATGTAAAATTGCTTATCTTTTTGTTCTCTAATTTCAAATGTCAGTTTACTCATTTTAGCACAGTCCATGATTTTTTTTATAATCTCCTCCTGCATAGGTATTTTATCATTTTTCCAGTTCTTCGCAAATACAATTCTAGCTGCTGTTAAAACATTTACAATCAAATATTTCAGTTCTTTATTGTATATGACCAGTATGACTCCCAATAAAAAGATCTCTGGTTTAAAGTCTATACATTGTTTTATCATTTTTTCCAACCATGTGTGGATTTTAGTCCAATATTTCTTTGCGTCTGAACATGTCTACCACATATGGTAATATGAACCAGGTATCTGATGACATTTCCAGCATTTATCCGGTTTATTCTTAAACATTCTCGCAAGTCTCGTTGGGGGTAGGTGCCACCTGTAAAACATCTTATACAAATTTTCTTTATATGCAGTTGACATTGTCATTTTATAATTTTAATTTTCATTCTTTTTATTTCTTTTTCTTCTCTGATATTCCTGTTCAACATTCCCAATATTAACACAAACAGCAGAGGCGACAATGGACAGCCTTGCCTTGTCCCTTTTCTTATATCTATGGATTCTGTTAATTCTCCATTCACTATCACCTTTGCAGTTTGTTCATGATATATTGTTTCAATGGCTTCGATAAATTTCTTACCAAAGCCCATCTGTATCAGTTGCAGTAAAATAAATCACCAACTCACATTGTCAAAGGCTTTTTGAGCATCTAGAAACATCAATGCCATTTGCTTCTCAGGGTGTGCTTCATAATATTCCAGAGTATCCAAAATGATTCTCACATTGTCTTTGATTTGTCTCTTTGGCAGAAATCCATTTTGATCAGCATGAATAAAATTATTTAAGTATCTTTTTAGTCTTTCTGCCAAAATTGAAGCAAAGATTTTATAGTCTGAGTTCAATAAAGATATAGGTCTATAATTTTTAACTTGCTGCAGGTCTGTACCTTCCTTTGGTGTAAGTGTAATGTATGCTTCTGACCATGTTTTTGGTATTCTTTTCTTTAACATAACTTCATTCATAACTTCTAAAAGATGAAAATTCAATATTTCCTGAAAAATCTTGTAGAATTCCGCTGGCAACCCATCTGGAGCATTTCCCAGCATTCTGTTTTTTAAGGCTTCTGTTAGTTCCATCACTGTTATACTTCCTTCTAACATTGTTTCAATATTTTTGGGTATCTGAGGTAAATACTTGTCCTTTTTCTATTGGGTCTTCAATAATAAAAGCCATATCCTCTGCAAATGCTTGCAGTTTATATTCATTTCTAGTTTTCAATCCTTTTATTTTAGAATTTTGCCTAACTCATTCTAGTAGTACTTCTAGAACAATATAAAGAGCAGAGGAGACGGGACAACCTTTTTGGACTCCTTTCTCTATATTTAAAGTTTGAGTGTTTTCTCCATTTATTATAATATTTGCTTTTTGTACCGAGTAAATTGCTGTTACAATATTCTCAAATTTGGTACCGAAATTCATATCATAAATGTGCTGAATCATGAATTGCCAATTAAGATTGTCAAATGCCTTTTGAGCATCCAAAAAAACAAGGGCTACCTGTTTCTCCGGATGGGCTTCATAATATTCCAGACTATCCATTATTATTCTTAAATTATTCCTAATTTGTCTGTTTGGGAGAAATCCATTTTGATCTGAGTGTATATAATCATTCAGAATTGGCAATAATAGTAGTGAATATCAGCACGGAAATTGGTCTATAGTTTTGTATCATTCTGGCATCTGAGTCCCCCTTCAGGATTAGTGAAATTAATGATTCTCTCCATGTCTGGCCTCTTAGCAGATGTTAATATCTCATTATATAAATCCACCATTATTAGTCCTATCTGTTCTTCTGTCACTCTATAAAATTCTGCTGGGAAACCATCAGGGCCTGGGGTTTTGTTGCTTTTCTAGGCTCTAATTGCTTGCTCTAATTCTGTCATAGTTATTCCATTGTCAAAGATTCTTTCATCTCATCATTAATTTCTCGGTTTCTTTTTTCTCTGAGATATTCCCTTATCTGTTCTTCATCTCTCTTCATTCTCTCTTTCTTATACAGATTCTCAAAATATTTATGTGCAATCTCTTTTTTCTTCTCTACTGTATGTTGATAATTTCCATTTTCATCTTGTAATTGGTAAATAATTATTTTCTCTTTCTCTTTTTTAAGTTTATAAGACAGCCATCTGCCAGGCTTGTTTGCTTATTCAAAGTATATTTGCTTGGTTGCCTTCAAGTTTCTAACCAATTCTTCCTGTTCAACTAAATTAAGTTTGTGTTTATAATCAATTGTTCTTGTAATTGAGCATTTTGTGGGGCATTCTGTAATTTAGTTTCTAGTTTCTTGTTTGGTATAAACTGTTTGGTTGGGCATGTTTTTCTTTGTTTTGTTTTTTTGCAGCGTGGGATATTATAATTACCTGTGTAACAGCTTTCAAAGTATCCCATGAGTTTTGAATAGTTGTATATTGGTTATTTATTTTCTTTAAAAAAAGTTTAGTTCTTCCTTGAGTTTCTTTATAAATTCCTCATCCTTTAATAATTGAGACTCTAGAGTCCATCTTCTCCTTGGTTTTTTCCTACCATTCCAATTAATTCTGAGAGGGTTGTGGTCTGCCAAGAGTTCAGTATAATTTCTACTTCTGCCACTTCTGCTAAATCTCCACTCAACCATGCCATGTGAATACGTGACCATGACTGGTGAGGGTTTGAATAGAAGGTAAATTGTCAAAAAGAATAAAAGTTATCAATTTATCCAATTCTTATTAGTGTTTCAGTCAATCAAAATTTTCCCCCAATTCCATCTTCTGTGTTGTATTATCAAATTGCTGAGTAACGCTGTTCACTATGGATGCTCTCCACTTCCATTACTTTAGCTGCTTCTCAATGTCTATCAGTCCTTAGCAAAATGCAATGCTCACAGCCTAGTAACTTGTATTGAAATCTCACTTTACAGTTTTTCAAAGATTAGGATTTCCAAAAGTTTCCAAAGTTTAAAAATTAGTATTTAGAAGGTATCCCAGATCGCTATCTTGATATATTCTGTTCGTTAAAATGTCCTGCCATTCCCGGCTGTCTATCGTTCCCAGTCACTCTCCGCTCATTCTCACCTCCACTTTTCTCGCCACTTTCTTGGGTTACGATAGATAACTCTTCATGATACAGTACAAATTCCTTTTTTTTTTAAATCCTCTATAACGCTAGTTCTTTGCACTGTCCTCTCCTTATTCCTCATCACGGGCTGTCATTTGATCTTGCTTCCCCTTTTTGCTGGCTTTTAGGACTTCAAAGCCGCCATCAAAAGTATGCCAGCCTTTCGGTTACTGGGCTCAACGGGGTCGCACTGATGAAAGCATATCACCAAACTGCTCCACGAGTTTCTCCACTCCAACACACTTCCCTTCAGACTTCGTGTATCCTTTCAGGATTGCTCCAGCATCAGAAAAGAGGGATGAAGAATGGAGCTAGCTCTTCGATTCCTCCAGTGGTTCCAACGTCACCACCGGAAGTCCCGGTTAAAATGGTTTCAAGTATCAATAACTTTAGAATTTTACAAAACAATTTAATCCAGATTTCAATATATTACCCAGAATACTCTGCTCTAGTCATGTAGTGTCACAACCAACCAACCAAAGTAACATACCTAGTAATAATGTTTTTGGCTACTAATTTCAAATATGTTGTTTAATAGTAACAAATATTTTTAAAGGTATTATTTCATCTAGGCAATGAAATATTTTCATCACATTTTTCAAATACAATTTAGAAGTACAAATATTACAGTAATAATATTTACTGATACATAATGTTTGAAAATATTTTTAAATAAAAACAAAGAAAGCTACATTGCAGATTTATCCAAAAAATAAAACTGAGATTTTCAATCATTATTCAAAACATACTACAAGGGAATTCTATAATAGTTCATAAAATATCTTTGTTTTTAAAAATAGTGGTCTGTTGGGTATGTAGAGTATGTGTATCATCCAATATGTATATCTTAAGCAATACTGATATGTAAAATCTCAAAACCCAGATAAAGCAGATGGTATAATTTAAAAAAACAAGTTCAAGTTCAATCACATTACCAGGTTATTCTTCAGAACTAAGTTCTCAGTCTGCAGGGTGATTTGGATAAATCAGTTCAAATGCCATTTGATGTATTTCATCTGGAGTTCTATTCATTGCAGACTATATTTAGCAATCTGGTTATAAAATTCATTTATTCCTACTCCATTACTACAGCTAGTCTTCAACAAACTGTAAGTCATGGCCATCAGTCAATTCACCCATGTGACTGGAAGTAATTTGCCAGCCTTTTTTGCAGAGGTCATTAAGTAAATGCGGATGCTGCATTCATTAAGTGAATGCTGCATTTGTTAAGGAAACCCATTCATTTAAATGGATTATTTTTGCCACTAACTGGGGAGAAAAAAGCCAGAAACAAACAAAACACATAATGAATCACGGTCACATGAGCATGGAATGCCAGAACAGGTTATCAAAGCTGAGCCATCCAACATGCAGTCATGTGACAAGAATGGTAAGGTGATGCAAACATTTATGATGGCCCAGGAAGCTTTAGGAAACATAAAGCACCTGTTTCATGGCCATCATAAAATGACAGGTTGTTAAGCAAGGATTATTTGTATCCTCTAATTTTTTGCCTTAGTTTAAATTAATGGTGTTGTTAAAAATGAAATAAAAATGTTGAAAATTTAATCCAGCTGAATCATACCTGGACGTTGAAAAATACAAATTGATGTAAGGAATTTATTTAATAAATTTCCATGATCAAAAAATTATAGATCATGTTTGACAAATTAAATTTATACATATACACACATTATGAAACGCTTACCAGTATTTAGGTAACTTAAGCATTTTGCCATATACAGCTGTGCTGAATGGAGGAATTATTGAAGTTGGTAAACTATAAGATCCATTAATATCCAATGATGTCAATCCCGCCTGAAAACCAAATATCTTTAAAAAGAAATAATATAGTCAGTAACAAAATATAAATATTTGGGGCTTTTTTCATTTCAATGCATAGAGATTCTTGCTTTTCTGCATATTTTAGAAAGTCTAAGCATAAATATCATGCAAGAAACTAAATGAACTATGCTAAGACAGCATGATTTACTCTTATCTTTGAACCAACCGCCCATAATATGAATAACAGTTGTAAGTTCCTGTTTCGTTTCTAAGAAGATACCAGTGGGATGTCCTACATTATTTACTGAACAGAAAAAAAGAATAAAATATACCTTAAGATAGCAGTGCATATAGCAATAGTGAAGTAAATTATCAGATGGTTGATTAAGGCTACTGACATATTGCACAAGTTGATCAGCATACATTGGCACTGAATGTTCCAGGATCACTTTATCTACCAATATTCGGATACAAGGCAGAGGCCGTAGCAACTGAAGATTCGTTGTCGTTAAGAAGCTGCTTGAACTCTTCAGCATATAGAATGCAAAATGCACAGATAAAGTTATATTTAAAACTTGGAAGTTTTAAACAATATAATTCCAAATATAGTTCATATATAACTCAAGATCATCTACTTTATTATAAATTTAGCATGTGTACAAATCCACAAAAACCATGTTAAAACTACATAAAAATAATATCTACCCCAAAGCACGGATATTCATTATAAATAGTTCATAAATTTATAGCACCTTTTGACCCATGATGACAGGCAATAAATGGGCAAGCAAGTTGAATTCGGCCATGGGAATAGTGACAGTGCATTTCAAAATGGTAAAAGTTGTGATCCGAGTTGGAATATATTCCTCTAAGGCAGCAGCTTCTTCTGTGCTTGGCAAAATTTTGGCTCCTTCTATAAAATCTATAATAATAAAGAGTTGGTTAAATTTAATATAATTACCAACTGAAATGCCTATAGTACCATCAATATTTTATTTTATCAATTGGTTTTAATTTAGATATAACACATCAGATCATGATTTAGGCTTGCTTTGGACTCTTGATCCTTGTAGAATAGCAAATGGAAATTGTAGCCTGAAGGTGGTTTGGGTGGTGCTCCAGTTAACCAGGTTAACAACAAGCAAGTAACATACATTACGTGGGGCTATTTTTACAACTGGCACAGAACACAGCAAGTAGAATGCAGATAAGGGTACCCAGCTAGTATAGAATGAATAACCCTTGCTTTGAATCTTGGCACTGGTTATAAGTATGCTTCCTGGCTCAACTCAACTTCCTTACCTTTAAAGCTGTTAATGGCACAGCACTGAGCTATATTTAGGGAAAACATTGCCAAAATAGAATCTGTCTGTTGGATTACAGCATCTAGGAAATTTATTTGAGGCTAACCACCACTACTAACCACCATAAGATCCAGGAAAGCAGTTACAATGATGCCAATTTTACAAGCTATCAGCCTATCCAATACAAGAAACCAAGAATCAGGATAGAGTTCAAAAATACTGAGTCATGCAGTCTGTACAAGAATCTGATATACTAACAGTCAAGGCAAATTGGTGACAGATAAAGTGTCAATGGACTTCGGGAGAGGGGGGAGGGCTAGGCTTAGGTCTCTTTGGGGGGCATAGGGGTTCTATCCAAAAAACTGATGATGCAGTGACTCTGCTCTCAGGCTCAGACTGTTCACCACAGTAACTTTGTTTTGACAATCATATTTATTATTTTAATTACTTTTTATTGTATGCTGAACTACTATATCGATATTTATGTATCTGTATTGTTAAATAAATCAATAAATAATGCATGCCATGAACAAAAAAGTCTCAATATATCTGCTTGAAAGACTTATTATAGCTTAAATGTACCCTCATTATAATTTCAGCAATACTGTAAGTATATTCTTCCCTTGTTTTTCATCTCTCCTTACTAAATCTATTTTTTCATTCTTTGTAAAGTGACATGCTTTTATTTAAATAATAATTTTGAAGACATGCCTGACTGGACATATTTCCTATTCTACAGGATCTTTTTAAAAAATACCATTTTAAAGTGTACTTTAAAGTAATATATAGTATATTACAATATATCATAATACTTCTCATTTTCAATTCTCAAAAGGCTCAGCAAATCAATTCATTAAGCAGATAAGAAGATGGACTAACTGCGGGAAAACAATAGGCAACACTCAGCTGAAATCTCACAGAAGTTTCACATGCATGTTTATCCTTAATATTTTTTTCAATGAAAACTCAGCTACCTTGTTTTTAAAAATTCAAAATTCACAAAACATACCTAATTTAGACTTGCTATAAGGTTCATATTCATGTTCCAGAGCACAAACAATCATTTTTATAATTCTGTGCACTGCACTGCTATCAAGTCGAAGACTGAGACTTCCTATAATAAGATTTTTTGTAGACATCTCCTGAACACCACTGAAGTCTTCAATCTTCACAGAAGTCACATCTGGCTGATTTACAGACTCTAGAATATATGTTGGTCAGTTTCAGAGAGTTAATATATAATAAGAAAATGTTAGGGAAGGTATTTTTTTATACAGCAAATATCATAGGATAGCATTTGCACCAGAGTATGGACACATGACATATAACATACCAAAGCACTTCTTTTCTCTTTGAAGATCCAGTTATACAAAGATAAGAAGCTGCTGTCCTGAATCATGAACTTTGGAAAATTTATATAAGTCAATTTATATAATCAATACATTTATATAAGTCAATTTATATGAACAATAATGGCATGATGAGGTAATTAAACATTTCCCTATATTGTTTTACAAAATACTGTAGCTGTATACTCTAGCTTGTTTCAAACTTTATTAGAAAACAAGAGAAGAACAGCATATAAATCAAATTTACAGGTCATTTAAGCTCCCTTCTCCCACTGTAAGCCCAAGGAAACTGGCCAGTCCAAATTTAAATTCAGCTAAGGGAATAGTATTTAAGACAGATTTAATTAAGTTTATCACAAAAATATATTTTCCTTATGCCAATATATCTTTGGTAACAGTTATGAGGAAGGGGTGGGCAAATGGTAACATAAGGAAGATATTTAATTCTAGGAAGCAATTCATTTCCATCCTCCCCTTTAAAAAAAAGGCCCAAAACATACAGCCAAAATCCACAAGAAATGCATGTACTTCATCCACAGTGAAACTACACTTTTCACAGATCCAATTCAACTGTATTAGCTTTATTTCAAGTCCACTCCAGATATGATTTCTGTTATTTTCTCTGAAAATACCAGGAGTGACCCAAATTAAATCTAAAGTGTGAAAAGGAACTATGTTGTTGACAGAGATGTCAAAAACTAATTACAGTTTAATGTATACAGAAATATAGTATTTACAACTCATTTATTTCAACCAATCAGAGATTTTCAAGTTCACATAATGCACTAAATGAAAGACAAAAGATAATAAAGCAAAAGCTTCTAACTTTATTGAAGTATACCAGGGAAGGATCAGTGAGAGGAATACTTATATCCAACACAGTCTCTAACCAAAAGGCAATGAGGCATGAAGCCACAACTAGCATTAAAACTCAACATTGTAGCAGAAAATATTACTGCTGTATTCCACACTGTGTGAACAATGCAAACAATGCCTAATTAAAATGCAAATTTAACTAAACTTTAAAACAAATGAAATATCCAGCACCAAGTCATGATTTTTTAAATACCTTTGAAATCTTCATTTTAGAAACATTATTAAACTTAATCCTTGTCCACCCAGGGGATTACTCCCAGGATGCAAGGAAAGGAGTCTGTAACCCCAATGACCCTGACAGTAACGATGATGGATGTATGAGCTTCTGGAAATGTCATCTGGTTGATAAGATAAAAAAGGAATGGAGGAGGGCAGCAGACCTTCAAGTTAGTGCAGAAGTACCAAACAAGCAGGGATTCCTTTATTATTTATCCTTACGCTCTTTATTGTCATAAGGCAAAGTAGCTAAATTTGGAAGACTAAATTTACAGCATAATTGTATTATGTCGATACAATCCTATATCAAATAAAATCAAGATGGAGTTCTTTTGAGTTTGCAGGGTCCTTGGTGCTCTCTGAGCTGGCTATTTGCTTGCAGACCTTCCATTATCCAACTAGGTAACATCATCAGTGCAAGTGAGTGTGGGCTTTGTTTCCTGTTTATATAAAGTAGCTTGCCCTGCCAGTGTTGATGAGTTGTTTTTTCTCGAGTCATTTTTTGTGAAAATGTCCCCCTTAACAACCACCCAATCCTTCTCTGTTTCCAAGGCCAGGTCCACATTTCTTACAGTGGGGAAAGTAAAAGTGGTGAGGGCAGATGGGGGTTTGCAAGTTTAAAGGGAGCCATCACTGCTAGGAAGGAAGGAAGGAAGGAGAAGGAACCAATCTTGAAAGAAGGCTAATGGTAAGTCAGTTGTTCCAAAAAAATCCAAAACAACAAGAAAAAACTGCAGACATGCAGCCTTTTAATTACTGATGAAACGTATATTTATTTATAAGTAGATCAGAAAAATGTGACATCACCAGACCAAAGCTACAAAGATTAATACCACAATTTATAAAAGGATGTCATAAGGTTAAGAACTATTATTTATATGCCATTGATAATTCCTGTTGTAATTTAGTTTTTTATTATATATTACAAATATTTATGAATCAATTATTTAGATAATGCTTGTAACTATTAATACCCTGTTTCTCCAACAATACGGCCTCCACCAATAGGAAGGCCCAGCATGATTCCTAGGCATGAGGTGAAATTAAGCCCTGCCCCCAAAATTTAGGCCTATTTAATCCATGCATTTCCCCACCATTTTTCATATCGTTCGTTAAAACTACACGAGGTGAAGAGAAATGGGGGGAACGGGGGGAGAAAACTTGCCTTTAGGAACTCCTTGCACGTAGAATGCCCCAGTCTACTACCGATAGAACATCAGCTGACAGAAGCTCCCTGAAGGCAGAGTCACCAGCCGCTTCAATCGGCCGGTAGAAGCGGCCTCGGGGAGAACGCCCATGTGCACTCACCTCACCACAAAGCTGTTTTTATTGGTTGATGGAAGTTCCCCAAAAGAAGAGACGTCAGCTGCTTCGGAGTGAGGCATGGCTGCCTACGGAGCACTCCTGACAGGAGCGTCCCACGCATGCTCTCCTTGCCACAAAGCCATTTCTATTGGCCAATGGAAGTTTCCCAAAGGCAGTCACCAGCCCCTTCCATCAGCCGGTAGAAGTGGCCTCGGGGCGAACGGCCACGTGCGCTACCCTCACCACAAAGCTGTTTCTATTAGCTGATGGAAGCTCCCCAAAGGCAGGGTCACCAGCTGCTTTGGGGTGAGGTGTGGCTGCCTGCAGTGCGCTCCTGACAATAGCGCCCCATGCACACTCCCCTTGCCACAAAGCCGTTTCTATCAGCTGATGGAAGCTCCCCAAAGGCAGACTCACCAGCCACTTCTATTGGCCGGTAGAAGCAGCCTCAAGGCGAGTGCCCCACAAACACTCCCTTCGCCACGAACCCACTTCTACCAGCCGATAGAAGCAGCTGGTGACTCTGCCTTTGGGGAACTTCCACTGGCCGACAGAAATGGCTTCGTGGAGAGGGGAGTGCGTGTGGGTGCTTGCCCCGAGGCTGCTTCTACCAGCCAGCAGATTTCCTCCCCCCAAGTGCACCCCCACCTAGAGCAGCTCATGCGCACTAAACTCTCCACAAGGCCACTTCTACCAGCTGATAGAAGCGGCTGGTGATTCTGCCTTCGGGGAGCTTCCATCAGCTGATAGAAGTGGCCTCATGGAGAGGTGACTGCGCATGGGGCACTCTAGGTTGGGGCCTGTGGGGGGGAGGAAATTAAGTCACCCCTGAAAAGACGTCCTAGCCTTTTTTGGGGGGCTCAAAAAAAAAAAAAGACCCGGCCTTATTTTGTGAGAAACACGGTATTAAAATTGTTTCTATGTGTAGAATGGATAGTTATTGTGTTATTAATGATATTAAAATTAATGTGTTGATTATATAGTCAGGGAGATGTTTAGACTGAATTTCATATTTTATCTACTTATTGAGTTCTTCTGAAAGACCTGGGATAGGTAGATATTGTTTGATTGTGTTAACAGTATTGTTGTAGGATGTAAGATGTTCCTAATAAAGCTGTTTTTTATAACTGATTGATGGTGATTTCATCAATGCCAATGGGAAATAAGGAGTGGACTTATTTATTCAACACAATCTTAGGTAAGTAATCTGGGTGTAAGAACCATTGAACAAATTTGTTATTCCATTCTTCCAATGGGCTCAAAACTACAAAAAAATATTTGATTCAACTGGAAAGTGCATCAGAAAGTACTTCCTAATGCACAGGTTTCTGAAACAAACTGCCTCAATGCTTGATGGAATCTTTTTTTTAAGAAGCTTTTATCCATGCTGAATTACATCTTTTCAGTAAGTTATAGTAATTGGTTTTTCACTTCCCCTTTGCCTCTGGAAACTATTTTCATAACTCAACATTCCTCAAAGTGAAAAACTGAACCCAGGTTTCCTCATTTATAAGATATCACTATATTTTGATGCATATTATTCTGAAATCAAGGTGGATGATGGACAAACAGGCATTAAAGAAATCAGGCCAGATTTAAGTTAGGCTTTTAAAAGGTAAGCCTAAGGACAGGCGGTCAAGGACTGTCAGGTGCCTCTGAATAAGCTTTTGTTTCTGTTATTCAAAGAGAAAGCAAACAAAGAAATTAAGTACCTTTGCCACTGGAGCTCTCCATTGTGTACAGATAATCCATGTAGAAAGCCCCAAACCTTTGCATTCCTGTTATCTCTGTGTACATCTCCTACCAACAAAGCAAAGTACATACAACTAATGTTCTCTTTGGAAAGAATCTTGAGATTATTACCCAGCAGTATCAGAGCCATATAGAAGTACTAAAGATATATGCTTGTTTGGGTTTGTGCATGAATACATGGTAAAGCTTATCAATACAAAGGACAGAGGTTAGTCAAAGAATTCATCCTTCAAACACTAATGCAACTTCCATAGCAGGCTACACAAAAGGGCATCTATAAGCCTTCTGGATCTTTTGTTCAGTTTTACCAACAGAAGCTAGTTAATTAGTACCTTAAATTGAGTGAATTATCTCAATCTGACCTCTTACTTCCTAGTAAACCAGGTGACTAAAATCTAACGTTTGCAATTTACAAAACATTTAGGAATTGTAATCTGAATCAATTAGGTTTATTTGAACTCTGTAGGAATTGTTTGTTCATTGTCTATAGGAAGCAATGAACCTTAAATAATATTCTACTCATATCATTAGACTTGAAGGTGATATTAGCTAACGAGAAGCTATGTACCACTAATAAAGGAATAATTTAAGCTTTAACAAAGTAAGTGTATCAGTTAGATCAGACTGAGAATTGATAGACAGTTCACCATATAAACTGAGACTTCTCATAAAGGAAGGAAGGAAGCCTTCTAAGAATTATACATCGACTGTTACTTTTTAAGATGTTATAAATGGTTTGAAGTGAGTAGTAAACAATAAGTAATCAATAAAAACAAAATGGATTAAGAAAAGCTCCAAAAATTTCTATACCACATGAAGGAGGAAAAATATGGAAAATGCAAATCAACATACGTTTCTAATTTCACATTTTATTGAAAATAATTGAAACATGGAGGATGAATAATAAAATTACATGGAAATACAGTGGTACCTTAGTATTAACTGCTTCAAAATTCATCGAATTTGATACTCGATGCTTTTTGATGCAAAAATCTTGTCCCCATACTCATCTTTTCCCCTGTACTTGACATGCAAGGTAAAACTTGCTGGCATCAGCTGCCTCATAACGTGTTACCCCTAAAAGGGTCACATGGGTGGGTATTCGTTCTTTTTGGTACTCATTAAGCCTCCCAGAAAGAATCCCAGAAAAGTATTGAGGTACCATTGTATTGCAATTAACGTCTTGAGGTGCTGCCTCAAAATTGTTACCAAGTTTCTTCCACCTCTCTATCCCAACTTAAGTTGTCATGCATTGTACTCTAATTGGGCGATCTCAAAAGTTCTTTTGAAAAAAAAAAACATAAAATCCTGGACACTTGAATTAAGGCTGTATTGTTTTAAATAATCAGAATGTGAACATTGTTAGAAAATTAGCCTATTGCTTCTGTATATTCCAATACCAAATAACTTTTGCCCTTTAATTTCATCTAAAGTTAAGCAGTTTAATGAATATACTAACTTTCATTTTTCACATTTACGCCTTGACAGTCTTTGGCATCGCTTAAGGGAACATACTACATTTATCTTGTTTTAATAAGCACAAAAATCTTGTTAAGGTTGCAAAATAGTAGCCTACCCACAACTAATCAATAATTTCATTACATAAAATGTTTTAAATAGAAGCTCTTTCTAATCCCTACTGAAGATTCTATCCAATTAACAAGAGCTAATTTAATTTATTACACCACTAGAAGTAACACACTTGGCCACCTCATGTTGATTTTAGCCTCTGAATTGTAAAGAAAAATACATATTCAAAGAGTTTCTGGTTATAACTCTCATATACCTTTCTTAGCACAAAAATTAAGGCCAGCAAGTAATAAAATATTTTGAGGAATTGCATAACACAAATTTTATAACTGTATCTACTAAACGTAAAGTGTATAAAGACAGAAGATCTGACTATTAAGCTAACTCAAATGAGGGATGAAAAAGACCTTATGAGCAGCTGCGTCCAAAATAAATTCTGCACGGACACCATTGTTTTCGGGACTTCTATAATCAAATAGTGAATTAGTAAGATATGCCATCCCTTTTGTACTGAGATTTTCTCCACAGTAGAAAAAGCATGCTTCCTGGTATAAAAGGGGAAAAAATTGAAATATGTAAGAATATAAAGAAATCACAGCATAGAACTTACAAAAACCTATTTTTCACAAATGTAGATTACTTCCAATACATAGTAACTAGTGGAAGTTGCTCATTTTGCTAATTCAACACACATGATATCTTTACAGGTAGTGTTTGACTTATGACCATTTTTAATGACCATTCAAAGTTACAATTTTTAAAAAGCTACTTATGATCCATTATCAAAGTTCTGACTGCTACTCCCCTTGTGATCCTATGATATTTCAGGACTTGGCAACTGGTTCACATTTACATTTGGCTGTAGTATTCTGCAAACACGTATAGCAATTTGCTACATTTTTTGGAGGTTTGTAACAAAAAAAAACAACATTCAAGAGAATGGATTCGTTTAATAACGATGTGACTCACTTAACAACAGTATGATTCAGTTATTTGCTTTGCAATGTAAAAAGGGTCATAATCAAATCTGGTCATGTGCTATCTCAACATAAGACAGCAACAACTTATGGCCAAATTTCTGGGCTCTAATGTTATCAATTCCTTATTGAAATGTCCTGCCCATTTCTTTTTTTTTTACTTTGAGATCTAAAAATGTACTTCAGATGTGTTCATGAACTGAACACATATACAATATTGGGATTTTTGTTCTCACTGATATTTAAATCACTGAGGCCCTAATTTAAAAAAAAAATTTTTAAATTACTATCACTTAAAAAGTGCTATTTAAATGCTGTTCTGACTTTCAGGATGAGACATGGCACTCTGGATCTAAGTCAGGATCTTTTAAAAATTTATAAAACTTGTTTCCAGGCTTTCTAACACATTAGCATGTCTGTGATCCAATAAAATATAAATTATACTCACTGATTCACTTCTATTCTTGTTCTCTTCAAAATCTTTAACTCCCATGATTCCTTTAAGGCAAAAAGCTTGGCAACCAACAAATCCTATCTGGCAATTAAAGAAAGGTTCTCCTCTCATAAGGGCCTGGGAAGAAAATGTAATGTGGTATAAAATGATGGGCAATGGTTAATATTCAAACTACAATGGGATCCTACACCTAGTGATGCATATATAAATAAAACAAGAAAATAAAGACACACTAAGAGTTCAACTTCTGATGAACATTAGACAAAATTATTCAGTTTTCTTGAAAACAGAATATACATGATTTGCCACTGCATTTTTCTGGAATGTTTTTGACTTCCCAGTTTATTTACACTCCTGGATACTTCAGTGAAATTAAAGCTTTATGGATTATCTTATATGTAGGCTCACTATACCTAATTAAAAAAATAAATCAAATAAAAGAATACTTTTAATGGAAAGACATGAAAATACTCACTCCTGGAGTATAACTATAATCTAAAAATGGATCTCTTTCAATAATTACAACTGTCCAATAAGAGAGGAATATAAAAAACAATACTGTAATTGCCAGCTGAAAATAACAATTCTGATTAAAAAAAAAACAAAACTACTGATGCCATGATTTCTACAATAAATTAACACTATACAAAAGTACTGGAAAGATTACCTCAATTGTAGTTCCTTCTTGTTGCCAGCAAATTATTTCTTTGGATTTTACTTTCTGTGGACTGTAATAACTACTTTCAGCTTGCATTTCAGTGAGCTGTGTAACAATATGAGTTTTACCATTAGGCAACATTAAAATTAAATACATGCAAGATTTCATTATTCTATAATAAAAAAATGATGACAGATTTTAGTTTTGGTGAATATGATAATGCAGGAAACAGGTACACTAAACAGCTATGACATATCGTCCACACAGAAAATAACTTGGACATAAATACACTGGCTTAACCTATATAATGCTACAATTGAAAAAAAAATCTGAAATACTTTTACTTTTTCCAATCATAAAAAATGAAGAAAAAAAGATAAATTACCCTCTGTGCAGGTGTAACATAGTTTATGAATAAAACCAAATGTTATGAAGCACATTGTAATCATACGGGAAGTAATTTAAAAGATGGAAGTATTCAGTTGACCCTTATGAACTTTAAATCATAAGAAAATACTTCAACTTTACACACATACACACACTCATTCATACATTTCACTGGTTAAAAAGGTTAGCATTATGCACTAAAATAGGTAAATTAATATTTTGCTTGTTTCCAGCACTTTAGTCATCTTTAACTGCCAAAATAATTTCTTTTAATTTTTTCATAAAACAGATTTTCTAGAAGTTATCATTACTTTGTCATTTCTGACTGGGTATACACATGGTTGACATTTTAAAGGACAATTGCATAAGGCAAATATTCAAGTAAAATAGGAAAAAATCTTCAGCTGTATGCAATTATTGTAGAGGAAAAGCAATTAATTGATTAAAAGAACTCAAAAGTTGCAAGAACAATTTCTGACATTATTAGGAAAATTAATTTGGTTTGATTTTTTTTAAGCTGGAGTAGTATCAGCTACTCAGAATGCTAATGCAGAAACCTGACCTTATTTTTAACCAAAATATGAACCACAAATTAATTCCATACATTTTTAACATTCAAGCAAAACAATAGATTCTAATGTTTGCCTTCTAAATGCCACCATAATACCTTTATAAATTCCAATTTATAATGTAGAAAAGTAACATTAACAATTTTGGAATATGGTTAAATTATTTTATTGCAGGGAAATGTACAAGAATAGCTGAAGTGGTCAATCTTAAGGAGTTGTAGTTACAAGTGGTCTTTGATTTAATTCATTCAGTAATTGTTTGAAGTCAAAGCAGCACTGAATAAAAGACCTGCGCTCAGTTTCCAAATATACTCCACTGCAGCACCCAGGTGGTTACGT
Source organism: Laticauda colubrina (assembly GCA_015471245.1). NCBI lineage: Eukaryota > Metazoa > Chordata > Lepidosauria > Squamata > Elapidae > Laticauda > Laticauda colubrina. The sequence continues at coordinate 28,024,666 of BLBF01000002.1, forward strand.
GAATTCAGATGCTTTGCAGTCCGCCCACACTTACAACTGCTGGAGCCCTTCACCCCCCACATATTTCCCACCATCTCTGCCCTTCTGAATGCCCTGCACTCTACCACATACTACAACCCTGATATCCTCTTGCTGCTGCTGCCTCCAGTTGACCTTCACTGTCTTCTTCTTCCTGATGTTGACCCAGGATCCGGGCAGTTGAAGAGGGTGCAGCCACAGTGAGCACAGCAGGATGATGGAGCCTTACCTGATGAAGGGAGCTTGCCAGGCCCATCTGGGCAATAGCTAGTAGGACAGTGAGGTGCAATGCTGTGTGAAGTAGGAGTGGCAGTTCATGAGATAAAGATGGAAGTTGTTGGGAGATGCCATGTGGGGTTGTGATAGAACTGGAAGAAGTGTAAGGAGCTGCAAGATTTATATGTTTCAGCACATGGGAAGATGTTGGCCATTCAGGAGGCTTTGCAGGAGAAAAGCTGGGCTGAGAGCAAGTAGAGGACCTACAAGTAAGTTCTGCCAGAACTGATCTCATCTCTACTCCTTGCTGAAGCCCCACTGATCAGTTCTCCTGATATACTTCTGACATACACTAGGCAATGCATGTTGGAAGCTGCTGGCCATTTGTGAGCTTTTGCAAGAAGACTGGAGCAAAAGTAAGCAGAGGGCCTATGGGTAGGTTTCTTTATTTGTTTATAAAATGTATTGGCTTCCCAACTTACCACAGACTAACTCTTAGTGCTGGACTCACCTCCACTCCTTGCTGAAGCCTGAGTTCTGGTTTTCCAGGCGTGTTCCAACACAAGCTGATAATGCACATTCCGCGTCTGTGAAGTCTGCATTGCTAGCTATACTTCCAGTTTTGTACCATCCCAAACAGCATCTCCCACACAGTCTCTACCTTCACCCTGGGAGACTGATCTCACCTGCCTTGCCAATGTTTCATTACCTAACTAGGTAATATCATCCATGATGATACCCGGGCTCTGATAACGTTAAGCATTGATGATGTTACCTAGATGGTAATATCATCCATGATGATACCTGGGCTCTGATAACGTTAAGCATTGATGATGTTACCTAGTTGGGAAATGAAATGCTTGCAAGTAAACAACTAAGCTCAGAGATCACTAAGAACTCCATGATTTTTATTTTATAACATAGATGTTATAGATCAAATGTAGTAATAACAATTTTGGGCCAAGAAAGCCTAGGTTCAGATCTTCATTTAGCACTGAGATTTAACAGACAATTTAGGGCTATTAGACTAATTCTGTCAGAGGATTACTGACAGAGAAAACAAAGAAGCATGTGTAATGCCATAAATGTTCAGGAAGCAATATCTAACTAAAACTATAGAAAATTAAACCTCTCCCCCACCCCCAAGGTGCTTATATTCCTTTCTTTATTTATTATTTCTCAGTTTTTGATCCTGCTTTTGGGTCTTTGTCATATATTTGTGCAATGCACCTTATCAATTTTTATAGGGTGGATACTTGTTGCACACCTCCCTATCCTGTTGTCTCCTCCTGGGCTAACCTTTTTGGCAGGTGAATATCTTTAAACCCATCATATTCACTGCACAGTGCACACATCCTAGGGCTTGGAATGATCCCAGTACTTGTATATTGGGCCAGCAGCAGAACGAAAAAGATGGTGCAAGTCATTTATGGATAGTAGAGGGTAGCAGGGAATGCAGCAGAATACAATACACTAAAGGGGCAGCAATGGGATGAGATAGGCAGGTTGGGAGAAATGAAGAGGGCAAAAGTATGAGGGCAGACCCTGCCTGCTGACGTGTGACGCATTGTCCTGGCTTAACAACAACAACACCAAATTCAGAGAGCATCAAGAACTCTACAGTTCAACCCTAAGCAACATATACCCTCTTCAATTGAAATAAAAATCAGATACTAAGGATTCAGTACTATTACTTAGGCAAGAGTACCTCTCATTGAATTCCATGGAATTAAATTTGAATGAATGCATACAGGTTGCATGCTATATATACCACAGAAAGATTGCTATAGTATTTATCTAAAAATACATTTTATATACATTTTCTCCCAGTATTAGAATTTGTGTGATATTGTTTGTACCTACTGCACATGACTCACCACTCAATTAAATATAGCTGAAAATATACTTGAATTAAAAATAAAATACTTGCTTTGAAAGTGATTGTTGCCTTTGTGCAATAAAATCCTACGGAAACAACGGGATCCTTAATGACTGGAATTTTCTGTTGGTTCATCATTCCGTCATCCATTCCAACATCATCTGTGTCTTCATTAGCAGTGCCCACAATAGCAGGTACAAACGACCAGGCCCATGACACCCACCCTTGCTGTGGATCATCATCTTGTGAAATATAAAACTCTGGAGAAATGTCTTTGCCTATTTCATCTTCTGCACCTTAAAACATAAAGAAACAGAGCTAGTTAACAATGCAATTTTAGCCACAAAAAAATGAAGCCAATTTATATTTACCTCTGTAGAAGAAAAGAATTTTTTCTCCCTGATGTCTTGTCATAATTAACATGAAGAGAGGAACTAATTTCCTTGTTTGTTAGACTGAAACATATCAATAAAATATCCATTTCCAAATGCATTGTGCAATTAAGGATTGTAGTTTATGTATTTGATATAATTAAAATATGTTTACATATTTAAAAATAGCTTTTCTTGCTCATATTTAATACTTTTGTTATACATGAGCGGCATCGATTTAAATTTAAAAATCTATCTATAAAGTCATATTTTAAGGAAAAAATATGCCTTGTTTAAAGATAACAATTTGAATTGGCACAAAGATTGGCACAAAAATTACATAAAGCCAATCTACTTATTTAAACCTGGAATAGTGAGCTTGCACATAGTAATACTAATATTGCTATCGTAAACTAGCAATTAGGGCCCTGATTAGTTTACAAATAAATGCCACCACAACCTCTCACTTTTTTTCAATCTTACTTCCTAACTTCAAAGAAATATGAAACACTTTTATTGCTGAACAGCTGACAACATTATCCTAAAGAAGAAGCTATTTAACAATTTTGAATTCCGGTTTGAGCTTCTTCGGTGATTGACCAAAATCCGCAATTGTTCGTGGTTTTGATCTGTGCTCACCGCCGGAGCGCCCCGAGCCAGCTGGGTTCGGGACTAAGCCATCCTGTTGAGGTGGTGAAGAGGGGGAAGACCACCAGCAGGGTCAAGGAGAGCTGCATCTCTCCTCCCGAAGCCCTTTCCCGAAGGTGGTTGCAGTGGTGGCCAGAAATGCCCACCTCAAAGAAGAACTCGACCGGAAAAGAATGTGCAGGAGGAAGATAAGGAGAGAAAGTTTTGGTTGACCAGGTTAAACTGAAAAAGCAACAAGGTAATGTACTCTGGAATTTGAACTATAAAAAATAACATTGTTCCCAACTTTGAAGCAGCGAAGGAGAGAGGGAAGGGAAAGGATTTGGCTTTTTTTTTTCTTCCCTTCCTTATACTGACAGCTAAGAGATTTAAGTAAGAAATTGACAAAAATCCACTTTGCCATCAACAGGCATTTAAGCTGAAAATAAAATGTCAAAGGGATAATAAAGACTTTCAGATACTCAAAAAACTTTAAAAGCAGGAAAGGAAAGAAAAGGAAAGAATAAAATGGCGAGTTCTGGAAAAATGGAAGAGACTGCCTGGAACTAAAAGGAATTTACAGTGAAACCTCAACAAGATTCCTAAAAGATACATTCTAACTGAAACTCTGTAACAAAATAATAGAACCCCAGGAAAAGAAAGTGGAAAAAAGATGCAAGAGGAAACAGCTTTGAATTATTTGGATTACTGGGTGATTTTTGGATCTTTGACTATTAGATTTAAATGACTAAAATGAATCGAGTGGTTGTTTCAAAGGGTTTAAAATGGCATCAATTTTAGAAGAACTGAAAATGGAACTTAAAAAACAGAAAGAATATGCACAGGAAGGAAGAGGTTCTTTTAGCTTCGTATTTCAATTTTTAGAAATAGAGATCTGGAACTATGAGAAACAACAAGAAAAGCTTGTAGAACAAGAAGGTTGGGACAAAGAAGAAGCCATCTTTAATGATCACATAATTTTATGTGGGGGAAAAAGGAAAGGGATGAAGAGAATATAAAGTTTAAGATTTGAAAAAACAACCAAAAAAAAAGAATAGTTTGAAAAATAATTACAATATTAGGAAGCAACAGAAGAGAGGATCATAACAGAGAGAATTAGAAGTAGACAGACAAGGGGGCAAAAAGGGGAGGGTGAAGTAGAGAAAGAAGAAGGAAAGGAAAAGAAGTTATAAAAGACAGAAACAAGATATAGAGAAAGAGGGAAAATGAATAAGGATTGAAAGTAAAAGCCTATTTAGAGATAATGGATGAAAATTTAATTGAAAAAGGGATTCTGCAAAGGTACAAAACATAGTACTGTTATATTAGAAATAGAAATAATTTTAGAAAATATCAAACAATGTATGATTAAAATAATGGATAAAATACTAATTGTAATGCAGTGGAATATTTGTTAATAAATAAATGAAATAAAGTGAATGAGAGAATGAAATTAGGAAAGGATGGGAACATTTTAATTATTATTAATGGTTTATAAAAATATAAGTGAAGAGAAATATGGAAAAAAAGAATTATGGAAAGTTTATAAGTGTTAACAAGGAAATGATATGATATTCAATTGAAAAGAAATGTTAAAGATGTTCAAATTTTAACTAACATAAATGATAGAATTGAATTGGAATGGAATGAGTGTTTTATTAAATATATATGTGTGTGTGTGTGTGTGTGTATGTATGTATGTATGTATGTGCGCGCGCGCTGTTCAGCTTCCTTCGGGTATTATCCCACGTCATTGTAGTTGTCCTTTTAAAGTTGTAGCAATGTGTGCTGTTCAGCTTCCCTCGGGTATTATCCCATGTCATTGTAGTGCTGTTAAAGTTGTAGCAACGTTTCAGCAGAATCTCATCTGCCATCATCAGGCTTCTGTTTCAAATTCGAGGCTGG
>BLBF01000002.1:28039681-28145673 GCA_015471245.1 Laticauda colubrina
AAATACCACCTCTGACTGGCCCCGCCCCCACCTATTCTCTGCCTCCTGAACCCCAACTGATCGGCTGGGGGTTTTTTTTGTTGCCCTGTACAGGAGAACGGAGCTGGAAAGCAAGTTAGTGGGGTGGGGAGGGAATGGGATTTTGCAGTAACCTTTTCCTGGAGTGGGGTGGGAATGGAGATTTTACAGTATCCTTCCTCTGCCATGCCCACCAAGCCAGGCCACACCCTACAGGCCATGCCCACAGAACCAGTAGTAAAAAAAAAAATGAATCCCACCACTGAGTTATGGGTATATGTGGGTAGATAAATAGGTACTACTTTTGTGGGAAGACGAGCTGGTGCTCCTACAGACAGTCAGATTTCTGCCAGCTCGGTTGCAACATCCATTCATGAGGCGGCTCTGGAGAGGGAGGGAGCTTTGGCTGAAGCTGCATGAAGAGCTGCTCATCTTTTTTTTTTTGGTGCAAAGCCATCTCGCCCTCCTGTGGTATACCTTGGGAAGCATGCAAGTGTTTCCTGCAATAGAACTATAGTCACCTAACTACTATGGTAATTTGGCAGCCAAACTACTATTCTGCAATAGCATTGTGGTGTCCTGGCAAATGTAACAATGCCATGCTCTAACAAGAGTAATAATAATACCAAGTAACAGTTATCTATGGACCCACATGGTATCTTCTTTGAGGTATTAAAAAGCAGGAGTTGAATTATATATTACAAAAAGGATATATGGTTGTCTAGGTGGTGTGGGTAAGCATGTGTATGACTGAATAGATTTTAAAAAGTGATGAAGTAATTTGAGATGAAATTGAAGTGAGGAAGTACTGGAAGATTTATTTTAAAGATTTGTATGGGAATGATAATATCATCTCTAGAACATCCTCTCCTCAGAAGGCCACAAGACTACACTGCTTGCATTTCGAAAGCAAGTATAGTATTGTTTCAGTAGGTGTTGGGTTCTGGTTTATTATTGTTTGCTATAATTACATAATTGTTTCTTGTATTTTTCTTGGCTGCATATAATTTATCTGTAAGCTTGCCCAGAATAATAATTGTAGATTTGGGTGAATCATAAATATTGTAAATAAAATTAAATACAACAAAGTGGAATTGAAACAAATGATATGAATGTTAGCATTTATTTGAGGAAAAAAATGATGAAAAGGAATGCCTAAATATTGCCAGAATGTTCAAAAACAGTAAGGCTGCATATGGGGATTGTATAATTGGAGAAATGTTATAATCTAAATTTAATTTATTTATGAAATGGTCATGAGACTTGTGGCATAATCATGGCATGAAGATTGGCTCTGGACTAGATAATTAGAAGAATAACAATAATATTTTCCTATACAAAGGAGGAGTAGAAAGAGTAAGTACAAAATTAGTTTGGAATTAGTTTGTTAAATATATCTAGGAAGATACTTGACAGAATTGAAGTGGCAATGGGCAAAATATGAAAAGCACACTTCAATTTTTTGCTTCAGGGGAGATATGCAAACAAGATTTTTGCTCTTTAGCAAATCACTGAGAATGAAATGAAAGTGAGTAAGTGATGATATATTACTTAATTCAGAGAAATCCTACCACAGAGTAAGTACTTGAATTACAGAATCTTTTGTGTGAATATGAAGCTAGTTATTAAAAGCAATAACCTGATGGGAGCTTGGAGCTTTTAGCACATTTTTATGAATTGTTATGAGTCACCTAGAGTCATTTAAGAGACAGGCAGTCATATCAGTCCTGGAACAGAGTGAGTGACTGAGTGAATGAGAGTCAGTCAGTCAGTCAGTCAATCAATCAATCTAATGTGATGAAAATAAATCACATATGAAAATAAATGAGTCACTTTATTTATTCAGTAGGCACACTGGTAGTTTAATGTATTTACAGATAAACCTCTCTTGTAAGGAATGAGTTCTTTTCCATAAGATGTCAAAATCCCTGTGTACTTCTACTGACTATTTATCTATCTTTGTATACGGCCTTATTCACAAGACTCCCAGTTTACCACATAGGAAACAGCAATACAGAATCATAAAATATTAAAACACCCAATGTCTTTGGCACTCAATATAAGTACAATATGCTGAGGGTGATGAACACTTGATAATACACAAGCATTCCTGGTCACTGCATGCTGCATCAACTGCAATTTCTGGATGTCTTCAAAAGAAGCCTCACATGGAAGATAAAATTTTATATAAGAGAAACATAAAAGTTAAATGTAGTATGTATAGAGTACCAAAGAAGTATATGGAACAGAAGAGAAAGGTTAAGAACAAATATAGGTGAATACAAACTGAACACAAAAATAAATGATCAGCAAGGAAAAGTAAACAATTTTTGTAGAGAGAATTAATGTTTTATGATAAAGGAAGTATAAATGGATTTTAAGCCCATGTTACACTGCACCAACGGATGAAAAGAGGATATAAAACGGAGAAAAATGCTTACCATCCGTTGGTTAACGCAATGCATCCGTTGTGTACTCACTGCGTGCGTGATTCATACGTTCTATCCGTCCAGCATCCGTCTACTGAGATTTCATCCGCTCAAAAAGTTTTGAGCTGCACAAAACTTTTTGAGCGGATGAACTTTCCGAGGCGTCCGTTCTACAACTGCGACACATACGGGGAACAAACGTTCTACATCCGTTACACGTCTGCTGTATCTGCTCGGCATCCGCTGTGCATCCGCGCAACTCACATCCGCTCCAGCGGAAAACGGAAAGAGGGAGGAAGCAAAACGGATGCAGAACGTCCACGCAGCATTAGTAGCAGAGACATAGAAAGGATGTAAGCGGATGCAGCTCGCATATAAAGCATTAAAATGGAAAAAACGTTCGTATAGGGGACGTATCTCGGATATTTAGGATGTCTGCAGGATGCCTGGAGTATGTGGAAGGACACCTAGCGGAAAACCTATATTTCCTATAAAAAGGGGAGGAAATCACCTGGATCTCACTTTCAGTCCAGCAGCCCTGGTGTGCAGACTTCTTCAGCCTTGCTCTTGCTCTTCCACAGCATCCAGTCATCTCCACCATGGATCGTCGCACACTCCTTTTGGTAGCCGCCATCATTCAACACCAGAACCAAGCCATCTACAGGCTCTTTCACCTGTTCTACGCAAGGAAAAGGAGGCGTCCAAGAAGTGTGTGGGTCCGAAGATGGATCGTGAGAAGAGCCGAGTACGGATTGTATGACAAGCTGATGGTGGAGCTGAGGAACGAAGACCCTCGTGCATTCCAGCACTTCATGAGGATGTCACCAGCCATGTTTGACGAAGTTGTGGAGCGGCTGAGACCCAGGTTGACCAAGGCAAACACCAACTTCTGGCCCAGCTGGACCCTGGACTGAAGGTGGCACTGACTCTGCGCCACCTGCCCTCCGGGACCACGTACAGGAACATGCAGTACGCCTGGAGGGTGCCACACAACACTATTAGCATTGTGGTCAGAGAAGTGGTGCAGGCTATCATCGAAGAATACGTGGAGGAACTCCTCCAGTGCCCCTCCATTGAAGAAGGCTGGAAGAAAGTTGCAGAGCAGTGGTATCAGAAGTGGAACTTCCCCCACACTGTTGGAGCCATAGATGGGAAGCACGTGGCCTCAAAGCTCCAGGCAACTCAGGGTCCAATTATTTCAACTACACGGGCTTCTTCAGCATCATCCCCTTTGCCATGGTCGATGCTGACTACAAGTTCATGTACATCGATGCTTCAGGCAACGGGTCAGCTTCAGATGCCCAGGTATACAATGCCAGTCACCTCAAGGAGGGGCTGGAACGCAACCTCATCATAGGCTTCCCAGATCCAGATCCCCTGCCCAACGACACACAAGATGTGCCCTATTTCATCGTGGGGAATGACGCCTTCTCCCTCAGAACCTACCTCATGAAGCCCTACACTTCCAGATGCCTCACCCGTGAAGAGAGGATCTTCAACTACAGGCTGTCCAGGGCAAGATGGGTGGTGGAGAACGCCTTTGGCATCCTGGCCAACAGGTTCCAGGTACTTCTCACCACCGTGCAGCATCGCCCAGAGACCGTGAGGAACATTGTGGAAGCTTGCTGCATCCTGCACAATCTCATGCACACCCGCTACCCAGTGTTGCAGAACAGGCTTGTGGACTGCCAACAAGGCAATGGGGACATGGAGCCTGGTGAATGGAGGCAAGGAGTAAACCTGATAGACACTGTGGATGTGCCAGGCCCAACAGAGCTTCACGTGAAGGGAAGAAGTAGCGCAACCTCCTGAAACACTGGTGCAACTCCCCAGCTGGAACAGTGGAATGGCAAGACAGGATGGTAGGTGCTTAATGGATGCTTCCTTCAACCTGTCTCATCACACTGATGAGATTCTGCCATGTCTGTTGAGTGGCCCTACAATGAACAGGGCATTTAATAAAGAGTTGTGTTTATGTTGAAATGTGTTGATGAATGATTAAATTGTTATTGATAATAAAGGGCCATAGGTGTGGCACCTGGGAGGGTGGACCATACAGTCCCACTATGCTTGCACTGGAGGCTTATCTATCCCACTGCTATCCTTACCCATCCCACAGCTATTACCCATCCCACAGGTATCCCTGCCCATCCCACCACTATCCTTACCCATCCCACAGCTATTACCCATCCCACAGGTATCCCTGCCCATCCCATTGCTATCCTTACCCATCCCACAGCTATTACCCATCCCACAGGTATCCCTGCCCATCCCACTGCTATCCTTACCCATCCCACAAGCATGCAAAGGCTTAAACCATTTCTAAAAGTTTCCACCAAGACTTTATTTAGTCAAAGAACTGAACCAAGTGTGTGAAGCAAAGATAACCTTTATTAATAACAAACTGTAAAAGCAAAATGACCCAAGTAAAGTGTCCCAAGCAAAGATAAAGTCAACAGGTAGCAACCCAGTCTCTGGCACTCTTCTCAGTCACTCTGAGGCGTGCCCATGGTCTCAGGGGTGAAGGGTCCAGGGGCTGTGGAGGTGGCAGTGGCTGGAGTGTTGGTCTGAGATGCCATTGGGGTGCCTGGCCCCAAGAGGACAATAGGGGATGGTGTGTGGAGGAAGCTCTCAGAGAGCTGGCTCAGTCCCGTGATGTTGAGAGGCCCTTTCTCCATGACATGGGGTGTCAGTCTCAAGACCGATGACAGATGTTCTGAGGCCGGGCTTGGCTGTGGGGTGGAGGAAGGAGTGTAATGGAGCTGTCTGGTCTGCAGGTGAGCGAGGTGAGGCGTCGGTGGCATCTGTGGCGTCGGTGGCATCTGTGGTGTGCGATGTACCTGTGCCTGGACTGGGAAGGGCTGCCTGTGCTGCTGGAACTCGTGGTAGCCGTAGCCTTGGTAGGTGAGGGGCTGTTGAAAGCCTTGGAAGGACTGTGACATCACCTGGGGTGGAGAAGCAGACCTGGACTGGGTCAGAGCAGGTTCAGCTGGGCCTGGAGGGTGGTGCAGAAGACCTGTGATCCTCTCCTAGATCACCTGGTACTGGGATTCGGGCATTTCCATGAGGGTCTGGTTCACGTAGGTGAGGAAGGGCTTTCTGTTAGAGGATGGTATGTTGGACTGTACCAGCTGAGAAAGGAGATCTACGCTGCTCTTGATGGTGTCCCTGGTCTCCAAGAGGACAGTGTGGCTCTGTCCCTCCGGTCTGCCTCTCTGCCTGCTTTCTGTGGAGGTGGAGCTGGGTGTAGGTGTGGGTTGGTCTCTGGTGGCAGCGGCCTCTTCTTGCTCCAACTGTGTCAGGGGGTCCTCCATGTGCTCCGGCACGGGAGTGCAGTTGTCAGGGGGGTCTCCGTTGTGGGGCGCTCCAAAGATACCTACCTGGACACAGAAGCTGATTCTTGGCCAGAAGAGGACTGGCTGTCTGTGGGCTGACTGAGAGAGAGGGTTGACAGAGGGGCTGCTCCTTGGTGGCGGATCTCACCCTCCAAGAAGCTGCACTTGGCCATCACGTAGGTCTCCCGGTCGGTGAGCCTGGCAGACTTCTTCAGGTGCAGCTTCCCGTACCAGGTGTGCATGTGCTTCCACCCCCCCAGGAGAACATCCGAAGTGTAGCCCAGGCTCTCCGCCTTCTCTCTCCAAGCCGCCTGCTTCCGCTTGGTGTCTCGATAGAGCCTATGTCCCTTCCTCCAGAGGTACTCGTTCTCCCTCAGCCATTCGAGCACCTCCTTCTCATGTTCCTCTGCAATGGAGTACTGTCTCCTCTCCCCCTTTTCTTGCGAATGCCTCTTCCTCCCTCTGGCAGGGCCTTCTGGGCCCTCATCAGTAGGGCTTTGAGGTTCTAGGGGCTGGTCCACCACACCACCAGCAGCAGCAGCAGCAGCAGCAGCACCAGCAGCAGCAGGAGCAGCACCAGCAGAAGCACCAGCACCAGGAGCAGCACCAGCAAAGGCAGCACCAGCAGAAGCACCAGCACCAGGAGCAGCACCAGCAGAAGCACCAGCAGAAGCAGAGTCAGCGCCAGGGGATGGGATGGTGGTCCTGTCCTTCTTGCCAGGGCTGGCAGGAGTAGGCATAGGCTTCCTCTTCTTCCCCATGGTTGTTGGCTGAAGATGTGTCTGGCAGCAGGTCTTTCCTATGAATGGTGACCTGCTTGCGAGCTGCTTCACTTTATATCCGCGGGGCTGAGGCAATGCATTCTCCCTGCATGTGCAGTGAATGCTTTGCATCCGCTAGGCATCCGCTAGGCATCCACTAGGCGTCCGTGATGCATCCGCATCATCCGCTAGGCATCCGCTACGCATCCGCTCCTTCCGCTGCACGTCCACTTCACTGTTCTCCCATGGAAGCCCTGCGGATGTGTCATCCGCTTCCATCCACTTCTATCCGCTAGGCTTCCATTGAGCATCCACTTAACATCCTCTCTACATCCTCCCCACGTCCGTTCCTTTCCGTTGTTGTCCGCTCTGTTTATGCAAATTTGGGGCACTTTTGAGAGCGGATAACAACGGATGGAAAATTTGCTCGTCTGCTGTGTCCTTTTTACATACGTTTTGCATCCGTCGGCCGATGTGACCTAGCCTTTATATTTGTTTATAAAAGTTTATAACCTCATGTTTAAGCGGGCTAACTACTACTCTATGTTATTAGAATCAGGCAAGAATATATAACTACAATCCTTCAAAGACAGTGCTCCACACTCTGTTTTTCCAGGTACGAGAAGTACATTATACAGTGAAATAACACAAAGAACTCAATTAGAAACAGTTGTGTGTGTGTGTGTGTGTGTATTATTATAATAAACTTCCTTATTAAAGAGATGGGGCACCTATGTTTAGATTTTCATTTAAATAATAGAAAAAACAACAGATAGCTTTGTAGGTGGTATGTTTTGAGGCTGTCATATAAATCTAATAAAAATAATGGAAACAAATCCACATGGACCCAACACAGAGTTTATCATTCTTTTCCTCCAAATCAGTACAATAAAGGCAAAACAGCTCTGCTTCCTACAGTAATCTAATGAAAGCCACACAACAGCTAAAGTGGTTAAACTTGGCTACTCAGTGAAGTAGGTTTCACTTTCACCGTAAATAGGCTCAGATGTTTGCATAAAAGTACACATTACTTTGAAGGGGCACAAATGGCAAAACTTTGACACTTATTCTCAATTCACACTGCACTGCACTCTAAAATGCTCTTTAGTTATTATTAACTATCCACAGTTATATTTTTAAAAAATCAAGATTTAAAAAAAATTAAGATCATTAAACCTAGACAATTTGCTTTACCGATACTTCAATGGTATTTCTCAGATATATTGTCTCTTTTCAGTGCACATCCATTTTAATGTTATCTCGATGTTATCTAACCCCCCCAAAACCCCAACTTTTTCTACTCTCAAATTATCCAATATTTAAAAATTGATTTATAATATAGGTACACATATGTGAATTAAATTGTAAATGTCTTTTTCTACATCTATCACAGATGCAATAAAAGAGAATATCTGTAGCTCAGAATTGAAATGAGGAGTCCTTGGTGCTGAGCTTGCTTGTTTTCTTGCAGATGTTTCAATATTTATTAACATCATCAGTGCTGGGTGTTGAAACATCTGTAAGAAAACAAGCAAGCTCAAACAGCACCAAGGATCCCTCAATGACGGCTAGTTAAAACAAGTTATTAATGTTAGCATGCTTTCACATCGCCTTTTGTATCATTAGATATGATTGAGAAATAAAATAATCTAAAGTGTGTCAGATTAAGAAGGAAATTCTATTAATGCTAACTTACATTAAATAAAGCTACCAAATATAGTAATAAATATAATTTAAGGTAATTTCTTCTCAACTGATTATTACTGAATTATATAATAGGAAAATATAAATAATCCAAATAGATTTATTCTACAGGTACTCTTTTTGCATCTTATTATAAAATATTAATATGACTCTTTGAACCAGCCTAAGATCTGTGGAAGACTCAATAAGGTAGCAATCAGTTTTAAATATACATTCATGGCCTCAATAAGGGTTCTTGAACAAGATTCATATCTCAAAGAAAATGCATTTCCACTACTTGCTTTTACAAGATAAAATTGTTTTTTGTAAAAATGTTTCTGTACAAGACATCATGAAATAGATTTTTCTGTAAATCAAGTCACATTTTTGCTCAATATTTAAACCCTAATAAATAACATTGAACAAAATATTCAGTTGTGGGATACTCCACCTTAAAAATTGGGTCTTTGGAATTTTATAGAAATTAACAATCTGTTTCAAAGTCAGAGTCTTTCTTATTACCTGAGATATTACCCAAGATATCCTTGGTGTGACAAACAGGGTCCTCACTTTCTCCATCTTTAAAGTTACCAATTTCTCCATAATACAGTGAAATGACAAGCTGCATTATACGGATAAACATAGGAAGCTGTTGATCAGTAATAGAAAGCTTCAGACTTTCAACTAAAGTATGAACCTGCAAGTACAGAGAAGAGCCTATAATAAAAATAATCAGATTCCAACACTCATGCTTAAGAAGCATCTGAAGACTGACAGACATAGATATCATAGGAGAGAAAAATTAAACATTCATTAAGGTTGTCATGGGTAAGTCTCTATCTCAGGGGTGTCAAACTCGCATTGTCACAGCATTGTCATGTGACGTATCGTGACTTTTTCCCCTTCACTAAACCAGGCATGGGCAGGGTCAGTGCATGATGCATCCGGCCTGTGGGCCACAAGTTTGACAGCCCTGCTCTATCTTCTCAAACAAAACAACTTTGGAACCAAACAAATATAAACTTATGTTTTCAGTAAAATAGACATAACAGGTACAATTCTGAAAAAAAGTACTTTATCTTTAATAGTTCTAATAGAGAATAGTTAAAGCTAGCACTATCTCAAAAAAAAAGTCCATGATCTAACCAATACTTTTAATACCCTGTTCTGAAGCATTTTGGATAATAATGTACATATTCTAAATTGGAAAAGCTACTTTGAGAGAATAAAGCTCAGAATTCCATAGGAAATGGCCACTACCTTAAAAAAAATTGTTGATCGTGATCCAATATTTCTGAATATTAATCTTCAATTCTACAGCCAAGCCTGTTTGAAATTTGTTATCGCTAATAAATTGAAGTTACACTGAACTGCTTTCAATGTCCTTTATGTTGAATTGGTAGCCTGCATTGGAAGACTGAAACCACATGCTACTGGATAAATTATGCACAAAACAACTACTTATTGCAGCATGTGGCATCAATAATGCTAGTAAAATTAACTGCACATAGGGATAGATGAATTACAACACACAAGTCCACATCTGGAAACAACTTCAATATAGATAAAGTTACGGAGCTTCCTCAGTTTTATGTCAGAAGTAGGATAAATTTCCAAAAATATATGGTGCTATTGACTCTTGGATTTAGCTGATGATGCTGGTCCCAAGATGCATATTAAGATATGTCACCTTGACATAAGATTAAAATAAAATATTTCAGAAAAATATTCTGAACTCCAAACCATATGATTTGTTTTTCTTTAGTTATATTCTTTTCTATTAATCATAGTCATGCCAATATCAAGAAAGAAATAAGGTGTCCAGAATTTCAAAGTAACATCACTGTATAAAATGGATGAAGTTAATATTTAACACAGAAATTCCTGAAACTTAAGTTATGGTCATGGATCAGAACACAATTCTCATATCTTTTTTTTGTTTCAGCACAAATGTACCTCAAAAAAACTCCAGTTATCTATTTTGGGATTTTCAAGAATATATGATTCAATTATTAGGAAATCTACTTACTTTAATAATGGATGGCATCTTAGAATTAAGATTATCATAAGTAAAGTGTAAGCGAGTCCTAAATGAACACTTGTATAGCAGAGGATCTTGATAAAATTCAATTTTGCCACTAGCATTCCTCTTGTCTAGACAAACTGTACAATCAGAAAAGTTTATCACTTTCCTTAGTACCAAATCAGTTGCTATGAAAAGAGAGAAAAGACAAAACAAATATTGTATGATTTATATTCTGCTTAATATGGAAAGAATCATACATGGCAAAACTGCATAAACTTTTTCAAAATAACAACCAACTGTTGATTGGGACATTGGAAATAATGCTTCAAAAAAGGAGGTGCATTGGACAAAAAATATACAATATTTATTATTTTATTAATTAATTAATTTATATTGCCACCTATTCACCCATGGCGACTCGAGGCGGCTTACACAATGTAAAAACATATTTAAAAATAAAAATAAAAATAACAAACAATAAAAACTTATAAAAAGAATCAAATAAATTAATAAAATACAATAGAGCAAAATCTGAAAAAAATAAAAAATCACCCCCCAACTCTTACCCCCTCGCCCTGACAACAGCAGATCATACTAGCTATTTGATGGGCTCCATCCTGATCTGGGTTCCTTAGGCCCGCTGGCAAAACCAGGTGTTCAGTGCCTTCTGAAAGAGTGCCAGAGTGGGGGCCTTTCTAATTCCTGGAGGAATGATATTCCAGAGAGAGGGAGCCACCACAGAGAAGGCCCTTCTTCTAGGTCCCACCAGGTGTACCTCCCTCAGGGATGGGACCTGCAACATTCCCTGCCTCCTCGCTCTAATGGGTTGGGTAAATGTGACCGGCAAGAGACGTTCCCTCAGATAATAGATAGCACTAGTATGAAAACTACATTTGCATTATTTTTCATTTAAAATAAATGTGCAATTACTTTTGATGTATGAAATAACCCTCCTTTCACTTTAAAAATAACATACATTTACTTTTGGAAAGGTTCCAGCAACCACACAGATTATGTATGCTTCTTTGAAGCATATATATATAACAGAATAACAAAGTTGGAAGGGACCTTGGAGGTCTTCTAGTCTAATCCCCTGCTCAAGCAGGAAACTCTATACCATTTCAGACAATGGTTATCCAATCTCTTCTTTAAAACTTCCAGTGTTGGAGCATTCACAACTTCTGGAGGCATGTTGTTGCACTGATTATTTGTTCTAACTTTCAGGTGTGGCAGCCCTTAGATATTGGAGCATGGCTATCATGTCACCCCCTAAGCCTTTTTTTCACTACACAAACCCAATTCCAACAACAGTTCTTTATATCCCGGAATTTGTTTAACATATATATCAACGAATAACACCAGGGAGACTAAACTCATGATGAGTTCCCAAATACATCCTGCTGCTTGGTATCCATTTCAATAAGTCACTGTAGAATCTGGAATCCTCAGCTCCCCACTCCCTCAAAAAGCGGTGTTTCTTATTCTAAGGATGCAATAAGGAAACACAAAAGATTATCTCTTCCAAAAAATTTACTGGTATAATGTTTCATATGTCCTGTCAGGACCAATCATCTCTTTTCTGAGTTTCACAGAGCCCACTTATCTGTACAACCATTTTCCAGTGTCCTTAATTGTAGACAGTGAGCTGTTTTTTTTAAGTCTGCAGAAAGTTATGACTTAAAGATTACCTGATATATCCATAAAGGCTCGATCCCAAAATTCATCTACTGTGTAACATTCCGCAGAAGTAATATTAACAGAAAGAACAATATCATCCTCCACATATTTGAGTATAAGGTTATTAATGACAATGTTGACGTTATTTATAACCCGCCAAATCAAACTTTGTACATAGCCTGAGAGGGAAACATGAATAAGGTCAGTATTTTTATCTGGGAACTCCACCAGCGAGCTGCTTAAAACATAGCTTTTAAATAGCTTTGTTAAATGTGACAATCCCAAAAATGCTTTTAAATAAAACAAATGTCATCAACTTTTCTGGTCTTTAATTGCCAGTACTTATAAATATCAAATAGAATGGGCATTCCCTCCCAAATCATAAATAATCCTTGCACTTGTAACCTTCACAGGTCTGCAAAACAAAGGAAAGCTGAAGGTAAGATTATAAGCACAATTGTTACTCACTTTGCTGAGTAACAGAGTTTCAAGTCCCAATTGTGGTTGTGAAACAAGGACTACTTGTACTATTTGTAAGTCAAAATACAGCAAAAATAAATCAACCACTGAGTTTTCAAGTTTATTTCTAATTAATTTTAATAACAAAGCAGAAATTTCAAGGCAATGACAAAATTAAGGCTCCCACAAAATTTTCTATTCGGATTTGGGAGAAAGGTTGGTAGGCCCACTATAAACATTGTGTCTCCTACCTTTTTTTCACAACCTTTTTTCCACAAGAGTTATTAAGTGCCCAAATATAATATTTATATGGCAAATCACCTGGTGGCAAATCAGGATCAGGAGAAATCTGTTGAATTTTTCTTGGTTTCGCTGTCATTTTTGAACCTCCTGTAGTACTACGATTTGTTGAACTGGAACCACAACTTTCATTGTCATCCTAAAATATTTTTTTTAATTATTTGTTAAAATCAGCAAAATAAGAAGTGCAAACATTTGGTAATTAGGTCATTTTTGTACCTTCTTTAATTGCAATTAGTGACTTATTTCATTTATATCTCATCTTTCAACTCAAAGAGTACTTAAGGAAGATTAAAAACAAAACACAGATTCAGCTTAAAAATAAATCTATACTAAAATACATTAACCTGGCAAAGAAAAAAATACCTGGTTCTAAATGCAAAGAAAGTAGGAACTAAATGAACTCCAAAGCCAGCATTCCATAGAATAGAAATGATGAAGTGAGAGGTCCTCACACATATGCCAGAAAATAAAACTATGACAGTTGAGACATCTTCAAAAGGTCTTCCACTTGGAGATTACAACTGGAAGTCAGGTTCATAAAAACAATTCTTGAAATAGGCTGTACTTTAAAATAGTGTTTCTCAACCTTGGCAACATTAAGATGTATGGACTTCAACTCCCAGAATTTCCCACAGTTGGCTGGGGAATTCTGGGAATTGAAGTCCATGCATCTTACAGTTGCCAAGGTTGAGAAACAATGCTCTAAACCAGTGGTTCTTAACCTGGGCAATATCACCCTCCAGGGGGCGATTTTGTTTTTCAGGGGGGCAATGGTACAGAAAGGGGCGATGCGGGGGTGAAGAAATGGAAGGGGGGCAATATGGGGGTGATGGAGCGAGAAGTTTTGGGGACACTTTTGAGACTTTTTTTGTACAGTGAACCGCTGTATATCTGTCATACAAAAACATCAGATAGCTCGCTATTAGTGGATTGAACTGTGTTTTGAAATGTTCCTCCAACTAGCTTCAGTACAGAACACTGTACATATGTGAATACACATTGCTCATCTTCATGCGCATTGCGCAGCAGCCTCTATCACCCTACCCATTAAATTTGTTGCTCTGATTTTTGTTACATTCCTTCTGTAAAAATTTTCTTTGTGTCTTTTTAACCCTTTTTACAGTGTGCATGAACATATATTTTTCTCGAATCTTAATTTAGTTTCAGAGTTTTTGTCTTGAAACTCTTCGTTCCTGCACTGCAGTTTGTTCTTATGCACTTTTTATATTTCTTTTTGCATCTTAAAATTCACTTGTAATTAAATCATTAAATGTTACTGTTTTTTTCATTTTCTTGCAACTGAATTTTGTTTTCAGTGGTCATTGCATTTAAGTGTCTTGAATAAATAAGTTAATAACGAAATACATGTGTCATGAAGTTTGGGAGTAAAGTGATGGGTGGCATCAGAATTTTTCACACAGTTGAGATATGGGAAAAAGACTGGAAATAAATTATTTGCATTGATATGTCCTGATGACAATTTTAAAGAAAACAAAAAAAGTGTTTGCATAAATTGAAGAACTATTTCCCTGTGTTATGATTGAAAGGTTATGTTGGGGGAGGGGAGCGATGATAACTTCCTCAATGGCTCAACGGGGCGATTCTTTCAAAAAGATTAAGAACCACTGCTCTAAACCATTTAGGCTCAGGTCAACATTAAATTGTGTTAAGATTCACATTTTTCAGTTCAGACAATAGTTAACAGCCCAGATACCATACAGTATTTTGTAATAATTGCAACTTCCAAATATTTTCAAGGGTAGTCCCTTAAAGTAGTCAAAACTAGATGGAACCAAAGTATGTGCAAGTGTTGCCAAATTTGACTGATTGGGAATTATTGCACTGGTAACTATAAATGTACTTCTTGCCCAAACATTTTCTGTAAATTTATTGATAGCTGAGTATCAAGAAACGTGACTTATAAATTAAAAGTAGCATAAAACCATGTAAAATAATGTAGAAATAAGCTTGAGGAAAGAATAGACGAGCTCTTAAGGGAAGGTCACATTAACTCACTTTGGAAAAATGTGAAAAAGACACCCAAAATATCCTCTGACATCTGGTTGATATAGGTGAGGACATAAAGAACTCTGCAGCCTTTCAAGATTCTGTTACTACCGTATATTATAAAATATAATTCTTGTGATGTCTCTTTCCTAACCTGGTCTTCCTCTAAACCAACCCAAATTGGCTGAACTTCAACCCCAACTAGTTTTCTACTGACAGCAGCACCTCTGTTTCTATTTTTCCTAATTGGGCCATGATCAAATCTAAGAAATACTTAGTAGTAGTAACTACTCCTTTACAATTTAATACAAAGAGCAAATAAATCTCCGACATCCACAAACAAATAACATCCGATTCTAAAGGCCCACATGACTTCCCCAGCAATTTCCTATAGATGCTGAACAGGACAGGTGCTGTAAAAGTTGGTTCCCAGACTGATAAAGTTTCAAGAGACAGTCACATGAACAACCAGCTGCTAATTTCCCCAATATCACTGAAGAAACCTGACTGTTTACTAGTTTGCGGAAAAGCTGCATAGAGGAATCAGACAATTTCCACCTAAATATATACAGAACTGAACTGGTACCAAACTGAGAAGAGCTTACCTGTTGAAATTCTTATATTCCTACTCCTTGTACCTCAATAAACCTTGCTAAAGAAAACTATGAGAATCATGTTTGAAAAAGAAATAAGCTAAAGATACAGAAAGAATTATCTGCCAAAGCCCAAAGTTAACCACAGCTGATGTATTTATAAAGACTGCTGGAAGAATAAAAAGTGACCTTAAGAACAGAGGGTTTTAAAGACAAATAGCAGAATTTGAAATGCTTATATAGAACCAAGGTTGCCTATTAAGACATATGTGTAAATTACTATTAAAATAATATCAAGGCAGAAGAAGTAAAAGGTTTTATGATAACATATATGCATTTTTTAAACAAATAATTACTATACATTACAATGGAAAGACTAAAAAATAAATAAAATTTACGCCACTCTGTAATTTAAGACAAAAATTGACAGAAAATGTTTACATTTGATACAACTTTCCCCTTCCATTTAATCATGTCTGATTTTTTTGATATTGCTTGAGTTACAGTTGCCATTGCTGCCTTCCTAGAGTGAGAAAAAGTAACTGGACCAAAGTTATCCAGCTGGCTTTGTGCCTAAGGCAAGACTAGAACTCATGGTGTTCCAGTTTCTAGCCTGATACATTAACCACTACCCTTTACTGGTAGAAATATCAAAAACTGATAAATCATAGAATACCTATTGGAAACATTACAGTACCAAAGCAACCTGTCATTCTATGTGGTAGTCATGAAAAATGTTAACAAGTACTGTAAAAAAATACACAGCATTATTCAAAGAAATTTAAAAATAAAGCTTGAATTGAAACTTCTGTTTTTCTCTCTAGGAATCTTTCCAGAACAAATGTTTTTTGTGTTGACAGCCACAAAGAGTAGTTTAATCCAACTTGGGTGGGGATGGAGGATATGGGACAAGAACAGGTGGGCTAGGGAAAGAAGGCATAGAGAGCATGCAAGCAGAGAATGCCAGGCAAGATGGTGCCAGGTACATGCAAGCAGGTATGTGTGCAAGTAGGAAAGAGGATGTGGGTGCATGTGAATGGGGTGGGGGGAAATGTGGTGCATGCAAATGAAGAAATGCCAAGAGAGGATATTACTTGCAACCTTCCCTGCTGGTTTTCCCATTGACTTTGTTAGCAGGAAGATCACAAATGGTAATCACATGACAATGGAATGCTGCAACTGGTCACAAGTTTGAGCTGGCTGCTAACTGGCCAAATTTTGTTCATGTTACCCCGGAGGCACTGCAAAACCCCAAACTTTATGGATCATTCATTGTTCAGTTAGCACCATTGTAACTTTGAATGATTGCTGAACATAATGATTGTAATTTAAGGACTATCTATGTCACTGACAGCCATGGTACCATGACTAAGGGATTAGAAAGGTTCAGAAACCAGACAACCATGAGTTTAGTTCTGTCTTGGACACAAAACCAGTGCTCAGCCTTAAGAAGAACGCAATGACAAAATTCTTCTGAAAAATGTTGCCATGGACTTTTTGTGTAATTACCATGAGTCAAAACTGACTCAACAGCAACAAACAAAACCTAAGTGATTTCCCTTTAGAATGGTGGTTACTTAGGAAGATGATTCTGCAAAAAAATGATGCTGTAGTTAATGTGCTTGGTTCAGTGATAAACTCATATTGCAGGGAGAAAAGAAAATTATTTGAAAAAAACCTTGAAGCAGCTTGTGCTATTGAGCATTATTTTTAACTCCTGGAATATTGCCTTATTGGCCAAGATTCTTAAATTAAAGATGGAACCCAAGGATTAAGAATGATTATTCTGCAAAGAACTTAAATTGTATAGCTGAAGGCATACAAATATTATAAGGTATTTACATTGATCCTTCCATTTGAGTAAGCTATTCTGAGTTCCTAAAATAGTTGATACTACACTTAAATCTATAATGATGAAATAGTCCTAAATTAATTCTATTGCACTGAGTGTAATTTATAACCCAGAAAATATATTTTTGATTGTAACTTGAAATCTGATTTAAAACAGTAAGATTTTAAATCTAAATAGTTTAACAATGTAGTTTGTTTTATTCTGTAGAAATATTTATTCCTATAAAGTAAAGCCTACCTAGATTTTAGCTCAAATCATAGTGGCCTCAAAGAATATCCATGTGGTTTTCTTGGCAACAATACGTAAGTTGTTTGCCAATGACTTCTAGGATGTTTTTTCAACTTCCCAGATGAGAGCCCTGTTTTGAGGTCCCCTATCCAAACACCAATTAGAACCAATCTAGTTTAGCTTCCAAGCCTAGCCAAGGTCAGCCAGGTGCTGCCACCTGCTGTTACGTGTTTATTTTATTTCAATTATTTAACTAAGATTAGGCTGCTTTCCAGTTACAGTCAGAAAGTGATCCTGTTAGCGCTGACACTGAACATACTTTTAGAAGAATCATTATTTAGCAAAGTTGATCATAAATATATTGCACTATACTGTACTTTAATATGTCTGTTACACACAAAAAAATTACACACACTAATTAGGATCCAATACATCTGTAACTACATCTCCATGACCCAACAAGACAGCTGCACTTTTATGGGACAACGACATTTAGGAATTCCTGACAAATGCATGAGATCCGGAGCTAAAGCATTATGGGTCGAGGGGATCTAACTACAGAATGTGCTCCCTCGGGAATGCAAGTGCCTGGAATTCAAGCAATGTTAAGACATATGGCAAAATCTACCTCTTTTATAAAATTTTCTCCATCAAGAGAAATAAATTTAAATTTGCAAAAATCTTTTACATTCTCTCCCAAAAGTGGCTTCTTAAAAATCAATAAAAGGCAACATAGACAAAACCTTTCATGTAAATAAATATATAGAAAAGAAGTATAAGTATACAGAAAATGTATACAGAAAATGACAGAATGACATGACAGTTTTCTCTACAAAGAACTGCGTGAAATTACAGTTGAACAAGTTGGGAGAAAACTAAGCCATCAAATCAAGGACAGTTTACCTGCCATTCTTTTTTTAAATAGCCTTGGTATTTCTCAGTTGCACATTGGGTCATATACTAATCTACATAGATAAGCAAAATATTTGATTTTGCAATGAAAATTCATTTTAAAAATAATTTATTATTTGGGAATTCCTAATATTCTGATGTTTACATCAGCATGATCTATGGCCCAACAATGTGTTAAAAATGATGTTGGGATTAAGAATTGCATACTAATTATTTTCCAAAACACTAGAACTATTCAACTAAGGAGAGATGCGTTAAATGCAATACCATTAGGGCTTCCTTATCAAAAGGGAAATAAATAAAATATATTTCATTAAACAGTGAAGTCACTGATGGAATACAGGCTGCAAAAATATTCCATTACTTCTCTTCTGAAGCATGAATTCCCTTTCCACCAGCCTTAATCAGAGTTAACTGTTAAGTAAGTAGCAATACTATGCAACATTAAGCTTACTTGGCTATAATTCAGCAATATAAACTGCTAAAATGGACCTTTTAGCAAGAATGCAAGGATGCTTTTTGTGATTCTGCTTTAAAATATGCTTTTAGATTTAGGATTCAGTGAAAGCCCTAAATGTAGTTTAACATTTTTTAAAATACAGCAATGGAAGTAGTGTTTTATTTTCTTAGGTTCCAAGATCACTTCAGATGGCGACTGCAGCCATGAAATTAAAAGACGCTTGCTCCTTGGAAGGAAAGCTATGGCAAACCTAGACAGGATATTAAAAAGTAGAGACATAATCTTGCCACCCAAAGACTGTGTTGTTAAAGCTATGGTTTTCCCAGCAGTAATGTATGGGTGTGAGAGTTGAATTATAAGCAAGGCTGAGCACCGAAGAATTGATGCTTTCAAATTGTTGTTGGAAAAGATTCTTGAGAATCCCCTGGAGTGCAAGAAGATCTAATCAATCAATCCTAAAGGAAATCAATCCTGAATCCTTTTGGAAGGACAGATACTGAAGCTGAAGCTCAAATAGTTTGGCCACTAAATGAGAAGACAGAACTCATTGGAAAAGACGCAGATGTTGGGAAAGATAGAAGGCAAAAGGAGAAGGGGACAGCAGAGGATGAAATGGTTAGATAGTGTCTTCGACACAGTGGGCATGGATTTGGGCAGACTTCCATAGATGAGAGAGGCGAGGCTGGCATGCTAAGGTCTATGGGATCACAAAGAATCGGACATGACTTAGTGACTGAACAACAAATGACAATTCATTAGTGAGCTTAGCAACTCAAATATAATTATCAAAATATTGAAAAATAATTCAAATAATTTTAGATAATGGGATTAATTAACATTTATGGAGTTTAGAGGCCATTAACTACTTGGCTGTTTATATTCATTATTGAACGAAAGCCTACATTTCAGGTAGAATTTACTGAAAGTAAAATTCTGCTTTTTTTTCCCTATGCAAATACATGAACCCATGAAATCTATCCATAGACTCCAGGTTAAGAAGCCCTGCTATAAATGATGCTCCTGATAGTAAGGAATAGAGAAACTTAACTGAGCCACTTGTTGTTGGATCATGGATGAGCAATCTTCAGAATTTTAATTAGCCGAAACAAAGAAACTACACATAATTCACCACAAGGGAACTAATTATATGCCTGCAATACTAAAATTGAATTTTTAGTTCACCATATTTTTAACATAATAAAAAGATAAAAACAGAATAACTGACTTCAAAATTCCTCTTGTAATTACCACACATTTAAAAAAGATATTTACAGTATATGCATGACTACATTGCTATCAGTACGGGTATCATAGCAGTACAATCTTTGTTTACTAGGCTAAACAAGTAATTTAAATCAGATCATGCCAAATATGATAAGGCATAAGACTTGTTTAAAAATTAACATAACCAAAATATATTGTTCCAAAAGTCCAGAAGGCTTTCTTTTATCTGCTTTCATGCTGTTCTTAAGATATGTAATTTCCTCACTTTTAAAAGTGAAGTCACATTCCTGAAAAATTTAATTTTCACATGTGTTTCAAATTTTGTTTCTAAAGACCTAAACATATAATTATACTTTGAATTAGGCTTTTTTCCCCCCTTTTTTCTCCTTTAATTTTATTTGGTTTCTACTATTGATTTTATTTGTTTTCTTTTCTTGGATCATATTTTATGCCACTTTTAGCTGTCTACTGTAAATCTACTCTAAAAGACAATCTTTTTCTTCTATAGAATGCTCTAAACATTCTTGATACATGTCTGAGTAATCCTTTTCTTTCAATTGAAAACATTCTCCAGTTATTATGTTTTGATCATTGTTATCTTCAAATTTTAAGTTTACTGGCTTACAAGTTCTGTGCATACCTAGAAATAGAAAACATAGGTATTGTTTATTACAATTTACTTGTTCCTGCTTTTTAAATGTTCTTCAAAAAAATAATGTTTTTTGTCATTCATTCAGAAAATTTTGATTATTGGAGAGAGTAGAATAAAATAAATAGCACTAAATAATTCTCACAATAATGGAAATATTGGAGAGATATGCAGGGCCTTGTAAAATGCTACAAGAGCCCAGGGCAGAAAAGACTTTCTGCATCCCACCAGGTGGCATTCTTTATTTTATCCATTCTTACATATCCATTTTTTGGCCAACAAGTTATATAAGCAGGAAATTACTGTAAGCTTTTAACCGAAAGATGTATCAAATTATATATAACTTTTATTTTAAAGATTTGTTTCAATTCTTCAATATTCTTTTCTGAAACACACAATTCAAAATGGAAATAGTTATAAAGTTTTTATTTGTGACTGTATATATTGTTATTCTGTTTCCAAGCAATTCCTTCTAAAGTGTACTTATATTTGATATATGTCCTCTTAGTAACAGAAATTGATGGACATAGGAAAATGAGCTTTTTTTTCAGCAGTACACCATAAAAAACTACTTGATGGATTATGGCATTGTTTTGATTGGATTTAAAGTGAAGGCCTTTTTTTCCTTTTAATCTTTAATAATTGCCTATTATAAAATTGTCACATTGTACAATGAGAAACTATCCATATACAAAAAGCAATTTATAAATATATTCATCTGACTTTTGCAAAATCTACTATTTTCAATTTGTTTCTCAGCGCAATAATACTAACCAAGATAAAATACAAGGATTAAAAAATGTAACAGTTTATAGTCATCATATAATCATATAATCTACAATAACTAACATCAATACAGATTTGACCAGATGGCATATTCTGTCAGGACAAGGAGCTATATATCACCTAAATATACAAATTACTTTAAAATGTATAATCTTCTACAGTATCAATAGGATATCAAAATAAATAAGTTCTTCAAGATATATATGGAGCAGTTTAGAGAGAAAGGTTGGAAGCTAACACCTAAATTCCTTAAACTTCTAAATAGAAATGAAAAGAAAAGAAAAAATGATTGCAAAAAATATAAATGAAAGCAAAGATAAATCCTATCATTGGCACCAGTCCAATGTTACTCTCCACGGGTCTGCATGCTATGGAATAATTTGTCCAAATGTCAGTTGTAATTTTCAAAATGCCTTTCTTGCCATAGATTCTTAAACATCTGTAACAAATACTTGTTTTGAGAGTGCTTTACATTTGTGACATTTGACCTTTTGCTATATGCTCCACAAAATTCAAGTTTCAAATACCACGCAAGCAGGAAACTTGATCATTCCAGCAGTAGCCATCTGCATGGTCCAATATCAAATATTAGTTCTGGGTTGCACAATGTCATGTGTTACAAATCTGTTTCTGCAGCTTCTATAATTAGTTGTAATTTGCTGCTTCTAAAATGTGTTTCTTATGGGACATCTGGCCTCAAAACTTCTACCTTAGCACTGTAAAAAAAAAATACTTAGTGTTCTGGATGTTTTATTTTTAAAAAAATATAAAGTAATACATGGGTGGCATAACTAGGACCAGGCTTCTTTAAAAAAAACAAGGTTTTCATTATAGATATATTTTAAAATTTTAAATATACAAAAAAAGCAGCATATTAAGAAGAGTAACAATGCACTTCTGCATTCTTTATCTTGAGAAATTCCTTATTTTTCAATAAACATAGATTATATTGCAAGGCATTCTATACAGAGCTTAGGTTCTCTAGTACATTTTACAAGATGATCATAGAAATGTAACAAGAATGATTATTGAAGGAAAATAAATAGGCTTAAAATATAGGTTATCACTCTCAGGAGCCAATGCTTAAATAACATCCCTACAAGTGACAAATAAATATAAATCATCTAAAAGAGAAAGAATAAAATATATTTGTAAGAAACTATGTACATACATGTCCATCACTCTATTCTCTTTGGTTGTACACTTTGCTTCCAATCACTTCATATTCCATTTCATATATTGCCTGTCATTATTTAATCTTCTTTAACCTCTTTCCAGCTGTATTTTTCATTATTTCCTTTCTTCTTAACCTTTCATTATAACTTAATAATTCAAATCTCGTTTATTGTCTTTGTATGACCAAATCTTCTCAACCCCTTTTTGATTGATAAGTCAACTGTATTCAATTCATGTTCATTACACACCCATTCTTCCTTGATCTTAACTCTTCTTGTTTTACCACACACAATTTAAGTAACTTATTCCCATTGAATTCAATTTATTTTTACATTTCTCCTGTCATCTCCAACTATTGCTCCTATATAACATGGTGCCAATTATCACCTATGGCCAGGGCCAAGATACTTGTAGGACCATATATCTGCAAGAGACATTATCATTGTATGAGATGGTATTAAATATTCTTATTTGATGGAACTTAAAAGGTGTGTCTTCTCTGTTGTAACATTCATGCTTTGGAACAGCATTCATTACATTAAGATTCAGATGGCCCCAATCCTGTTGCCTCCAGTAAGACCTTGAAGACATGACTTCCCCCCAGGCAATGATCCAGGCTATTGTAAAGGCTGGAAATTGAATGACTGTGACTTGTTTATGTTATGTTTTTCTTCTTGTTGTCTTCATCTTTTTGATTAGGGGTTTTGGTTTTAATCCTGCTTCAACAACCAGAGTTACAATGTGCAAATTGTTTAACCAAATAAATAACCAACAGTGCAAAAGCATATCTTATGCTTTTTTGTAATTTCTGCTTCTCTTAATATTATTTCTTCACACTACTCTCCAATCTGCATTTGTAGATATTATAATGTCTATATTCATTTTCTTACATTTAATGAACTTTCCACCCAGGCATACAAAATCTACTTCTTCCATTTTTTTTGCTTTTTTTTTTTTTTTGCTAGGTATAATTTGCAATCCTTCTTTCCTATCGAACCAACCATTTCTTCTTTAAAATATTAATTTTCACATCCATTCATTGCATCATACTATCTGTCTATGGTAACATTTGTTATAAATAATTTGGGTCCTTAGCCAAACCAAAATTCATCTGCATATAAAAGTACACATGCATTCATAATTAACAAATTATCATTACTCAAAACTCATTAGTCAATACAAGCCAATTAATAAAACTCATTAGTCATTACAAGTTTGCTTTATATGTTTATCCATAAATTTATTAAATAACCAAGGGGAATATTAAGATTGGATAATAAGTCTCTCTTTTATTAACATGGTAACAGAGATTCCTGAGATACACCTATCTGGCATAGAGGAGAGCAACAAAATATTTTCCAAATCAGAAAATGCTGTTGGCAACAAAACCAATGCATCTTTTATAGACACCCTAGAGTTTTGTTGAGAGAGATGCTAAGGCAGCCTTCCACAAAGAGGGTTCATACATACATAAATGCCTTACCTGTAATTATACCACATACAGACTCCAGGTTCCTCTATTTGAAGGAAACAGAAAAAGTCTCACACAGGGATGTCAAATTTGATTTCATTGAGAGCCGCATCAGGGTTGTGTTTGACCTGGGAGGGGCATGATGTCACTTGTGTCAGGAGTGCCTATGGTGGCCTGAGTGTTCTGCCAGCAAAAACAGGCTCCCGAGCTCTGTTTTCAGCTCTGATGGTCTCTTGCAACCCTCTGCCAGCAAAAACGGAGCTTGGGGGGGGGTGCGTGCAGCCCTCACGAGCTCCATTTTCCTGGCAGAGGCTCCATGGGCTGGTCCTTCGCTATTTCCAGGGCAGCCCCATGGGCCAGATCTAAGCACCCCATAAGCTGGATCTGGTCCCCAGGCCTTGAGTTTGACACCTGATTTAGTATATTACAAAATATGTAGCAGGACAGAACAAGATCAAACTTCGTTCTTTTTTCTATTCCCAATGGTGGCCAGCTGCTGGATCATAACAACGCATGAAAGTTATGGCCTTTTTAGCCCTAGATGGATTTAAGTTTTATACCACACTGAAACGTATTGTTCAAATGTGAAAACAAAGAACTGATTCTTTGGCCAACAAGCCGTAGAGGCCAATCAGTAATAGATGTGTAATCGATAAATTAAAAAAGAATCTTATAAAAGCAGTTTGCCTTTAGTACATTTTAAGGCAGTAAATTCTATTTAGTTGCACAAAGACATTTTTCATTAATTTACTCTCTTCAGTTTCTGCAAATATGATGCATGTAGGCAGGGAACCAGAAGATGATTCAGAATATGCTCCTTAACCAAACTTTGGACCAGGAACAGCAATCTGGAAAATTAAGTACTGGTAGTCCTTGACTTGTGACTGGTCACTTAGCCCTATCCCTCCACCTTGTGGTCACATGACCTCATTTGGAGCATTCAGGAAAAATGGTTCAGGAATTTGAAACTCGGTTTCACTATAAGTATAATTGCTGAAATTCTTTCATAATGAATACAGTTTTGCAATGAACTTATCAACATTTGAATCCTTAAATCTCTGCTTGTGATATTTCCAATTGTGGTGTTTGCCAAGAAAACCTTGACAACTCAAGTTTCACATGCTTCCTAACCATTATGTTCAACATCAAATCAGAATATCCAGTTACTAGACTATAAATTCCAAGTCAAGAAGATTTACATGGAATTCAAACAATGGTACAAAAGGATCAAATGATATTAAATCAAAGATGCTACTTCTGTATCTTTTCCTAACAAATAAAGAGATCCAGGTTAAAACTGAAGGAATTAGACTGGTCATGTCATCCTCAATCCCCAACCTATCTCCAGTTCAGCAAAAAAGAGGTACAAAGAGCTTTGAGGGAAAACATAATTTCCCTGAACTTTCAATCATAATTTCACAAAAATTATAAAGCGCTTTCTAAAATTCTACACATGACATTAACACAAAATACTTTTAATAACAACTAACAATGTTAAGATGTTATATGACTCAGTTCACACTGTCTTATTTTATTTAGGCTTGCCAGTTATTACCTGGACTCCATCCTTTAACTTCAAGATGCACTCCATTGTATTGATCGTAATCACAACTGGTTCTGAACCAAGTTTTGTCCATGGTACATGAATACGCAGTTCGTGAATGTGTCCACTTAAAAAGGTAAATGGCAATTTCAGCTCCTTGAAAATAAAGTACATGAGATGACTGAGTTAGCTATTACAAACTAATTTAAATGAAATGAGTTGCTTGAACACCTACTTACAATTATCAAAAATTAGTTCAGCTTATTTCTTTTTTAACAGCTAACAATATTCACACATGCCAAATAATTTGCTGCAATATGTTTTCCCATTCAAAATAAAGAACAGGATTCCAGAGAATTCACAATTCCACTGATCGTTTTGACTTTATAATTGAAACTTGAAGATTTGACAGTAAAAATGAATAGCTTACAAAACATGAAATACATTAATTATGAACAGCTACCATGATTTTTGCTGATGAATGGCTATTAAAATACAGCATCTTTCAGAAAATAATCCCATTTGACGTAATCTTTCAAGAATTTTAGAATGTTAGACATTCTACGTAGGCACAAGGGACTACAAACCACAACTCATCTCTCAATATATATTTGCTCTAAAGCATAAATCATACATCTATGATATAAGATAAAAATAATATATCTATGGATCTGCATTATTTGCTGGACTGAGAGACGAAATAAAGACATAGAAAAGCACCATTTCTATCTTATTGAAATCGTCCCTATGAGAAATGAGATTTCTACATGAGAGCTAAATTCTTAGAAGTATAAGATATACTGATAAAGCAAAATGTATTTGTATGTCAAAGAAGAAAATACATTTACTAAAACAACTGAAGAACTACCATTTCTCAGTATTAATAATTAAACATGAAATAGTAAATATAACCCAGCAATTAAAGCTGACAACCCAGACAATGTTATATTTGTAATTGCAATTTTAATCTGCAATATATTATGTAAGATGTTTATGCTGTTTTTGCTGACTTATGAAACTTCTGAATTTATAGCAAATTGCTTGATAACCACCATTGATTCAAATGGTAAGTTTTAACAATAACCAGTTCCAATCAGCAATGAAAAATAAATATTAGTAGCTAAAGTACTTTACAGTAGTGGTTGCCAACTGGTGGGCCAGGAACCACTGGTAGTCCACAAGAAAATTTTGGTGGTCTGCAAAGTAACATCCCCCCCAAAGCACTCCCCCCAAAGCACTTAATCCAGGCTGTGAGGCAACACAAGGCTGCGCCAGCCACATGTCCCGCCCACCTGCTATCCTTTCCCCTTCAGCTGAATGCAAACCTTACCTTGAGTAGAGCTACGTGAGCTGGAACTGGAAGGTAAGATCAACAGCGGGGGAGGGAAATCCGCCCGAGGTGGCTGGCTGACGGTGGGAAAGTCGGTCCCATATTCCAGGGCTGCAGTAGTCACAAGACTTGCCTTTTGGTCATTCTGGAGCAGCTCTTCCAGTCCATGGCAGGCCGGGTGAAGGAGCAGCTGCTCCAGGATGACCGAAGTCACTATTCTTGTAGACAGTAGTCCTGTGACTACTGCAGCTCTGAAATATGGGACTGACTTTTCCACCAATGTTAGCAAGCCACCATCAGTCAAAATTCATATTAGTGGTCCGTGGGATTTAAAATTATGAGTTTGGTGGTCTCTGTGGTCCAAAAGGTTGGCAACCCCTGCTTTACAGTATCACTGTAAAGTACTTTACAATATAGCTTCAATGTACAAAATGTTAATTTTGAATATTTTAACAGAATTAGGTTTTAAAAGTTACATAGTATTTGACATTAATTATCAATGCTTATTTATATATTATAAGCCTATTTCAATATTTTGATAATTTGCTTTATTTAATTGAAATCCTTCCAAAATTATTGCATGTATTTAGATACGTACAGTATTTATCAACATAACAAAGACACCTGCAATATTAAATTATATCATATAGTTTATATATAATATATATTGTAATACAATATTATCAGACTATTATCATTAAGAATAACTTCGTTTAGGATAAAGTTTTATTTAAGATTTAATCAAAATAATTACAATAACAACATACCTGCTCAAGAACATCAAGTTTTAGCTCAAGTTTGCTGAGAACTACATCTCCTCCCCAGAGTGACAGCTGTAAATCGGAGGGCTTCAAATTCTTGATATAACGATTCACATAACTCATTAGAATAGGAGTTACATAGGATTCCAGCATTGTGCCTTTATTCACAAGAGCCTTTTAAGAAAACATTATAACTTTAGTACACATAATAATTTAGGATTAGCTGTGGTTCACAAGTATTAAACAAAAGCTCATAGATTTAAATGCTATACTGTATTCTAACACTTTGGATCAATGTATATTTACCTGAAAATGTAATGAAATATATAAGTAGGTGTTAAAAAGTAGAAGTAAATCCAAGGAAATCTGTGGCTTTTATTATCAGCTAAA
Organism: Laticauda colubrina; assembly: GCA_015471245.1. Classification (NCBI taxonomy): domain Eukaryota; kingdom Metazoa; phylum Chordata; class Lepidosauria; order Squamata; family Elapidae; genus Laticauda; species Laticauda colubrina. The sequence continues at coordinate 28,067,755 of BLBF01000002.1, forward strand.
TGATAGTAGAGATATTGCTACTATATGTATATATCCAGCACACGACAACTGTATTTACTAGAACAAAACCCCCTTCCCTTTGAACCCCTCCTCTCCATTACATGCATGTCTGTGTGTGTTTGTGTATACACCCACCCACACATACACAATCATATCCATCAAACAATGACTTTTAGGAAACGAGGCTGCAATTAAAAGGATTGCAACCAGCATGATGTCTTCTTCCACATGTTAAGCCAAAACTAAATTTCTGCATTTTGGTTATGTTTTTTTAACTCAGTCAATGATTTAACTCTTTAACTTGGACTGAAATGTACAGCAAATTAAATGTTAGTCCTTTCTGTAACCTGTTTGCTCTTAGGCAACAATACAAGCAGACTTTAAGTGCAAAATACAATTAGGGCATCAATACTGATGTATTTTGAATAAATGTGTATTCCGCACATAAATGATCCTAATCTTGTCCGAATGCCAGAAGGCAAATATTGAAAGAAATACTGTAAAATATGTAACTTTATCAGGAACACGACTGCCCCAGTTGTGTCTGTCCAAAACAAAAAAAAGTTTCCACTCTGTGCATCGTCTGTTTCACTGGACGCAATGTCAGCACATGACTTAGCGATACCTTTCAAGTCACTTAACCGCAGCTCGTCAAGAAACAAAACCTACCCACGCTTCATCAATAATTTATATTTTTACGGTCCACGACAACAGAACATTCCTCATTAAAGCGGCAACATATTCTCCGACGTTCCCAGTGCCCAGAAGAAAACATGCAAACCACCTTGTACCTTTCGAGGACTGGCTTCCACGCGAACCCCGAAATCCGGCGTCGCCCCCCGAAGCAGGTCCCCGAAGCTGCAGCTTTGTATTTCTGGGGATGAGACCCCCCCTCACCCCACGCCTCTTTCCCGTTGGACTTCGAGCCTGACACGCGTCCGGATGCGAGTTCCTGCTTGGCGTCTTCACATCTGTCTCCTGGGTAAGGAGCAGCCTCCGGCTCTTCTTCTGCCCGCCGAGTCCGTTTCCGCATCAGCCCTCCATGGTCAAAAGCCGCTCTTCCCAGGCGCCTCACAAACCGCGGAGCTCCGGGCCACCCGCTGCCGAGACCCTCATTTTCAGGGTCAGCCCAACAGAAAGGCGCCGCCGAGGGTCAAAGGGGCTGCGCTCTCCACGCCCGCCGGGACACTTCCGGGTTCCACGACAACTGGTGTTCCCTTTAAAGCTGCCCCTCGCCGTCTGAGGGACAGTTTCGCGGTGACACCATCCGGCGGAAAGCATCCCGGAGGGCGAAAAGAGGGAAAGCGCTGGTAGCGAGAGAAAGGGCGGGGGGAGCCCGTCGCTTTCTGTGTTTGCGGCGACTGTTCCAAGTTCAGACGATACACGGAGTTTGGAGCATCCCGTTACGTTTGGAGCAGAGTTTCCCGGAGAAGGAGCAGGCCGAGTTTTTCTTTCCTCGCGGTGCTTCTGATCCGGGCAGAAGGGTGCAATGGTGCAATGCGCGGGGAAGGGGGAGAAGGAGAGGACCCGGACCCAGGGAAAGGGAAAAATGAGCCGGTCTGACTCCTCCGCCTCTTCTGGTGACCTGCATTTGAACGCACCGCCGGCTCGATAACTGAATGCGTGTCCCACGTTTTGTGAGGAGCCGGAGGACGAGGGCCAACGACGACGGGGATGTCGGTCTCGGGAGCATTGACCCAACCGCAGCTTCGCTTCCATTTGACGTGGAGAGATGGCAGGAGACTAGGATTTCTCTGCTGTTGGAAGTGTTAGCTGCCTTTGCCTCTCCTTCAATTGGCATGAAATATAACAGCTACGTGGACAATTTAGCTTGCTTTTGTTTTGACTCATTGCTGAAGGATTCTCTTCCACACACTTAGCAAGAGAAACAGTCCCTCTGGGGCACGTCCTGCGGGAAGGAACGGGCTAGGTCTGACTGCAGGATTCCCTTGTCACCTCTGTTTGTAGCTTAAGAGTCAAATAAAGTTTGAAAGAACCAAAGGGAAATAAGTCGCAAGCACTACTTTTATTTAGAAACTGGACAAAGTTGGCAATGTATGCTGGCTGGGGAATTCTAGAAATTGAAGTCCACATCTTTTAAAGTTGCCTACTTTAAAATACATGGATTTAGAATTTCTTTCCCATTCATGGACTTGCAACAGATCCTGCTTTCAAGATTCCTCAGTTGTTGTTGTTGTTGGTCTTTTTTTTTGGGGGGGGGGGGGGGGGAGAAGCTGGAGGTGGCAGATCCTGCCATTTCATCAGGTTTTGCCACGATACTGTTAATGTTTCATCAGGTTTTGCCGTTATACCGTTATTTCAAGCCCCAGTGACTATAAAAGAGGACCTGACCCGGGGTACTTATATTGCAGCACTGGTCCAAAGGGCCCAGCAGAGATTATATTTGTCAAAAAACAACAACTGAATGAAAAATTGTTGGAAATCTTCGATCGCTGCACCATAGAGAGCATTTTAGCACACTGCACCTCTGCATGGTTCGCCAGTTGCACAGTGGCAGATAGGAAAGCACTCCAGATTTAATATTGCCCAGAGGATCATTGGTTGCCCTCTCCCCTCTTTGGAAGAGCTTTATAGCTCCTGCTGCCTTAAGAAAGTTCAAAACGTTCTTAAAGATCCATCTCACCCTTTTTTTTGAACTATTACCATCTGGCAGATGGTACAGGATAATAAAAAACAAGGACAAATAGGCAGTAACTCTATTGAATTCTACTGTATCTTGCAATATTCAGGGGTTTTCAATTCAATTGTATAAAATGTGAAGGATATGTGTTTGTTTTATTTTTATAGTTCTAATGTACACTGAAAATGGCATTTAATTTTGTTGTAAAAGGTGCAATGACAATAAAGTAAACTAAATATTTTTGTTGCCAGTTTGTCCAGTTTTAGAGAAAATGAAGGCAAGGAAGGCTGATCTGAAATCAATGTATCCACAGGGGGGGGAAATAAAGTCTATAGTGAAACGTGTGCAATGATGAAAATCTTGCAACATACTTACTTGCATCAGACATTGGGGTGCAATATGTATTTGGCAGTATGACACCTCTAAAAAGGATGTTATTTTTGTGTCATTGTGGCTTTTTGTGGACATAGCCTAACTGGACATCAATAATGGAGGAGGAGTGAGGGTGTGTGAAAATACCATAATCTCAGATGTAAGGATTGGTTCATATCACATGATTAACCAAAATGTAGTATCTTTGGTTTTGGCTTTCCATGCAAAGCAAGTCATGGTTTGGCTTGATGTTATATAAATGCAGACTAAATACTTGTTAAAATGCTACCTTTACCTTACCATTTCATCCTACAGTGTTGTATAAAATATGATTTTCTATGACCTTGTATCTCAAAGAAGGGACAATAGAAAAATTTCAAATGCAAACAACCAAGGTCTAAAAAATCTTGTTGCGAAAAACAAAACACTTTCCAAAGGCATTTCTAATGAAGAGAGAAAAATTATGTTAATTTGACAAAACTCCCAAATGAAGTTTTATAACAATAAATATGAAGAATTTCCTGACTTCTAAATTTTAAATCTTTAAGGTTAGATGTCTAATCGTCAGCAATTTTAAGATGTGTGGACTTTTAACTTCCATGCTATCTGGGAGTTGAAACCCACACATCTTAAAATTGCTGAGGCTGAGAAAATTGGGTTAGACTAAGCATATTTCTTCACCAGAACAAAATGTGCTCGAAGGAACTTTAATTCGTATCAAGCAAGAATTTAAATCTGTTTCCCAGTTTAAATTTATTTATATTTTATATTAGTAAACCATCTCCTTCAAAGAGAGGCTCCGGACAGTGATAACTAACTGTTATTTCTTTACCTTAATAGTAAGCCTTTAAAAAATATTGCTTAGATTAGGTGGTTTTGTTCATTAATATATTTTTTCTACATTTTTATAACTCAGGATATAGAACCAAGAGCGCCATCGCTTAACAAAAATCTCCAAAATGACTTGCATTTGGGTTCCTAATCTATTTTGCTATTTTTCATGGTAAAGTCTATTTCAGAATGTAACTTCAAAGAAGCATAATTATCCTTCAACAGACATTTTGTGGCATATTATTAGTGGAATTCAAAAATCATTTGTCTTATTCAACAATTTATAAATCGACTGACTTTTCACATGCCCCTACCCATAAAGAAGTTATAATGGTTGTGTTCACATAACAACCTAAATAATAAACTAGGAATAGACAATATAATATCTGGAATCATAGATGGGAATTTTGGAATCTCATCTTTTCCAAAAGTCTATGTTACATTCATAATTTGATTCTCCGTGAACCTCACTTGTCCCTTTTTAAAACCATTGAAGTTGGCTGCCAGTAGCAAAATCAAATGTTGAACTTTTTAAGCAAACTCACTGTTCTGGCATTTTTTATGAAAAACTCAAAGTAAATGCTGATTTTTGACAGTACACAATCACATGACCATAAAAGATTACAAATATCTTTAAATACAGACCAGTTGCTGAGCATTTAAAATGAAATTATGCAACCACAAGGAAGGTTGGCCATCAAAACTTCAAATCCAAGTCTTTGGGGGCAGTTCTGTGGTAACTTGAAACAGTCACTAAGCAATTGATTGTTAAATAAGAACTACCTGTGCTGCTATCATGTTACTCCTTTGTTCCAGAACCTCAACAGCTGTAACTTTTCATCAGCATTATAGAACTAGATTACTTCATCATGCTATTCTGTACATTATTCCAAATGTCAGCAGCTCATTTAATGATGGGTAAGAATTGTAGTCATATTAACACCAATGCAATAGATCTTACATTGACTCCCAATAGGTTTGTAGATGCAATTAAAAATTCTGGTGTACACTTATAAAGTTCTAAGTTTGGCTTCTAGGTATCTCCAGGAGTCTCCAAGCAATATATTCTTCCTGAAACAAAATAAGCAGGTATCATTTCATTCTGGAAGATAAAATGGTTTGGTCTCAGGAACAGCGATTTTCTGTAATAATATCTATCTTGTGAAATAGCTATGCTAAAAACTAGGTTTTTACTTATCCCGACAGTTTGCTAGAAATGGATTAAAAGTGATTTTTTGTTGTGAAAAATTGGGAAATTATGGTGCATAGTGCCACCTATAGATGTTATAAGTTGATTGCTATGCTGTCTACAGCAGTGGTCGCCAACTGGTGGGCTGCGGCCCACAGATGTCTGTGAGAAAATTTTGGTGGGCCGCAGAGAAATCTCACCCCCAGATCATCCCCACAAAGCAATTAATCCAGGCTGTGCACAAACACAAGTCTGCTCACATGGCCTTGTGAGAACCCTCCTGCCAACTCACTCCTTACCCGGCAAACTTGTCTGCTAAGTTGCTATTTTTCCCTTTTCTGACCATCATCTTTTCTGCTGTGTTGGGAGATTTAGATTAGCTAGAAAGCAGGAAATGGTTGGATTTCTTGCTTTCTTATAAAGCACAGCTGAACCTCCCTTAGGACTGAAGGTTTGCTTGCAAGCAAATTCAGTGGAGACTCACGGCAAGCAAATTTGAGAGACTGAGCTAGCCAGTGGCAGATAGATAGATCACTCAATGATTCTGTGAGCAACTCAATTTGCCTGCTTTGCCTGATTTTAGAAAAGTTCCTCTTTTTTTAAATTAAAAAATCAATATTTACATGCATGGTGTATTGTGGGTTAATTTTGTGGTAACAAATTTTATGAGTTTGCAAGCAAATTTTGTGTGACAGACTGAGCTAGCCAATGGCGGATAGATAAGATTTCTGAATGAATCTGTAATTCTGTGAGCAACTCAGTTTGCCTGCCTGCTTTGCCTGATTTTGGGTAAAAGTTGCTTTTTATAAAAAAAATCAATATTTATATAAATATTTATAATATTTACATACAAGCCATGCCCAGCCAGTCACATGACCAAGCCATGCCCACAAATTAGGCCACACCCAAAGAACCAGTTAGTGGTCCCTGGGATCTAAAATTATGAGTTTGGTGGTTCCTGAGGTCCAAAAGGTTGGCAACCCCTGGTCTACAGTATGTTGTACTATAAATAATTTACTATGATTATTACTTCTATCCTTGCAAACCATCCATGTCTCTATCATATCTAAGTACCAGTGAATTCACTGTACTATAAAGTCTGTCTTGTTAAACATTCCCCTTCTTTATATATACTCTTTTAAAATTTCTGTTTCTATAAATGTTCTTTATAACTTTCTGTTTCTATAAATGTTCTTTATAACTTTTTCCATTTTTTATGTTTTGCTATTTTGGGAATATAAGCAGTGGAATAAGCTGATTATGCTCCAGGAAGAAACATTATGATTCTCCTAATTATCTATATGTCATTCTACTTTCAGAGCTTCATTAATCGGAATCTACTATGGATAATTTGAGTCCAAAATGCTAGCTGTAATTGAACCCAAAGGACCAATGTAATCTGAGCTTACGGATGCACCATGAAGTTATTTGGCTTTCTGCCCAACCTCCCCCGAACAAGTGGAGCAATAAGAATGCAACCTATTGACCAGTCAGCATCTTCCAAAACATCCTGTCAATAGCCTTGGAGATTTCCTTTCCAGGAGCACAGATGAGCCTTCATATCATTCCATGGAAAATTTTGAAAATTTAAATGTTAAGCCGAGGAAGTTAAGATCAAGTGGGCAATGATTCATGAAGTGTCACATGGGACAGAACTTAAAGGCAATCCTTCCAGAAAGCAAAGACCACATGTGAACTAACAGAGAATGAAATTTCTTTGTGCGGAACTCAGAAGTCAGCTTTATAGTGGATTCAAGAATCACCCTTGAATACCCAAAAGATATTGAATAAAATGCACTCTGCAAACCAGCCTGAAAGAAAAAGACAGCTAGAGGCTGGGACTGAAATCAAAACATTCTAGAGTGAATCTTCAGAGAATGAATACACTCAAATTGACCTCCCTGTGGCCAGCTGCAATGAGAAATTAAATCTGTGTGTTTCCAGACGTTGCTAGAAAGGACAATAGAGAACAGATGTGCTTTCTTTTTCTTCTTTCAATGGACTTCAGATACTTACAGTTTGCTCACTTTCTTTTCCTTCTAATTAGAGGAGGAACTTTTAATTTTTTTTACAATGCAGATCTCTAAAAAAGGATGCATTTAATAGTGTGATTGAAGTTCACAGATCAAGCTAAGCCTTAAGGTGATTATTAGATTTGGATGTTTAGATAGGTGTTATTTCACTTGAAAATGTGTCATATAGAATGCAGTCATAGGAAAAATCTTTTATCAATAATATAAAACTATGCAGATCACAAATCAGGCCAATTCTAATAAGCCCCAAGTTGGGTAAACTTTGTAAGTGCCACCATTCAAAAAAATTCATATATATATTTATCAAGATTTATAAGGCTGCCCAACTCAGTGTGATTCTGGGCAGCATATTCCATAAACACAATAATAATTTTAAAAACTAACAATAAACAACTGATAATATAGATACAGAAACTAACAATCACAATGTAAAATGCAATTAAATACAGAACAAAACAAACCTCAGAGAGGAAGCTCAAAACATGTAAAATATGCAGATAATTTTTTACTATCTGGTCATAAATTTTCTATAGTTGAGATTTGTCATTTTGTACCCCTTTACTAGTATAAATTAGCTTTGGAGAAGGAATGTAAAATACACTAAATAATAAACTGTATTACTACACTCGTCTTCAAACCTTTCTGAGCTTTCAATTTCTGAACTAAGTACCTCAAAACACGACAGAGACATGAACATTAAAATGTGAAATGAAACAATACAGGTACAAGTCCAATTTTAAAAATCATTTGGTTCTGCTCTTACAAAGATACATGCCAGCCAGAAGAGGGAGCATAAACCAGATTACAGCCCTGCTGCTGATAAATGCAGCCATTTTGTTCAAAGAGAAAGTTCATGGTTAGCCTTCTAAACTAAAACAATTTAAGGAGAACTCTCCTATTTCTGAGATATAGCATAATTGAAAGGCTGTGAACCTAACACAAACAAATTCTGACAATTTGGATACAAAATTCCTTCCACACATGGATGAAAAATTGGATTCTAAACTCCAGTTCTAGCTTTTATATCTGGCATTTCAATTATACTAGTTAAACAAATATTCCTCTCCTCTCAGGGTAATAGTTTCCCCCCAGAATGCTGGGTTAAGAAATTATGTGATAAAAGGCCAGGTTTTTATTTTTTTTAATGTGCTTAGTTTTATAGTTTTATAACAATTTTGTATTGTTTTTACTTTGATTGCTCAGAATTCGGCAGCTACATAAATGTCTTAAATAAATAAAATATTGTGGGTTTTTGTTCTTATATGTGAGGCATGAATGCCTGAGGACTATCTGATATCACCAATTTTCTAATTTACCTATCAATTAATCACTTCGTTTAAGGCAAAGAAGGATTTCATTTATTTGTTCTTTAAATGTACATATTCATCTTAAATACATCGGCAGGGCAAGCTTGTTCAGTGTTTCCTCAAAAAATAAAATTGGAAATTTTAATCTTCTGAATTATTTTGTGAGTGAAAATAGCATGGTAAAAAGACTGAGTGTTACACTGGAAAAACATTTAACTTTCCATCAATTTTATAGCAGGTGCCACTTGACACTTACCGTCTATGCTTATTGGGGATAGAGATAAATACAATGTATTTTCCACACAGTAAACCTTTTTTTACCATGTCTGAATTTCTTTAAATCTGACAGGGGAAGAATTCATATTCATAATTTTACTACTTCTCATTTTGTCTTTTTATAGTCCAATACTGATAGTAGATTCTAACATCTATCTAAACATCATTTCTTAAGGTTTTTTCATGTACTGTATGAATTTATTATTACTCACTTTCAGTGTATCCTTTAATGAACAATAAAATACAAATACTTTGCTTTAGACATTGTTACATTGGAAGTTGATGAAAAACAAAACTGAGAAGGCTTTCACTATTTATTTTATAAGATTTGTGTACCTGTATTAAAACAACTTTGGGTGGCTTGCTGTAATTGTTTCTGTAAAGACCTACAAGAATATAAATTATGTCTAGTTTTAGTTATTGTTCTATAGTTTGGCATATTATTTTTATGAAAGTCAAGTCAAATCAACACAAATCAATTCCTATATTGCATGCTGAAACTATATAGTGAACTGAACAAACATGGCTCGGCTTTCTTAAACACGGCTCGGCTTTCTTTCAAAAACATCAAATTTAAGTACTAATAAAGGAGAATATCTGTAGCTCCTTGGTGCTCTGAGTTTGGTTGTTTTCTTGCAGAAACCTGCAAGAAAACAACTAAGTTTCCAAAGCCCCAAGGACGCCTCAATTAACTCTCTATGTTAGAACAAGAAAAGTTAAGTTACATCTACTAGTATAATATTTGCTTACTTTCTTTTGCTCTCTTTTTTCACCCGCTTTTCCCTGTTATTCTGTCTCAGAATGCCTCCCTTCAATCAAATTAACTTTCTAAAATAGTTTATCTCAAGCAAAGCATAGATCCAATGATGACTGACATCTTTGAGGTGTACTTTGTAACTTATTAGTTTAGTGACAGTTATTGGCAACTCCAGTTGGGAAAAATTCTAATCGTATCAGCACCAAAAGCAATTCAATTTTATATAGCTCCTTTCACATCACAACCTATCATAAATTGCACTGCCATCAGATTGTTGATAAAAGAAGAGGTTGTGCCTGAAGATGAGAAGGAGGGTGTGTATGAGAAATTGATGCCTTAAAATAGAAAGTTCTTCCGAAGAAAATGTGCCTTTATGCAGACATATGAAATCGTGTAACATTTTGTAAATTAGTAAGGCACCTATTCTCACATCTTTTAAATGTCTGCAGGATACTATTCTCACCATCCAAGCATTGCTTGCATGAATTCAGTAGGGATGGTTCTTGTTTCACTTTTTGTTTTCCTTCCCCTACCTACTTTTTATTTTATATTAAAGTTTCAGTTTACCTTATTTCACCATTGAACTCTTAAATCATTCCAGTTTTATTTACTGTATATAGATAAGGGCATACAGCAAGAAGAGGAAAATAAATTCTTCCTTTTTGCTGTCTGAGATTTGCTGAAACACCAGTATAACTTTGCCTCACTTTAGATCTAATGAAAACAAAATTAAGTGTTGTTCATCTAATATCATATTAGTCATGTTACGTTGGAGGCCGAAGTTCTCGTTCTGTACCACACACAAAGAGTAAATAAAGGTAACAAATGCTCCCTCTGAAGTGGCAAGAATATAAAAAAGCATTCATTTGCGTGAGATATAAAAATGTATGTTCACACTTCTGAAATGTATGGCTGCTCCGTTCACACTCTGAGCCAAAGGCAAACAAACATAATTCTAATTGGCAGCTGGATGACATTGCAAACAGGCACCACAATAATTTACTCACCTCAGTCAGATTTCCCATGCAACCTGCGCAGGGCACGCAGCCTGGAAATTTGACAATAAATCCTGTGTCTCCGTACAAAATAAACTCCAAAAATCCCTATACAATGAAGTGTGGCAGCCAGGGAATTAATTACTCTTGTTTAACACTAGCAGCAAGTAAGATTCTTGCTTGCTTTCCTTCACCGCTTCTGTTTGGGATCTTAAGTACGTTTCTGATCATAAGAAAAAATATTTTCCGATTTATTTTTCTTCATTGTGTGGAAAATGAAACTCAACGAAAAGAGTCCCTTTTGTTTTAATGCTTGGAACAGTTTTGCTAGTCATTCTGATTATCTGTAAGATTAAGTTACATTTATGGCAGACTGGGAAGAGAAATGGGGTCAAGACAAAGGCAAACATCACTAGGGAGAATTCTCTCAAACCAAACTTCAACCTTCCTTCTGGTGAGTTGATAGCAGCAGCAGCAGAACCATGAAAGACAATCTTCATATGGGAATTTCTTTTACATGAGAATGAATGGGGCCACTCCAAGTGGGAAAACAATGTTTTTCCAATTCCAGTATTAGCAGCTGAATGTATCTATGTATCTCCTGGACTGAGTTGACCTGTAATGACATGCATCTGGTAGGACTGCTGATCTTGGGAAAACTCTTTCATTTAGCTTGCTGTGTTTCTAGGACTCATTTCTTTGATAGTTTTTTCCTAACTTGGCACCTTCCCTTATATGTTGGGACTCCAATCTCAAGCATTCATTTTCTAAGTTACTTCTGTTTCAAAGAAATTTCTACCCGTGGAAGAACCATTAATTTTTTTTTTAACTGGCTGTTTAACTATTGTGATAATTCAGTCACTATTAGGAACAATCGACAGATTAATTTGGTGGCATATGATTCATGTATAAGTATATTTAAAGAAAAGGCTAGAATTAAAGAATTTCTTTAATCTTTTCTTAATCTATATTTATTCCCAATTTATTTAAATATGATATTTTTTAGAAAAAGCAACATATTTCTACACTAGTTCTTCTTTGCATATTGATTTAATTCTCTTCAAAGTTGTCTTTACTGCAGATTAAAAATTTTGAATTTGTGGGAAACTGTGTTTTCTCAATCATCTTTTCATTTGTGAGGAGTAGATATACTTCAAATAGAACAGGATTGTTGCTCTTCTCAAGATGTGGAGAACTTGTGCATATTATATTGGTGTATTTTGCAATCAAGTGTCGCATTAAAACAATGTAAAGATCTATTAGATAAGAGGCATTTGTCCTTCTAGGAAAATTATATAATTTATCTGTATACATATGAATATAATTTGAAGCAATGAGGACTTATTTTAAAGTTGTATACAACTGAAAGTTCCTTTTCCCCTATACATTAAATGCACATTATCAGTAGTGCAACAACAACCTTATGAGATTAGGTAATACTCTTATAATAAGCAAAAACTGAACCAGCGTGAAATAACCTCCTATATGGGGTCCAACTTTGCTTTTTGCAATTATTTTTTTGTCATACTGGTTAAAATTACTAATCTCTTGCTTATGATGGCAGGACACGGACATTTGCATGAAATTATTTTCTGTTCTAGTATGTAAGCTATATTATTTTCTGATTTATGTCATCTTCAGAATTGATATCCCACAACAATAAAGCCAAGCGAGAAAGAGCAATAAAATAGCTCGTTTTGCTTATGCATCATTGCATTGGTAGCATAAGAACTACAAGTGCAGTACTGAAAGAAGGTCAAAAGGGAGAGGTTGCATGTACTTTAACGCAGTAAGTTAGGAATTCTTATTAGAATTTGAGCCTTCAACACTCAAAACTCTGAATTCCACTCCTGAACAGCTGCCTCTGCCTGTTCTGAATCCCAAAAGGCAATAATGATTGAATCATTGCACACTCTAGCTTAGTTAGCATGACAGAAATATTGATTTCCTTCTATTTCATTCCCATCATCATCTGAAATATTTTTTCTATTAAATGAATGTGTTCTCAGCTGCTTATGTTGCATACAGAAATGCAGTCAGAACTAGCATGTTCCAAAGGGAACAACCAGCTCAGTGCAGATCAATATCAATGCTTTTCTTCCATAGAAGTTATATTCCATCAGGAATTGCAAATTTTTAAAAATTGCACTGAGATTTAGAGAGCTTTTTCAAGAACTCTAAAGGAGGGGAACAACTCTCTTGCATGTAATTCTTATTACAAAATCCATGTACAGTGTGGAAACACAAAAAGGAATGGCATACTTCCCAATTCACAAGGGATTTTGTATTTGTGCAAATTTTCTCTGCCTTGGGATACTTGGATTGTAAAGAAAATTAAGTGAACTGGAATGGGGGCAGTTCACAGAATCCACAGAACTGTGTGAAAAACAAGGAGAAATCTGGTAGCTGGTTTTCTGACCTACAAGTTTCATTAAAGGCTCACAAAAGCGTTTGCATTTTAATAACATGTGCTAGTTGACAAAGGTGCTAGCAGATTCCTCCTGATTTTGTACTATTATAAACTAACAACTAACCCTATAATGTCCAGAATTGTAGGATAACTCTTCTCTTCAACTATTATAAAAAACAGATTCAACAATTTTACCGACACATAATAGGATTCTCCAAAAGGGGATTATTAGCATATTTTTTGTCTTCAAATTTAGATTTTAATTTTAATGCACCCAGTATTTGGGAGAATATTTTAATAAAAAATGTTAAAACATGCAATTTTCTGAATCCTGAAGGGCTGTACCATCAAGCCAGTATTTACCCTTTTGTTCTACTAATAATGCATGAGTTTCATATGTTCCATAATTTTGACATAACATTCATTGATGTTGTTATTGCTATTGCTCAGTGGAATAAAAACATATACTAAGATTAAAAATAAGTGGCAAATGAATAAAACTAAAAAAGGGAAAAGTAATTTCAGACATTTTCCTAATTAATAGGATATTTTTCATCAAGCACTCACATAGAAAATAAAAAAAATTATAATATTTTTTCTAAAAGAGACACCTGCACTAGAAGAAAGTCTGCCTCATGCCATGAATTTGTATCAAAAATTTAAAACAAAGTAATTGCTAGTCCAATAGGAAGGAAGGAAGGAAGGAAGGAAGGAAGGAAGGAAGGAAGGAAGGAAGAAGGGGCCAGCCACAGCATCCATGTGCACAGCCATCTTGAAAACTGTATACTGGAAATTCTTGGGGAAAAAACTTGTTCTCAATTTTCAGCTGTACTCTAAATTGATGATGCTTCCACTGAAACTGTTCAATTTACAGATTTGCCAGATAAACAATTAAATCTGTCTATTCAATTAAGATGGCAGCTATCATGGCACGTTTTTATTTCATAGAATAAAAATGGACTGATCAAGATTGAAATGTGATAAATAACTATGATATATTGCACGGATGTCAAACTCGTGTCATCACGGCAGCATCACGTGACGTATCGGGACTTTTTTTCCCTTCACTAAACTGGGCGAGGGGCAAGGCCAGCATGTGATGCATCTGGCCGATGGGCTGTGAGTTTGATACCCCTGATATATCAGATGATATTTACCTACTTTTATAGAACATTTAATACATGCAAAGATTAATCTTAGTCTCCAGCCTTTGTTTCTGAACAAGATCCTATATATACTTCTGAAATTACCAGTTTTGAAAATGAACTTCTTATGCAAACAGAAAACTGGAGTATGCTATATTCATGAAATAGTGTAAAGATCTGCTGTACATTTTCAAAAGAAATTATCTATCTCTGTGTAAGAATCTACAATAAGGGAAGTTAAAAGACATTATACAAGTGTGTACTATAAACCTCAAAATTAAATTACTTCATTGGTATTTATTCCCAAATAGATGAGCACAAAATTTTGACACATCCAGGTTGAATAATAAGAATAAGAATATATTCAGTTACTGAGGGTATCTCTTATTCTATGCTACATGATTTACTTCTAAGTAGACATACATATGACTACATTTTAAGACAAGAATCAGAAGCTACTTCAGTAAGGCTATTGAAAGTATTATGGTGGAACATAATTTGTCAAAGGATCCTTTGGTCATTTTACTCTGATTACTTGTTTGAAGTTCACAGAATAAAGCATATAAGCTTAGATTCTTTACCTAGCCAAAGTTTTGCCATATGTAGCTGTAGCCTGCCATGTATTTAAACATATCTCATCAGCAAAGTGGAAACATAGTTTTCTTAACTAAGTGCTTTCAGTTAAATCTAAAAATACTGTCTTTGTCAAAGGTTAAAATGTTGCTTGATTTATTCTTGTAAGCATTTTAAGCAAGCTGCTTTATATACCATAAATATGAACTAAAGGAGAAAAAGTAAACATGAACACAAAATATATCAAAAAATGTGGAAAAATATGGAAGGCACAATTTGCTATTTGCTTGAATTAATTTCAAATTGTCACAGATGGTTGACAAAAAAATCCAGAATGGATTCTGTTTCCATTAAACATTGAAAATGTATTTTATATGTACAGTTAAAAAGTCAAAATGCTGTTTATAGAATATGCTTAAACAAAAGGACCTGGAACCTGAGAAGCCAGTGCAGAGACTGAAATTTCATTAGTATTAAAACCCAAAACTGCTGTGTATCAATAAATAATTATATGTAAATAAATATGTTGTGGTTACTAGCTGAATAAACCAGTACTGTCATCCTCCAAGACATCGATATGATCTTGAAATGTATCCAGCAATTCTGTACTCTGCATTCTATTTTTCCTCTTTGCAGGATCCTGAGAAGCTTGTCCAGTCTCCAGAGGGTTTAAAAAACACTCTAGTGCTTATTGTCAGTTTTGTTGAAAATAGTTAAATTGAGAAGTCCTTTAGAAAGAAAAAAACCTTGCACAGAAGCTTTACAAGCCAATTAAAATCTGTTATATTATTATTATTTTAGTGGTAAAAGGGAACCAGTCCGCCAAAGAGCACAGCAGCTGGACACCATCAAAGCTGACACCAGCCAGAGCACAGAAAAATTCAAAGTAATTCAAGATTGGAAAATGTGGCGAGACCTCACCCATAGAAACACCAAGAGTAAGATATATCTGAATGGATAATATCATCTTTATCATCATTTCATTATCCCTTTTGTTTATGTTTATATTGGTGATGTTCACACAGTATATGAAGTCATAATTGGCTGAGTTTCTATGAGGTTATAGTTGATTGGATTAATGCAATAATTAATCTGGTTAAGCCAGTAACCAGAGATGTCCCAAGACCACAGGTACCCCTTAAAAAGTTGGGTACGTATATTAACTTTCTTTCATCTTAATTATATACTAAAGAATTAATGAAATCAGATTTAGTTTTTTGCTACACTTAGCATTATTCTTTGGATTGTGAGTCCCAGCATGGCCACAATTGACACTTTAGCCTGTAAGAATTTGTATCTTTGAGCATACAACTGAGAGAGTCCAGAGATATTTCACGAGAAGAGTCCTCCATTCTTCTCCTCCTAACAGAATACTTTATACCACCAAACTTGAAATTTTGGGCTCAGACATCTTAGAACTACGCAGCCTTCGGTCTGACCTAAGCGTAGTACATAAAATTATCTGCTACAATGTCCTACCTGTCAACGACTACTTCAGCTTCAACCGCAACAACACACGAGCACACAATAGTTACAAACTTAAGGTAAACTGCTCCAAACTTGATTGCAGAAAATACGACTTCAGCAACAGAGTTGGAATGTACTACCTGACCCTGTGGTCTCTTCCCCAAACCCCCAAGTTATAAGCAGAACAATCCTAAGAAGGTAGCATACTGTTAATATGTCTCCAGTTAGAATTCCTAGAGGTACCTCATCATGGAACTCATAATATTCCCACCTCCATGTGACTTTGCCTGTAGACAGTCAGAATAAAGGGTCTTTTTTATTTTATTTATTAAATCTATGTGCTACCCCTCTCACTAAAGATCCAAAGTGATCCTGGGCATCTTTTCACCATATACAGAGGAGACTTGTACACAGTGCTTTCATAGGTAGGGAATAATTACATGAAGAGTGGGATATAATCATCTTAAGACATCAAATTCAATATCATAAACTTCTTTTTAACATGTACACATATGCCTAAAACCTATTCCTCAGCATGTTGAGCAGGCTGTTTCTACTAACCTTAATTTGAATCACCATTAACATTTGTCAAATAAGAAGTGGAAGGTTGACACAGTGGAAGTGACAGTCAAAGTATGGCTTCATTCAAAACAAATGCAGTGGAAAGTAAATGAAAAAAGATTAATGGAGGTGGGAAATATACATGCAAGTGAGATAGAGAAGGCAAAGAATGGAGAGGGAAGACATAAAAGAAAAGCTGTTCTTCCATTACGGTAAGAGGGGGATAAAAAATAATTTCACCAGAGTTTTATTATCTTTGCCTCCAAAAATAGAGGGCAGGGTCAGTTGTAGCAAGAATGAAGCCCAGCTAGCACTTCTTTTTCGCTGGGGGAAAATTCTTTGTTCAAAATGTACAAAATAAACTGATGCCATTTTTCCTTTCACCTTCCTCTTTTTCTTTCAAAGCTAGAACGCTGTACATTCTCACAGCAGCACTGGGCTTCTTTCAGATGTTCATTCACTTTTGTAATATTTTTGGAATGCTTGTGTAGCCAATTAAGAGGATATATTGGCATGAGTGTAACAGAAGATGCAATTTCCAAAAGATGCAAAAAAAGAAACAATTTCTCAGGAATGTCTTATATGCTGTGAATGCGTATGCCATTTGTGCTATGAAAAGAAGGAAAAAAGCTGAGAATCATGGCCATTTGTACATTTTCCAAAATAAACTCCTTTTACCACAAGCTGACCAGAGAAAATAAACAAAAATATGTCCTGTAGAGCAGAAAATAAAATAGTTTGTATTTACACCCACTTCTTCATTTCTAATGCATCACAGTGTATTTTTACCCCATACTTAGTGAAATATAGAATTGTTTGGGCATGACTTGGATGATATATCAAAGCCGTCTTGTAATAAATACAAAATGAATAAACATAAACTTTGGTGGTTTGTTCACACAGTGTGTACAGTACACTTCGTGTTGTGTCATGGTAGAAATGTCTAGTTGGAACCTGAAGATGTTATGATTGACTGGTGAATATTCTACTGAAGAAGATCTAAGTGAAGATAACATTTTTCAAAGAGGTGAGATCATTGGACCTTGACTAGTAAGAAAGATAATGAGATTCTGTGAAAGACTTATTTGCATTCACATCAATCAACTAAATTGGAGCTTGAAACATCACTATTTGTATAAAATATTGTCCCGTTCTATCAGCACTTCTATATGGACCATATTTACTATGAATCAACTTGTAAAACATACACATAACCTAAAAGTCACTTATTATTTTTGCTAAGAATGCACAATGAATGTTGTGCAATGATCAAGCTGAAAGAACATAGACTTGCATGCAGCAAAGGTTGGCATATAGTTTACTTTGGGATTGCTTAATTATTACTGTTTTCTTCCTGATGACAAACATAGTCCTCGAGCTATGTTTAACAAAGAAAAAAAACCAAAAAATCATAATAGTCTTTTTAAAGTGAATTACATTTGGCTAGCCATCAATCATAACAATTGGTTCTTTCCATTTTAGGATTTACATATCCAAAGATTTGTGTATGTGTGATATAATGCATTATAAAGTAGCCAGCATTAAAGCCTTTCATATGGCACTCTGCTTTTATAAATTTACAGATTTTAGAGCTTTTGTTATTTTGGATTAGATGCTAATGACATTGAATACCTTTGAAAAAAGTTACATTGCAATTTGTCTTGAAGTTATATAAACAATAATGAAGGCAGAATTCTGAAAGCTGGATAAAGCCTTCCCAAGCTTTATGTATGTCTTGAGTGGGTTAGGAGACATATTATAGATCTGCCCTTCTTTATCCCAATCAGGGAATTGTTCTGATGATCGATGATACTCGAGGCCAGAAAAGCAAATTTAAACTTTGGTCCAGGATTCCAACCTGCATGCTCATCCCATCATAAATATCTATTTTGAGAGACATCAAAAATGCACCTAACTAGGAAATCCAAATTACTACTTTAACATCTGAGCAATTTTTTGGACTCTGCAACTCTGCAATCTGTGTAACATAATTTAATTCTTAGTTTTGTTCATAAGTATTATTCATAGCACAGGTGACTGCTCAGAACTTCACAAAGTTAAAAATATTTTTAAAATATCTTAAAATAAAAGTCTTGAGAAGTCTGTGAGATCTTGGAAGATTCTGATGACATATGAAATATCACAACATATTAAAACACTTATCTGATGCAAATTCTCTTTCAATTTCAGTATTAGGGCTTTGAAAAGCTAGCTTTAATCTCAAGCCTGGGACTGATATTTATTCAGTGGCCCCTGTTGGTTTTGTTGTTTATTAGATTATTTTAGTCTGGGTTTTCTATTTGATTGAGTATTTTTACCTATTGTTATGTTTTTTCTAGTTTAGTATCCTGCATAGATCCATAGAAGTTGGGCAGCCAATAAATTACATAAATAAATTGCCTTAATAATGTAAAGATCAGATCTGTAAAATCTCCTGAAATTTCATGAAATTAGGAGCAAGTGGGAGGAAACAGATTGCATAGTGATACTTGAATTGGAAAAATGTTTTCTTTGTATTATTGATAATATGAATAATTATGATAAAATGAGACAAAGTGGAAGAGTAGAAATGGAAGGGTAAACGAGGAGAAACGAAAGGGACTTGAATATGTAAAAGTACATTCCTCTTCTTCTTGTCACTCAGCTTTCTTTCAGATATTTTGAAGATGATGGGCTACCTCATTCCACCACTGTTGTGATGGCACATTCAATTCAAAAGTCAGATCTATGTACATTGAATCTTGATCTTAAAACCTGTGTTTTACCTGATATTCAGGAGCAGAAAACAGGCACGACAATGGAAATGATGGAACTTGTGGCTTTTTTGTTTTGCTTTTTTCAAAGTACCATAGCAGACATAAAAATAGTCACAAGGTCACATTTGAAATTCCACAAGGTACCTACCTCAATGCGTAATTTAAAAAAATGTGAGTCAGCAAACAAAAACCACAATAAAGTCCAAACTAGTGTGGCCAGAAGAAGAGTATTTTTCAAATAGAAAACAAAATTTAGCCATGTTCATGAAAATAAAATTACACTGATTATTTACAACTCTAAATAAAATTATTAAAATTATAACCTCAAAGTCCAACTAGATAGGAATCTATTCATTTATTAAATTTATATACCACTGATCTCACGGTGAAGAGACTCTAAGTGGCTGCTCAGATAATTATTCATTCTCCCATTGTTATATGGGAGCAGTAAAACAAAATATGGCTTAATATTTCAGGAACCCCCCCATGGGCAAAATCTTTGTTCAAATGGGATGCCCTGTAATTTTCCGTTAAAAGGGCATTAAATCTGCCAGGGTTCTTCTGAATTTGGTAACTAGTATTTTACTTTGATATCTAACCAGTTGGAAAGAAAATTAGAAGTCTATCCAAGAACAAATCTTTGGACATGTCAGCCAAGTTTGATTAGGCTTCAAGTTTTTTGGCATAATTATTAATTCCATAAGTCAAATTTTGAATTACTTCCAGGGAGATGCATTCTCCAAACAAAATTAATTTGGATTTACATAAAATTACAGATTTTAAAAATAATTATTATAATTATTTTTCTAGTTATATTTTTATCCCTTTCTGGTTCCTCCAACAGATCATAATGGCATAAGCTGTATTCTCTATTCCAATTTGATTCAGTGATGGAAATTGGGCTGCAAAAATGTGACTATGAAGTTACCCAATGGGCTTCCAGGGTCAAGTATGGATTTGAATGCTGGTCCAATTCCTCAAATATTACATCACAACAAATAAATCTCACTGTATTAGAGAAAATACTGACTGCTCAGTCCAGGAGCTTCTGAAGGACTTCACCCTTCTCCTCAGGGGATATTTGGTGTTTGAACTGAACTTGGGCTGATTAGTCCTTAAGCATACATAAAAGAAAAGGTCACATAGCTTGCTTCTCCTCTTTTTATAATGCTAAATCAACAAAAATACATAGTGAATGTGTAATAATATGAATGCAATAATCATAAACTATTACTGCTTATGTCAGTGTTTGTCTGCAAGACCAAATTCTTTTGTGGGGAAGGGAATTGTGTATTTGAGAAGTGTGTGTTTGGGTAGTGGTTCAGAATGCATTTATAGCTGACAAGAGTGTTGTTGTATGGTATAAATAGAAAGGTTTTCAATACTTTACAGAAAAGAGTAAAAATAATGTCTTGTTTTCAAACACAAACAAATGCATTAAAATAACACTTAAGTGAAAAAGGGAAACAATGCAATTGGAATCTACAAAGACGAATGTCTGTAACAGGTTATGATTTATAACAGTTTTACAATTATGCCGAGAGCATAGAAGTATTATGTATTTCTCCAATAAAAGAGGTGACTAATACACTATTGGGTCTTAAATACTGTTGTAAAGTGATGAAAAGCTGAGGGAAAAAGATTCATGAGAAGTGTAAATACAAGTATGTAATAGTTAGCTTGATTTATGAGACAAGTTGAATGATTGATGAGGTATTATTTGAATTGAGAAAAATGATGGCTAAAAAAGAAAAATCTAATACCGTGCTATGCCAAGTTTAATAATGCATCTTGAGAATGTTGTGCAAGCATCATTAATTCATTTTGCTCCCTATTTCCACTGAACAAACCAGGTGTGAACAAACAAAAGTGAAGTTTGTATTTTAAAGGCAAAGCAATGAAAAATCAGGTCTAACTTTTGCAGGCTACCTGAGGGTTACGGGAATTGACATCTAATATACCTGGAAACACCAGATTGGAAATGTCTGTCAGACTTTACCAGGCATGACAATAGATTCAATCCAAATATAATAACAAGAGTGTCTCTGTAGACCTGCCATGACTAAGTACATTGCTTTATTTTGGCAAAACAAAATATCACTCATGCACAAAAAATCTACCTACTGCAGAACACATAAAATTAAGCTATATTTTTCAATCGTATGCCTTCTCCTCCCACTTTTGAGTGAATGGGTTTTTTGGCCCATCTTTTTCCTTCTTTCACTATTGGTGACACCTGTTCCATCTCTTCCTAATTATCTTCTCTGGCTTGAGAATCATTGATTTGAGTATCATTAACTTCAAGCCTTGCAATGCTCCATATGTTAACCTCTTGGTTTTTTTTTTTACATTGCCCTCAGCCCCCAAAACTAGGCCGAGCAATAGCCTGAAAGGAGCAAGGAGAGGGATGGTTTCTTCTAACAATCAAATAGGCCATAATTAAGGAAATAGTAAGGGTCTATATTCAAGTTGATTGTGTGTGGTTGTCACAAATTCACTGGGATCTATAATCAGTTCTAAGATACCTTGAACAGAAAGGTAGGCAACCTTTTTCATGCTGTTTGTTTTAGCTTCAAATCACTGCAATGGATGACATTTGTAGAGCAGAATTTTTGGTCCTACGTGCATACATGCCTGCAGTATTTGAAAGCTTATGTAGATTTAGTAAAATAGATGTGCTGAACTTACTAAAGGCATAATGCACTTATTTAACTGTTTTTTAGATATAACACAAACAATTATGCTACTATAATTTGGCAGCCTGCCACTGAGATTTCATCAGCAGACTAAAATGAACAGAAATGAATTATTCCCATTTGAGAAGATTGGTGTGAATATATTTTATGATTAAGCTTCCTTTGGCAAGCCCTCAAAAATATTAAACAATCCCAATCATCTTCAATGTGACATAGGTCATATCTAAAACTTTGAGGCCTGGCTATATAAACTAACTTGATAAATATTATGCTTTTTTTGGTTTTTTTTAAATTTCTAGCGTATAATTTATTTATTAAGTCCATTTTCTGCTAGTTGAGCAACAGCATTTTCATCAATCAGACATCAATGAAGTATTATAAAGCATATAAATATATTAAATAATTAAAGTGAACTTGTTTTCAATCCTATTATTTTGGCATAATAACAGTTAGGTGATGAGAATATGGGGAAAAGGTGCAAGATAAAAGGCTTCAGAGAGTCGAGTAATTCTTTCAGCATTGTGGCCTTCTTGTTCTTTAAATTAGCTTTATTATACATATAAATAAAAATTAAAATAATTACAAATATATTTGAATAACTTAGTAGCTGATGTAGACTTAATTCACTTTATAGAAGCTGGTTGAAAGTTTACGTGAATTCGATTTGAAAATGACCAAATTTAAAAATGTCTTTATCAAGAAAGTCTATGACAAAGAAGATCTTCATCCTGCATCAAATATTCCATCATAAAATAATTTCATATAATTGCAAATTGCAATTTCCTTGAAATATCATATGATATGATATGTTATCATCATCTCCTTTTTGTTCCTTTCTAAGGAATTAAATTTCACCATAGTTAAATACCAATGTATTAAGAGGACCAAAAAGTTTGGTTTCAAACTTAAATTATTTAAGAGAATTTTGTATTATCTGAAAGCGATAATAAACTAAATATTCTGGCTAGTTTCAGTTTACACCACTAAATACCAAATGAAAATTAGATTAAAAGTACAGCAGCAAAAGAATAGAAGCAGAAGAATGATTGTATCTTTTGGTAGAAACCCAGTCTAATAGATGGACTGCTGTTCTCCCTGCCCCACCTCATTTTGATTTTAATTACTGTGTTTCTCCAACAATATGGCCTTCCCCCAATAGGAAGTCCCAGCATGCTTTATAGGCATAAAATCAAATTAAGCCCCTCCCCCCAAATTAAGGCCTATATTACACATGTGAAATGGGGGGGAATGGCGGGGGGGCTGGGCATTAGGAAGTACTTTTGTTGCATACCTGGATATGGTTCTGCCTGCGTTGACCTCGGCGTTGGTGGGGCACTTCGTATCGGGAGACCTTCCACAATTGCTTTACCTTCTCCCTGTGCTGCCGCGGCATTTAGAGCAACGCCATGGCGTTTGGCAAAGCGCCCAGCCACCATCCCTGCCTGGTGCCGGCAGAGTGCAAAGAGCTTTGCCTGGGGCGCCCAGCACAGCTGACAGGTGGGCCCTCCTGCCCAGTGGCGGAGCTCTCACCAAGGCAGCAAGTGCCTCCCCGCCAGACCCTCTGCTCATCCCGCCAGAGCCGTGCAGGCTGGGCAGAGCTGGGAAAGCGAGCCGCGGTTGCACACCCGCCTGACAACCGAAGAACCGGGCCGACCTGAGCTTGGCTTCCTTCCCAAGTCCCTCAAAGCCTGAACCCGAGAGGCCACCCAAGGCAATGATACTGCCCGCCCGTCCACGGACAGGGAGGTGAGGTGACAGCAGCGCTGCTTCCCTGGCGGCAGGTCTGGTGGAGAGAGCCTGAAGCTGCCCGTCCTTTCCACCCTTCGCCCAGCCCATCCCCATCTGCACGCATCTCCAAACGCGCCGGCAGCTCCAAACACTGCAGCGGCATGGGCATCAGAGCTCACTCAGCCTGTGCTGCGTCCTGCTCCGAGCTGAGCCCCGCTGAGTGAGTGCCAATGCCCATGCTGCTGCAGTGTTTGGAGCTGCCGGCGGGCCGATCCTGCACTGCGGCCCACGGAGATTTGCCTCCCCACGTGGGGTTGGGCTGCCCTCTCAGGCAGGAGAGGTGTCGTTTTTAAAAGAACTGGATTTGCCTTTGAAGGCAAAGGGAAGGCAGCAACAGGAGCACCTGAAGGCAAGTGTCTCCACCGGGCTCTGGTTGCAGTGAGGAGCCCTGGCTGGCCACGCATGGCTGCGCCAAATGCCGCAGCGTTGCTCTAAACGCCACAGCAGCACGGGGAGAAGGTAAAGCAAGGTGGAAGTTCTCCTGATACAAAGTGCCCCACAACGCTGAGGTCAACATCCAAGCCATCGCCGCCTGCCCACCCAAGGTTGCAAGGGGGGGAAATTAAGTCACCCCCCCAAAAGACGGCCTAGCTATTTTTTCGGGGGTCAAAAAAAAATAAGGCCCGGCCTTATTTTGTGAGAAACATGGTATTCCTTTTAATTAAAACCAAAATCAGTGAGAAGCTGCCATGGTGCTGAGAAACTCTAGCTGCTGGCATCATCTCGATCAATGAGAAAATTTCAAATAGGTTTCATTATACATTCTTAGCCAAGAAGAATGAGTAGCTGCACCCCAATTCTTAGGAAGTAGGTCCACTTAAAGCTAAGGTGGGGTGCCAAAGAACATCCTGAGGAGGGAAGGCAACAGGGAGAAACCTACCAGTTTAACTCTTTCTAAAGATGGAAAACACTATTGTGGCCAAAAGCCAGCAAGCCTTTTACTAAATGGAGTTTTGGCAAGTGGCCAGGACAACCATTTTATGAATAGGCAAATCCTCAGCCATTTTTTAAACCACCTATAATATGCTCTCAAAATCCCTGATATGTCTACAGGCCAAAAATTATTGTCTTTCCCATAGCCACATCTGTGCAGGTGTAGAAGTATCTTTCTTTTTCTTCTCTGTAGCAACAGATGAGTAGAACAGCTAAGTCCAGGCTGAAACCACAAATATTAGGGAATTCTTATAGCAGTGGTTTCCTAGGAGGTGATAAAATTATTACTGACCCTAGACTTGGCCATGAGCATTCTGAAATGGCTTACTGGAGTGGTAATCTTAAGAAAAGAATATGCTAAACTTTAATCACTATTTTTAGAAGACTAAAATTGAAAAATTAAAAGTCTCAAGGTTCAACCAGTAGCATTTTGAGTCTATGCTGAGAGTTTTTAAAGAGTTGTTACTGAATTGGGTTTTGGAAAATCTGGTAAGCATTTTTATTTTATTTATTGATTTGATTTGTCAATGGCTTACAAGATAATAAGTATAAATATAAACATGAGTAAGAATACAGGAAATAGGTATGAATAAATGGGGACAATAGGACAGGGACTGTAGGCACAATTATTGAAGATAAAGAATTCAGGGTTTGGATCTGTAGTTTCTTTGACCTTAATCTAATTTTGGATAAGTTGCAACAGCATTTGCAAGAGAGGGTTAAGCTCTGCAAGATGGTGGATGTTGCAGCCACAATGAAGTGCCAACCATTTTGAATGTGCATCCAGAGCTAGGAAAAAATCAGAATCATTAGCGGGTTAGAAGAGTTAGGGGCTTCAGGGCTTAAAACAAAGGTAGGCAAAATAATTTTATATGAATACATTATGCTAGGCACAAATAATGTGAGTAGAGATACATTTTTCCTCCCACTCATACAATTTAAACTCAAGGTCATCCACTGAAATTGAATACAAAAAGATTCAGGACCCAAAGGAGGAAATATTTTTTATATATGATGTTGGATTGTGGGATTGGTTGCTAACAGCTGCAGTAAGTGCAGCCAGTTTGGGTAATTTTAAAAGGTGGGGGGGCTGCATAGGTTCATGGAGGAACAATAGTTATTATTTTGTTGATTGCTTTTAGGGAGTTTTCACTCTGAAAAAGGAAAAAGAAATGCCTTTTTCAGCACAGCATGTTTGATATTCCTTAAAGTAATATGACTTTTGGAAGCCAGGGAAGTGCCAAAATTCACTCAAAAACTGTTTTAACTGAATAACAAAGTTTGGTCTTCAATCCCCTGTTCAGGCAGGAATCCTGATAACATTTCAGACAAATAATTATCCAATCTCTTCTTAAAAACCTCTAGTTTTGGAGCATTCATAACCTCTGGAGGAAAGTCGTTCCAACAATTAATTGTTCTAACTGAAATTTCTCCTTATTTCTTTTCTTGATTAGTTTCCATCCATTGTTTCTGATTCTATCTTCTCGAATCTGACATTGTCCCAATGGATTAAAACTACAGAGCCTAAATTCTCAGGCAATAGTTGGAGATCCAACTTTACAGGAGAGCTAAATTTTAGAGGATAATCTAGACCAGTATTTCTCAATTTGGCAAGTTTAGACTTCAATTCTCAGAATTCTCCAGTCAGCCACACTTAACTGAGATTGAAAAACACTTGTCTAGATCTTGAATTTTACATATTCTACAGGTTTTTAACATATTCCTTTAAAAAAAAAAAAATAAGCGACAATCTGGTGCAAGAGTGTTGCAAGAATTATTTTTCATCCAGAGAAGATTATTTTGGAGAACAGTTGACAAGTTGGTTTCTCTCTCTCCCTTTCAACCCCTGAAGGAGACATCCATGTTTATTCAAAAGAAAGAATCCCAGATCCTGGAATCTACAGAGAAGAATATGTCAAAAGATAGAGTGTGAGACTGCAATTATGATGATTGAATTTGCCTAAGGGTAAGCCCTGTATGAACTAGATACATTCCACTGTTGCCAAACAATGTATAGTCTGTTCATGTCTTAAAGTGTTTGTTTTGTCTGGGTATTGATCATTTCTCAGGTTATGGATAAGCCATTCCAAAATGCAATGGACATATCTGAAATGTTAGTGGCTTAATGGAGGTAATTCTGAACTTACAACCACTTGTTTAGTGACCATCTGAAGTTACAAAGGAACTGACTAATATGACAAGACAATTTTTCACTCTTATAACCGTGCTTGGCAACTGGCATGCAATTACAACAGTTACACTGTCCTCACTCCTAGGGCCACGTGGTCGTCATTTATAACCTTCCCAACAGCTTTTGACAAGCAAAAAGCGGGGAAGCCAAAATTGTTTAACAACTGCATGATTCACTTAACAATTGCAGTGATTTGCTTAACAATTGTGGCACAAAAGTCATAAAATAAATCAAAACTCTGTCTTGCTTAGCAATGGAAATTTGGGGCTCAATTGTGATTTTAAGTCGAGGACTATCTGTAGACTGAAAATCATCTCTAATTTGTACTAGGACCTTCAGTCTATGAATCTTGCTACTTTCTATAAAATGGTAACCACCAACTAGGGAATTTTTGAAGTTGAAGTTCATACATCTGAAGATTACCAAGTTTGGAAAACACTATTTTAGGTACACTATCTGTAGGCAGAAATCATGTCTACAATACATAAAAAGAAGCATCACCACATATCACATATATACCATCTTTTGACAAACATTAATTTCCATACTTCATACATTTTGCTCAATGATTATATAAATAGCATGGGAAATTGAAATTAAATATTTAAAGTAAAATATTAATTTAAATAAAATATTTAAATTAAATATTTAAATTTTATTTAAAGATAAAATATATCTTAACAATATGCATACCCCAAAAATGTCAGAAAACCCTTTAAAGTATGCAAAGCCTTAGGTTTTATTTTATTTTTCAAATCCTCCAAATTATTTTGAATACTATCTAGAAAGTGCTGCAGATATATAATACAAGTATATATCTATGGATATTATTTTTAGTAAAGACTTAGCAAATCTGTAAATCATATGAGCATTTTGAAAGCATTAAAAATGAAGGTCCTGCAATTAATTGTCCTTTTTCGCCCTATCTCCTGCTCAAATAAAACCAGGCACATTTAACAAAATAAAATTTCTGATTTGCAAGCTATGAAAGTTATTTAATTTTCAAATCTTAGCTCTATTATTATATTTTGAACATATAATTTATGGAGATTTTAAAGTATTTTTTTTCACAAAATTAAAGTACTGTTTTCTGTTTCTCCCTAAACCTAGCATGAGATTTTTTGTTCCTCTAATAGTGCCTTTCTAAGTGTTAAACACTTTTAACATCTCAGTTTGTTGCTGATATATGTCAGTCTCTTCCAAGCTCCAGATTCCAAGCAAAGGTGTTGGGGAAATCTTCCTTACTCTACATCTATAAAGCACATTTGTAATCAAATTGCCATGTTGTTGATAGAAAATAAGCTGAGAAGATTGCATAAGATTTTCTTAAGCATCAAGAGCTTCTTTGACTGTAGATACAAAACTATATTAGCTCTGAGCTAACAACATTTCCCTACTTCAAAAATAACAGAATAAGAAATGTAGGTTTTGAAAGAAATGCTGATCAGTAGAAAATGAAGGATTTTTCATAAAATTAGGCCATAGATAGGAAGGTTGACAAGAACCATTATCTATTCACTAAGAGCAAAATTACTAGCAGAAATTCTCTTTTCACTTGCATTTTATTTGCTATATTTGTTTTTGAGTTTCAAAATGAAAGGAAGTACAAGTAAAAAAAAAAAAGCATATTGATACAAAAAGTCAAAAAGTACCCTAGAATTTATTTAAAGCTCCATTTAAAAAAAAAACATTTTAACAGTAAGGACTAATTTCTTTCCATTAGGTTGACAGCCAATTTATCAGTGGAGCTTGAACAAATACCATCAATCTACAGTGATGGTATCTTTGTATTGTAACAAAAGAAACTTCTTTACCACAGCAGTTGCTCAGTAAATGTACAGCTTTTTATATTTTATGAACTTTCAAATGTTGGGGAACCATAATTAAATATGTCTCTTCCAAAATCTATATTCTTGGATATTAAACCACAAAGGACAAGACCTTATTATAAATGTAAGTGTTCCCACCATCTTTTACATTTTCAATACAAAGATGCTGACAACTAGACTTTTCTAATTTTTTTTTATCCAATACATATTTTTTTAAAAAAACCATTTTGCTGAATTTGTTTTATTTTAAGATCATGACATATTCTCAATATTTAAAAAAAATCCTATAAGATCAAATAGTATTTCAGTTGAATATATTGCTATTCTACTTTTTAAAAAAATAATAATAATCTTAAAGTGTCTCAAATGGTTTAAAAATGGGTGAATAAGTTAGTTTACATTATTGTTATTATACCTCGTACAATGAAATTATCTTCAGGGTACATTATAACTATAAAAAAGAACCACAAACACATATGCTTCACATTCTATACAACTGAACTGAAAACCCAACATTATATTAATAGTGCACTATACAGTAGATTCAATATAGTTATAGAATAACAAGATGATCTAAAATATTAATACCCTTCCTTATCCTAAATATGAAAAAAAATAGGATTTACCATACATGCAGTATTCAGACTGGGGATACTCCACAGAAAAACATGAGAATAAATGTCAAAGAAGAAATCCTGACCATCATTGTGAAGACTATGCAAAAATCAAAGGGATAATGCTCTTATCCTTTTGGTGACTGTCTGTACATATGCTGGTTTGACTATTCATTCTCAGAAGATTGAACAAACTTTAAAGAGCCATCAAGAGAAAGTAGCGGGTCCATTCCTTCTCCAGTCTTCTTCTTCCTATGCCATATCAGTCATTGGACATTGGTGATCATGTTGATAATCCTACTTTTATCAACAGACGCACGAAAAAGTGCTGTTGAGTTTTGTTCAAATCAGTCCCTTAGATTTTGAAGCCACAATGTTCTTCTTTTGCCTGGACCTCGTTTTCCTTCAATCTTTCCTTGGTCTTAGTGTGTCCAAATCAAGAATTCTCAGTAATGACCATATTGTTTGGGAATTTTAATGGTTGAAACATTCACATGTTGAGAAATGGTGTAATAAGCTAAGAATAAGATTTATTTATTATTTACTTGGTTTATGGCCACCCATCTCCTTAACTGGATTCCTTATACTATGAAGGAATTTAACTATTTATTTAAGGACCTAGGAGAGTTCCAGTGAAAGATAGATGTTTCTTCTGCACTAAGGAGGCAATGAAGCTTTTAAACCATATTGTTCAATTAACAAATCTAAAGTGAATGGACAATAGGTTTCACTTCAGTTAAAAATAAGAAGATTGTAAAGAGTACTCCAGTATTTCATGTAGGAATACCACATTATTTCTCAGTGGGGAGTGGCTGTGACAAGTCCTACACAGTTAGTGAAGTGTTGAAACTGCAAATTTGGATTCTTGAGAATCTCAGGCAAGAAATCATTCTCCAGAAGTAGAAGTTATTACTTTTTACTTCTGCTGAAGTAATCCTAAGTAATGTGTATAAGATCCTGATGAGGAGGATTTTAAAGGAACTTAGATAGCAATAGCAGTAGCACTTATACACCGCTTCACAGTGCTTTACAGAGCAGTTTCCAGAGTCAGCATATTATCCCAAACAATCTGACTCCTCATTTTAGCCCCCTCGGAAGGTTGGAAGGCTGAGTCAACTTTAGATAAATTCATGGCTTGTGATATTAGTTGTGATAGAAATATGGAATCTCCAGAAGTAATATCTTTCTGAATACAATTAAGTTACAGAACAGAAGAAAAGACCTAGCTGTTATAAAAGGAGAAGTCAACATAGATAGGGGTGTCAAACTCATGGTAACATATTGTTGTCATGTGACGTATTGCAACTTTTCCCTCTTTGATAAACTAGGGGTGCGGGTGGCCAATGTGTGACCTATCCAGCCCACCGGCTGCAAGTTTGACATCCCTGATGTAGATTCATACAAGAACAGATGGTGATTTAGTACTTAAGTCTGTAAAAGTTATAATTATTATTTTTTGAGCTAGTGACAACTTTAACTGTCATACTTTGGACCCAACTGTAGCTTCTGAAAGTTCTTCAAATATTCTCTTCCACGCAGAGAATGTCACAATAACCTAACCAAAACTATCAAAAGTCTGGGACATTCTGGCAAGGTCAGCACAATTCAGACACAGTCACAGCTAGTGCTTCAAGAAATGTATTATTTCAATAAAATACCATCCATCAAAACTAACAATTCTGCTTAAGTGACTCATTTAGAAAAAAGATTTTAAAGAGTACAATATAATAAAATCATTAAAACAAAGTCTTTCAATCCAGTCATTTGCAGTATGCAAATACAGTACTTTATATCACAAACTGTTTTAATAGCAGTTAAATACATGAAGCCAACCAATTTCATTTGCAAAGAGGAGAGACATTAAATACAATTCTTTATATAAAAACATTCTACAGTTGAGGGGTCTCTCCCCCCCCTGGAAAAAATGAAAATAATTGCATAGATGAAAAGCCCAGGCTCAGTCATCATTATGTGACAGTGGTCCTTCACCTTACATTGTTTGAAACCATTTAGAACAGGGCTGTCAAACTCCCAGCCCACGGGCCAGATGTGTCATCTACTGGCCACACCCTGCCCAGTTTAGCAAAGGGGGGGGAAGTCCCGATATATCACGTGACACCACTGTGATGACATGAGTTTGAGACCCCTGATT
Organism: Laticauda colubrina; assembly: GCA_015471245.1. Classification (NCBI taxonomy): domain Eukaryota; kingdom Metazoa; phylum Chordata; class Lepidosauria; order Squamata; family Elapidae; genus Laticauda; species Laticauda colubrina. The sequence continues at coordinate 28,099,271 of BLBF01000002.1, forward strand.
TAGAGCTTTAAAGTTCAATAGTAATAAGCTTTCTTTGGTCTGAAAACAGTAGTCAGTCAATGTAATTTTTCTAAAGTTGGGGTGATATGGTTGACACTCTTCATAATTTGGCAACACAATTAAGCTGATGCAACCTGCTATATATTTTGAACCATAAACTAGCTGAATAAACTTACTACTAGATACTACAGAGAATCCTCAAGTTACAAACATTCATTTAGCCACCATTTGAAGTTACAACAGTGCTGAAAAAAACATACAACTGCTCCTCACCATTAGGACTATCATGATGTTCCCACAATCATGTGATCAAAAGCTAGGCATTTGGCAACCAGCATGTATTATAACAGCTGCAGTATCCTGATCACCCCTGGCAACCTGACCAGCCAGCCAAATCAATGAGTGAAGCCAGAGTCGGTTAACAATTGTGGTTAAAAAAAAGGTAATAAAATCAGGCATGACTCACTTAATGACTTATTAATAGAATTCTAGTCCTAGTTGTGGTTGTAAGTTGAGGACTACCTCTAATCTATGATAGCAGAACAAAAATTAAAACAATATATGCTGCCACTATATTTTTAATCGGATTGGCTAACTATGTTGTCAGATCTATCCATTTAGTCATAATCTGCTCTTTTAGATTTTGGGCTTTGTGCTCTGTGAAGTCAATTTTAGTATAGGTTGTATGATGTAAAAACCAGCAACTGTGGGCTTCATCAACAAACCATAGCTTGACAGGTGAACCATGTTAGCATTTGCAATCTTCCTGGCTGCCTTCTAAAGCTGCTTCCCTCTCCTGTGAGGTAAATCAAAGTTTTCAACGATGCCCTTGGACTGACCTTATCTTTGTCTCCACTTGAATCAGTCCAGTAGCTGACATCTCCAAGCATCAATAGGGCCAAGTGATTATTTGCATGTAGATGCCTGTTTCTTAGATGTTTCCCCCACAATGGAAGAAAGATCTTAGAAATACTATCTGCCTTTTGATATTACATCCTGTAGCATCTTATTAGAATGGGACAGTGGATCTAAGGAATGACTTGTCAAAAATCATGAAAATTAGCATCTCTTTGAAATGTGAGACTGGTTGCATTGAGAGCTTTCAGAAAGGGACCTGGTTGTCATCCCCCACTTGCTTTTCTCCCTAGAACTTCTTTTAACAAAAGTCTCTGTTAGCGCCTATTATAACATATAATAGCATTCAAATAGCATTTATTACCACATGCAAAAAGAAAGTTTGAAGAATCTTGAAAATAAGACAAAAACCACAAACCCCTAAGAAATTCAGACATTTAAAAAAACCCAGCTGTACCACGGTAGCAATTAGCTGCCAGACTCTGCACCAATAAAATTATGCTTATCAATAAACAATAAATAAATCAATAAATTTTGTAAAATAAATTCAGAAACTGAGGTGAAAAAAATCTTAGATTCTGCCAGCTGAGATGCATGTATTTCTTCATAAAGTTTATGCCCTAGCTTTCATTCAGGAGCTTGAGGCAATGTACATTGGGCTTCCTCTTCCCACTTTTCCCTAGAGCAACCGGACTGGACTGAGAGAGAACAAAAAGTGCAAATTCAGCGAGTGAGCTTCCATGTCTGAGAGTGGACTAGAACTGGGTCTCCCTATTCTTAGCCCAATATCTTAATTACTACACCACAGTGACTCTCAGTTATCACTGATGAGGAATCCAATGTTTCAGTGCTGTTGAAAAACCTGGAACTTCAAAGAAAGTGTAATGCTCTATATTTAGATTTGATATATTAGGGGAGGGGAAACCTAGAATGGAAGGGGGGAGGAGGGAGGGAGGGAGGGAGGAGCAAACTGATAATAGGGGGGGTCAGATCTACTCAGTTTTTCCACTGACTTCCATATTTCTGACCCAATAATACCCAACACCCAATCATCTAACAGGAGTCAGGCTGCCAAAGACTGGTCCAGCATATCATTCTACAAAATAAAATGTTCCCCAACTATTCAGCTAGGGAACCTTTCCCATCTCATGCAAATGTTTTTTAACAGGGAATAGCAGCCCAAATTGCATCAACTTTGTTAATATAAAGATTTCCCTGGGGATATCTGTGTAACTCAATTAGATATAAATAATTTATATTTTAATACTGGAATCTATATTTCAAAAATGGAGAATTTATAAATATTTGCTTGCTGTTGCTTTTCAAAATGTTTTGGGAGAGTCTTTTTGCAACGGAACACTTCTCTGTACCCAATTAAGAATCAGTTACATTTTTAAAGAATTTTGGTCATTCCATGTAACAATGAAAAGTGGTTCAGGCATAACTGCAAAGCCAGCATCTTTTTCCCTCCTCCATTTTTTTAAATTAATGGTCTGATGTAGAGTTTCTGAAATTCAAAATTCAAAAGCTTGCAACAATCTGTTATAACTTAGGCAAGCCTTATGAAAATAATGGGGCTTTTTATTTATTTTTTAAAAACTCACTGTTATCAAAACATCAACAGAACAAACTTGATCTCCGATCCCCTCCTTAAAAAGACAAAAACAAATCAGTATGAGAAAATATTACTCAGAGAAAAACAAGCAGCTTTTCCCAAGCTTCTGTTTTTCCAAAAGGGCTTGACATAATGGGCCCTTCCTTTCTATCCATCATGAGGCCCTCTGCCAATAGGCATTCAATCATCCAGTTGTAAGCTTATGAGAATCTAAAGATTCCACCTGTCTCAGGATGTTTTGTATTACTTGTAGTAAACCAGATACCTCACACTTCCCAAGAGACCTATAGTTGACAACCCCTAGCATCGGCCAATGCTAATTTTAGGCAGAATTGAAGATGCTCCAAGTTTTTGTTTTCTCTCTCTAAATCCCATTCCTCGGGTCAGGAAGAAATTAATACTCAGGTCACAGCACACTGCATTTTTTTCCCTCTGAATCAAAATAAAGTTATATTTTCAACAAAGAATCTGTAACATCAGCCGGAACTACAATGTTGTAGCTATGATCATTCAGTGAGAACAAAAAGATGCAGGAAACTAACTCTTTGCTACCATTGATGGTCATCTAGCCTCAATATGAACACCGAAGTCCTAATATCCTGTAAAAATTAAGTAAAATTTAACATTAAAGATATTGGCTGTGTTGAATCAGAAAATTTAGTTAGGAATTGTTTAATTCTAGTTAGTTAAATAAAGTAAGGTTCGATTCCCACATTGGAAATATTCTCTTTTAAATGTTAGCTTAATGCAATATGGACCATCCACGGTGAACATAGATCTGAATTTATAGAGTGGCAGTATGTGCATAGGATTTAACTATGGTCAAAACAGCCTTGGGTGAAGACAATGTGTGAGTTCAGTATGATCTTCAAAGATGGAATTTCAATATCTCTTTTACCGAGGGAAAGTGCTTTCTCTTCTACAAATTTTGATCTGTTAGTTATTGAGTCAGTTGAAGGGTTGAAAAAGTGATATAGAAATTGCTCAAAATAAGAATAGATAAAGTTGAACTTTTCTTTGTACATTTTTAAATATTGATCAATATCAGCATCATCATACTATCATCAGTGAAAAGGTGACCTTCTCTTATCCTGAGTTAGGTCATTTCTGAAATTCCAGTCTTTCCATGGATTTTGTAATACAAAGACCATAAGGCAGAATTTAAGAGTATTGAAGCATTCCATTGTTTTTTCTAAAAGAAGATCATTAAAGGTATCATTCTTAATTGGAGTTATGCACAAGGAGAATGTGGAATATGTCAAGGAAAGCATTTTTACCTTAACCCTTAACAGAAACAATGCTTAAAATGTCATGTCATTATGAGGTCAGATTCAATGGAACTCAAATATTCTATGAAAAATAGATTTTAAAAATGAGTCCTGAAGAAATAATTTCTGCATGTTGAAACATATTGCATGTCACACCCCATTTATCTTTCATATTTAAAAATAAAAGAGCCTGTCCTACAGCAATTATCATACATGCTCTTTGTTTTAAAAATGCAAGAATTTTGGCACAAAGAACAAAAAAAAGGGAACTGATGAAAAGCATTTATGTCATGGTTTAAATTAAGATCTCTGTAATGCAAAAATGATATCAGTAGGAAGCTAACTTAATGAAAATAAGACAGTGGGTTTTTTTTTTAATGCATATATAAATCTTCCCTGCTGACTAAAGACAGTGAAAATATGGACCTCAAATATGTAAAATGAAAAAAAGCAGTGCAATATTATCTACATGTTTACGAGACAGAAGGAAAGGGAGGGTTTGGGAGGGTAAATTTTGGTGAGTAACAATACTATCTAGGAGCATCTGGAAAGGGTTGAATGGGGATACTAATTCTGCACCAAGTGAGAAATCAAATAAGTTCCTAACCAAGCTAGCTGACAACTTTGTTGTCCGAAAGGTAGAGGGTGAAACTAGAGGGACAGCCATACTGGACTTAATTCTTACAAGCAGAGAAGAAGTGATAGAGGGAGTTGAAATTACAGGAACCTTGGGTGAGAGTGACCATGTCACACTAGAATTCAACATAACACAAACCAAGCAACAGAACAGAATGATACCAGATTCTTGGACTTTAAAAGAGCTGATTTCAATAAACTCAGAGAGAACTTGGGAAAGATTCCACGGATGAAAATCCTAAAGGGGAAAACAACTCAAGAATCTTGGGAAACTCTAAAAAGTATGATCATAGAAGCCCAGACCAGCACAATACCACTGAGAAGGAAAAACAAGAAATCCAAGAAGAAAGCAGCATGGCTGCACAAAGATCTCTCTGGCAAATTGAAAGAAAAAAAGGGACAAGTACAAAAAATGGAAAGAAGGACATACAGCTAAGGCAGAATATCAGCAGATAGCCAGAATCTGCAAAGAAGAAGTCAGGATAGCAAAGGCTCAGAACGAACAAAGACTTGCATCAGAAGTCAAAGATAATAAAAAAAGTTTCTTCCAACATATAAATAACAAGGAAAAAATCAAGGAAACAGTCGGTCCACTAAAGAGAGAAGATGGCAAGGAAGTAACTGACAACAGAGAGAAAGCAGAACTGCTTAACTCATTCTTTGCATCCGTCTTCACACAAAAAGAAACTATAGCTCAACCCACCAAAAACATAACTGTAAAAGACAGACCAGAAAGAAAAGTTAAAATAAGCAAAAAAAAAAAAAAAATAGTAAGAGAACACCTGTCTGATCTTGATGAAAACAAATCAGTGGGGCCTGATGGATTACATCCCAGAGTTTTAAAGGAGCTGGCAGAGGTCATCTCAGAACCATTGCACCATATCTTTCAAAAATCCTGGAGGACCAGGGAACTACCAGAGGACTGGAAAAGAGCTGATGTGGTTCCCATCTTCAAAAAAAGACAAAAAAATAGACCCAGGAAACTATAGACCGATCAGCCTAACATCAATACCCGGGAAGATACTGGAAAAGACAATAAAAAAAACAGATCTGCCAACATCTAGAAACAAGTAAAATAATAACTAGCAGTCATCAGGGGTTTGTTGAGAACAGATCATGCCAAACCAATCTTATTTCATTCTTCAACACAGTGACGAAATTAGTAGACCAGCAAAATACTGTGGACATAATATATTTAGATTTCAGCAAGGCATTCGACAAAGTAGACCACAACCTACTTCTTAGTAAGCTAGAAAAAAGTGGAATAGATAGCACCACCACTAGATGGACTCACAACTGGCTGACAAACCATACTCAACGAGTAGTCTTTAATGGGTCTAAGTCTACATGGAGGGAAGTATGCAGTGGGGTGCCACAAGCTTTCATCTTAGGTCCAGTATTCTTCAATATCTTCATTAACAACTTAGATGAGGGAATAGAAGGGGAACTTACCAAATTTGTAGATGATACTAAGCTGGCAGGAATAGCTAACACCCAAGAAGATAGACTCAAGATCCAGATGGATCTTGACAGACTAGAACACTGGGCCATATCTAATAAAATAAAATTCAATATAGAGAAAAGTAAAGTCCTACAGTTTGGCAAGATAAACCAAAAGTACACAGATAGACTGGGTGAAACCAGGTCAATAGCAGTAACTGTGAGAGGGATCTTGGAGTCTTTGTGGACAACCAGCTAAATATGAGCCAGCAGTGTGCAGCAGCAGCCAAAAAAGCTAATACAATCCAAACTTGTATCAACAGAGGGACACAATCAAGATCAAGGGAGGTACTAATACCACTCTATAAAGCCTTAGTAAGACCACACCAAGAGTACTGCTTCCAGTTTTGGTCACCATATTATAAAAAATATGTTGAGACTCTAGAAAAAGTACAGAGAAGAACAACCAGGATGATTAGGGGACTGAAGGCTAAAACATAACGAAGAATGGTTGCATGAACTGGGCTTGGCTAGTCAAGGGAAGAGAAGGACCAGGGGAGACATGATAGCAGTCTTCCAATATTTGAGGGGCTGCCACAGAGAGGAAGGGGTCAAGCTATTTTCTAAAGCGCCTGTAGGCTAGACAAGGAATAATGGATGGAAACTGTACAAGGAGAGATTTAACCTGGATGAGGAAAAACTTTCTGACAGTGAGAACAATCAACCCATGGAACAGAAGTTGCCCTTGGAAGTTGTGGGAGCACCATTGCTTGAGACTTTCAAGAAGAGATTGGACTCCCATCTGTCAGAAATGGTGTAAGATCTCCTGCTTGGGCAGGGGGTTGGACTAGATGACCTACAAGGTCACTTCCAACTCTGATTATCTGTTATCTGGACCTTTTTTACATGTGTTGCAATCCTTGTAAAATGGGATGATTGTGATTGAACAACCACAATTGCCACACTGACTTTTTTTGGCCTGATCTTATTAGTCCTCTGTTTATTGACAGTTCCTCATCATGGGAAAACATGTCTCTAACATTATATATTTCCAAATATTTTAAAAGAAGAGACATGCCCCCAGAGCTCGCATGAGAATAAGCCAAAAGGGCTCATGTCATTTTGTAACCTTTACAAAGTTGTAAACTTTAGAAACAGCTCAATTTCTAAGATTAAACCCATAAATACCAATAGTTAATATCAATTAACAATAATTAGTATTAATATCAAAGCTAAGAGACCTCAGAGGTTAGAATGTCCAGTTTTTATATATATGTCTCTTGAGTTGCAAGGATGGAGCAGAACACTTTCAGAACAATGAAATGATTTTGATCTGCAGAGGCTCTACGGAGATAAAAAGAGCAGTTTGATATTATATTTTCCCCTCCAAGATAGGAAGCACCTGGGCTCCAGTCTTGGGAAAGTTATCTTTGGAGACCCTCCATGCTTCATAGGGCTGTCACTAAACACCATATTTAGATTACTGTGGAATTTATAACACCATTATTTTAAATCATGTTTTAAACCGCATTGAGGAACTGTTGAATGAGTTATAAAAACTGAAACAATGAATAAATAGCAGTTCAGCCGTTCTTATTGATATCACCATTATGAAATTTTATTCTATTTCTCTCTTGCATTTTTCAGTCTTCCTGTCAAACTTTGGGTCAAATAATAATAATGTTGATTTTTTGAAAATACAGTATCTTGAAATGGAAACATAAGACAAGATGAGCTAATGTGGGTCTAAAAGATTAAAAAGAATTGTACGAGTTAAAGAGCTCTTGACAATGGCTTGGTTCTAGTTTTGATAGACCCTTTAAAGGGAATTGCATTTATAATAAATACCTTAAAAACAATTTAGGGCATTAGCAGGTTTCACAATTAATAACCAAAAGTCAAAGATGTTAACAAAAAATATGAAGATATAAAATCAAAGAAAATTGATGAATAAAATGGACTATAAAATCAAAAATAAGCTATAACAAATATGAGTTGTATGTTACTTCAAAGTAACTATGTTAAGATATAGAGTGAAGTTAAAAAGGTTATGTCAAGATGGGATTGTTGGGGTAGAATTGTCACTGTTGGGGTAGAATTTGTGTGACAAGATGAATGTTTACATAGAACGTTTACATAGTATTGTTTCAGACAATACTTTTTTGGACAACTGATGTACCATTTAAACAATAGTGGAACAATATATTTAAGTTTGCATGGATAAGAAAAAAAAACATGAGTTAAATATAAAATAGTCTAAAATGACAAGGAAAATGGAGGATTGGGTCTACCAGTTTTGAAATTATATTTTGCTGCCTGTTGTTGAGTTGGATGGAAGTTAGATGGAAGAGTGGGTGCTGTTAAGAAGAGAAAATTATTGGAATTGGAAAAATGTGATCGGAGATTTGAGTGCATAGATATTTATGGAATGACAAAGCTAAGCTGAATGTAGAATTCAAAAGTAACTATTTCGGGAGGCAATTCTTATAGTATGGAATAAATACTATAGGTTCTGCCAGCAGGCCTGGGGAACCCAGAGCAGGAAGGAGCCCATCAAATGGCTTGTGTGAACTGCTGTTGTCGGGGCAGGGGGGATAGGAGTTGGGGGTGATTTTTTTTATTTTTTTCTAGATTTTGTTCTATTGTACTTTATTAATTGATTTGATTCTTTTTGTTAGTTTTTATTTTTTTATTTTAAATATGGTTTTCTGTAAGCCACCTCAAGTTGCCATGGGCGAATAGGCGGCAAGATAAATTTAATAAATAAATAAATAAATAAATAAAATACAAATATAAATAAGCTTTACCTGAAAACATCTTTGTGGCTTTCAGCGCAAGAATAATTTTATTGACAAGAAATTATAATTATATAATTAAGTAAATATAAGTGGCTATCATTGTGATGTGCTGGAATTTTCTCCAGAAGATTGTAAATAAAATCAAAAGAAGATTTAATAATGGAAGAATGTGCTTCTCAATGGTTTTCTTATGTAGAATTACCAGAAATATTTAAAGTGGATAAAAGATTTGATGGTTCTGATTAATGTAATGAAACAGAATTGTGTATTAATATAATATGTTAAAATATGTTGAAATATGAGACAGAAGAACAAGTAAAAGAACGTAAGACAAAATGGAATTTTAAAAAGGTTACAATATACAGTTGGAGCAATGGGAAAATACATGGCTGAAAAAACATTTACATTATGGTCTAACCTTAAAGAGAATGTACTGTAGGATCCAATATGAGATGGTCACCAGGACCAGAGGTTTAGTCTTCCGAGCTTTCGGACCCATCCTCAGGCAATTTTTCTCTTCTCTCTCTCTCATCCTTGAGGATGGGCTCCAGTAAACTTCTGGTCATGGTGACTGACCTAGATTGGATCCTGAAACATTATCCTGAGAATGTATAAATGTGTTTTGAATCTTTGCTGGGAATTTGAGCAACATGAAAAGACATTTTGCCATGCTTGGTGGATGTGTAAAAAAGCTGAAAAAAATGGATACAAATGCATACATTAATTCTGAAGATCTTAAAGATTAAAGTAGAATAAAACCAGAGGCTTTTCTTGTGGCACTAATGAACAGGCAACTAGTAAAATGTCATAGAACTTTTTGTTTTTATATATGACAACTGCAGCAAGACTGCTGGAAAGTGGAAAGGTTCGACATTACTCACAATGGAGGAAGGGTTGGTGAAGATATAGAGTTTGCATGGATGGCTAAATTAACTTTCTTGATCAGAGAAAAGACAATATCTATATTTATGGTTGACTGGAAGCCCCTTATAGACTTTCTTGCATGAAACGGAAAAAAAAATCCACTTATGACCTGTGGTTTTGATGATTGGGAGGGGGGGGGGAGGAAATAGATAACAGAAAAAGCTGAGTTTTTTGTAATCCTAGAATAAGATAAAATGTTGTAATCATACTTGCATTTGTTGTAGAAGAAATCAGAAGTTGCTATTTCTTTTTATTCTTTCTAACTGAACTGTTGTCTTTTCTTTTCCCCTTCTTTCCTTCTTTCCTTCTTCTTTCTAGTTTGTATTTATCTGTGTCCTCTTTAAAACGTTGAAAAGCTATTTTTAAAGTTCCTCAAATACAATTTTTAAAATACAAACACACATAAAACCTGAAACAACTGAACCCAGAAAATTTGCATAAAATGAAATAAAAGCAAAGAAATAAGCAAATATTTTAACCTTTTTACTCCTCCTGAGATGTTGTTATCAGCACCCGATCAGACTTCCATTAAAAAATAAAGCAATGCTTGCATGCATTGCCAAAGTTTTAAATAATTTTTCCTAAAAGATAAACTATGAACAACTTTGCCTACAGCCTTGGCAAGATAGAGATTACACATCACAGGAATGTGTTTATTTTCCACACAATTATAAAAGGAATGTGAGGAATGCAGAGCTTCAACAATCAATTCAAGTCAATTCAATTCTTTTTAACATTTTAATTGTATTATTATTCCATTATTACAGTATTTTATTTTCATCCATTTGAAATTTGCCTGTTCGCTGAATGTGAATGTTTTTGCTGATGTATATGCTAATACAGATGCATGTAGGAGATGTGTCTTTGTCATGCCACTATTCCTGATTGTTGGACATGGATAGTTGGGCTTGAGTGGTAAGAAAAAAGTAGACAAATTTTATAATCCCTTAGTTCTCTCCATGACTTTGTGGATTTCAGGTATGGTGACTATTGCACTGTCATCTCTCTTTCCACTAAACAATTATTTTTGTTTTTATAAAGGTATGATCTACACCATGGGTCTTCAAACTTGACTTGTGGACTTCAACTCCCAGAATTCATCCTCCAGTCATGTTAACTCAGGAATTCTGGGAGTTGAAGTCCACAAGTCTTCAATTTGCCAACTTTGAAGACCCTTTATCTTCTACACCATGAAAATATCTTTACTCATAAACTTCATGAATTCACTTTATTTGCCTCTGCAAGTAATATCACTTAACTGACCATGAAACAGCTAACTAAGGTCAGACCTGGTTTAGATTTGGTTGGGAGATCGCCCCAAAATTCTACGTGTATAACCTAGACCGAGATATAGAAAACACAATCCAGAAAAGCACAACGGCCAACCCCTTCCACATGGATGCCAGGAAAAGACATGGCTTGTTTGCAGAAGTTGGGTTCCAGTTTTATCTCTGATCAGTTTTGTTTTCAATGGGACCACAACTTGCAAATATTTGAGCAAGGACCCCATCTCCTACTCTTTAATATTTACAAAATGCATGGCATTATTCTAATTGTATGCTCATCTGGGTCTTTTGTGAACCCACATCTGCCCATCATTACATTGCCTACTTTGTGAGTAAGCAATTTCTTTGGTTTAATTATTCTTGTCAGCAAAATGCATTGCATAGCCAGGTATTTGCAACATGGAACCCATGCAACTGCCCATTAGCTCTCAACAAGTAATGATTGAGAAACTGTGGCTCAACTGCTTTTTCCAGAATAACAAAAGACCAAGCCCAGAAATATAAAGTGGACAGATGCTTTCTCTTGATTCCCTTTCATGGGTAATAAAACCCATCATAAATAAAATCACCATGCAGATGTATATCAAAATAAGTTCAAACAGAGATCTGGTCTGAGTCAACTTATTTTCCTCACCTTGTCAAGAAAGTTTTATTTTTTATTAAATATGTATTTATAAAGCTATTTTGCTGACCAAGATTCTTGCAAGTGTACAGATTAAAAAATAGATAATTGTATCATGTTTCTGTGGAACTAAACTTCCACACATGAAATAAGCCAATTAAAAAGAAAACAGAACAAACAGAGGCAAATGACCTATGATGGACAATTCTATAATTTTTCTGCATTTGTTGAAGTCCATGACACGTCTGTTGTGTTGATGGATGTAGATTGCTCTGGCACCTGAACTGTCACTGTATTTCTACTGAGTTTTAAGTTTATTATATTGTTTTTCTATGTTGTCAGCCACTCAGAGTCACCATGGCAAGATGGGCAACTATATTAAACAAACACTTTCTTTTAATTAAAAGCATTTGAGAATTATTGAAATGTGAGTAAGAGATGAGATGAAAATTTTAACCCATTCCCTACATTTCATAGCAATTCCAGGCTGCTTTCCTACCCTCCCAGGGGTAACTCTTAAACCTTGTTTGAACCCATTAAAAGAAAATAGCTCAGAAAGGGTTATTTTCAATGGGCAAATGACTGGAGAGTTATCTTATGCAATTCTCCTCTCCACTATTTTGTATTTCTTTTCATTTTCCTATGATTATGGAAATATTTGACACACTCAACTTAACCAGCAGCTATAAAGAAAAAATGGATAGGAAAATCTGCCTGTTACTTTTCTTTCACACAATTTTTTCATCCATTGCATGCAACTCAAATTATTTACAGCTCTTATGTCTGGGCTGAAAAATCCAGATTTACTCAAAATGACAGCAAAGCCGTACATTTTTCTGTATCCCTTTGCAGCCACTTATTTCTTCTCTAGAACAGTGTTTTTCAAACTTGGCTGGCTAGCTGGGAAAGTCTGGGACTTGAAGTCCACACCTTTTAAAGCTGCTAAATTTGAAAAACACTGATCTAGAACTTTACAGCCCAGATCTGGTTGTCTGGTTTTATTTCCTAGTAAAATTTACAATTTGTAAATAAAGTTTTAACACAGGACGCTGCCTTGTTAATTGGAGTTTAATGTCAGTAAATCCTAAATCAGTTCCAAATTTCCAACTGGATAGGAATTTTGGGATAATGACCCATTTTAATCATCAGGAGCTCTCCAAAATCAAAGCAGATGCAGTGTTGAAATCTGTTTCTATTAAATGTAATATTTTTTTTAAAAAAAATGTAAATAGGGAGATGCCATTAATAGAATGAAAATAGACATAAAGAAACAATGTAATCCTTCCCTTCTTTTCTTTAATCCTGAAGAAATAACAATAGTTGTTATAGTTGAAAGACCAAATTACCTAAGATTTTGATCTGCAACAAAGCTTTATACAGTAATACTTTTTCTCACTCACCCTGTTCTTTCCAAATGCTTCTTTCAAGTCTGTATCCCATGAAGCTGGTAAAATATGTGAAAGGTTGTGTAATAAAATGATCAATCATTATTCTAAAATGTGACAGAACTCTTGGTCTTTTGGCTCCATGAGATTCACATAGGTACTTTTTTAGAACAGGTACAAAATATTTAATCTGCCATTCTCAACAATTTTCCGTATAATTCATTAAATCTAGCTTCCCAGGAAGAAATACTCAGAAAAAATACCGAATTTAAAGAACACACATAGAACATAATTCTTGGAAGTGAACTTTGCTGAGTTGAGTGGGATTTGTGCTCAGTTAAATGTGTTACACAATTATGTTGAAATAAGTTCCACCAGAAACAGTGGACTTACTTCCAAGTAGACATGATTTGATTTGTACTCACTATTAATCTCATTATGTGTATATTTGATTTCATCAGTATCTTCTGAAAATTAAATTCATACTGATGTTTACTAAGATAATAACTGAGAAAGAGAGATGAGTAAGAGACAGTAGGTAGAATCATGCTGCTGCTTGAAATTTAGGACGTTTGATCAAAGCTGATTGACACGTACATGTAGAAAAACAATAGGTAAAAAGGTGAGCATGGAAACATAAGGCAAAGTTTCACCCACCTGCAGCAAGTGTTTCACAGAGGAGTCAACCAACAGATTGACTTGTAGATGCTTCAAGACATCTTGCTCTGAGCAACCAGCCCCTACCTCTCTGACCTCTTTGCAAATTGTGTCAGATCAGAGTAAAAACTGCTATGCAGAGATCTTGTCACAAAAACATCAAGGCTCCCAAATCAACCTCCAGATTGTAAAAGGAAAAGCCTAGTCTAAAATTTTGCCCCCACAGTTACACCAACAGGAACATCATTAGGCTTCAACAATGTTACACACAAGATTATGAATGCTTTCACATGCTTCTCCTCTGATGTGACATATATGCCATCATCTGCCAGAAATGTCCCTCTGGATTCTCTCTCTGTAAGACAAGCAGGTCAAATTTTGCACAAAAGAATTAAAAGACACAAATTTGACATCAGAACTCAAAACAAGGACAAAGTAATCTCAGAAAAATTTGTGACCTCTCAGAACACTTCATTACAGATTTTAAAGAACAATTTTGTTGTGTTCTTTACCAACACAGTTGAGCAAAACACTGATGAATTCACAGACATCAAAAGTTTTAAACTGACTCAAAACCTCAGTAAACGTAATGAGCTTTTATCATGTTACATAACTAACTTGTATTCCTTTCCTTTTTCTGCAGCCTCATCCCAATTTAAATTCTACCCCGGTTTAGCCATTCTATGCATCTAATAAAATAAGCTTAGTTCACAAAAGTTTGTGTCTTTACCTATTGTAAAAAACAGTCAAATTACATGATTAGGTCTACCAAAGCTTATTTGCACCCCAAGCCTGTCAGTGTTGCAACCATTAGATGACAACAAACTCCTTGGCTCAAGGTTGACTCAGCTTTTCATCCTTCTGAGGTAAGTAAAATGAGGACCCAGATTGTTGGGGTCAATATGCTGACTCTGTAAACTGCCTAAAGAGGGCTGTAAGACACTGTGAAGTGGTATATAAGTCTAAGTGCTAAGTGCTATCTGGATGGCATTTATATTTTTGCATACTAAATAATGTGCACCCTATGCCCATTATACCTTAGAGTTATGTGTGAATCCAGTCATCCCAAATTATTCAACAAATCATGAATAAGGAAACATGGCTTAGTGTGAGCAAATCTTTAAAACTGCTAAGTTTTAGCATGAGACAGATTAGAAAATACAAGGTTAGAGATATATGAAGATTATATATCCAATAACTGAAGTAAATCTCAATAAATTGATGTTCTTTCTCAATTAAATCTACATAGAATTGTAGCCCAAATAGGGCAAAGTCAAGAATCTGGCTGATTCTGCAATAATCCAGTTTTAATATCTTTGTCGCCTCATTTTGATGATATGTTAGTACACATTAGCTTTACTAAGCCACCTATATGTATTGTCAGATAAATGAAATATTAAACATATAATTAGTATCCATAGATTTAAAAAGATCTGATTGGGGAATTTGTAAGTATTATCTCCTGACATTTCTTCTTCTTAATTTTATTATTTTTACATTTAGAGTTTTAAATATTATTACAAAGAAACATTAAACATCCCTAGATGGAATAGTAGTCTAGAAATATATATACATATATGTACAATACTTTTAATATACATTTCTAGGGTGCTGTTCAAGCCATACATTCTCAAAATATCTTACAGTGCAGTACTTCATTAATGTCAAATTGTTTCAATACATAAGGAACAGTAGAGACAGGAGCAATCAATAAATTAAAAAAAGTAATTCAGAAATAAAAGGTTCAAAGAAAGGAGCTCTGGTAAAATGAAAGTACTCACACTAGCATTCTTGTAGAGGAAGATCCTCCAATAAATCACTCAAAAGTGGAACTGGGTTTTGTTCAGTATTTCATGTTGCTAAAGAAGGATTGAACTGGATAACAATCGATTAACTCTTAAAAGAATCACAGAATGGTGATCATTGACTGAGTTCTCCATAAATCAGTTTTGTATAGACAGTGCTTTATTTATCTATTTACTAGATTTTTATCTCATCTTTATTATTTTTTATAAATAACTCAAGGCAAACAGACCTAATACTACTTCCTCCTCCTATTTTCCACAAAACAAGCCTAAGAGGTGAGTTAGGCTGAAAGAGAATGATTGGCTCAAAATCACCCAGCAGGTTTTTCGTACCTAAGTGGGACTACTATAACTCGTAGACGCTTGGTTTCTAGGCCAGCACCTTAATCACTGGACCACACTGGCTCTCAGATCTGGAGTGAAAAATCTGGATGACTTCTAAGTGGCAGAAAATAATTAATTTTTGCATTTATTTTCTATCAGTTAGCTCCACTCTGATTTTTCAATCAGAGCTGTAGACCTACTACAATTACTAGATTCTAGGATTGCTAAATGGAAAGAAGATCTGAGTTGCATTGCTGTCTTGTGTATGGCTGATGTAAACATATTCTGATATCACATATATTGAAACAATCATAAGATCATGCTAAATAAGTTTGTATGGATATGCTTCCTTTTCCCCATTAATGAGTAGAAGCTCAAAGGCCCCCTAGGGCCATAACCATTAAACTAATTTGTCACAGGCATCTATGAATATGAGTGGCAGTCATATGAATGCCTTTGTGCATTTAGCTGAGATGATCATATGATTCAGCCCAATCCCTATGGAATTTAACTAATTGCACAAATCGGCAGATTATGATTGGCTTCAATGTCTGATTAGAAATAAGCCAACCTGACTTCCAATCCCCCTCTATGAAGCAACCAGGCAAGTGACCTTTTCAGTATTACCTAATTTCTCCAAAACACTGGGAAAAACAGAACAGAAAACGGATAAACAAAGAATATGCCAAAAATCTGAACTGGAGCCAATTTTACTATTTTTTATATTATTTAAAAATTTGCCCATGTTTAAAACTTCTGAGCAGCTTATAATTAGAATCATTGTATAACAAAAAACAGTCCCTTTAAAAATATTATATTTTAGCCATATGTAATATAAACAAAACCATCGGCAGTACGATTCCTGCAACTATACAAAATCAATGGCAATCAACATAGGTCCTCTAGCAGCATAACTGGAAACAGCCACCATTCCTGGACTGCCTAATTTTGCACCAGCTATAGGTTCCAAATACTTGTCAAGGAAGTTCCATATAGAGTGTGTTAAAGCCCTCCTGCCACAGTTGCCATCTGCTCTGAACAAACCCAGGGAGATGAAGTAGAAAAACAATGATGATACTCAGCTGTAGATAGATAGATAGATAGATAGATAGATAGATAGATAGATAGATAATGTAGATATAGATGAGACAGATAGATATAGCTGAATATATACCCTGTTTCTCCAACAATACGGCCTCCCCCAATAGGAAGTCCCAGCATGTTTATAGGCATGAAATTAAATTAAGCTCCTCCCCCCAAATTAAGGCCTATATTAAAACATGTGAAATGGAGGGGAATGGTGGAGGGGGGGGGGTTGCCACTAGGAAGAACTTTTGTTGTACACCCGGATATGGTGTTGCCTGCGTTGATCCCGACGCGAAGTGCCCCACCAACACTGAGGTTAACATCCAAGCCATTGCCACCTGCCAGCCTAAAGATGCAAGGGGGGGGGGGAATTAAGTCACCCCCGAAAAGACAGCCTAGCCATTTTTTCGGGGCTCAAAAAAAAATAAGACCCGGCCTTATTATATGAGAAACACGGTATATACATATAGCACACTCCCTTCCCCCTCTTCTCTCTCTCTCTCTCTCTCTCTGTATTTACTTTATCTCCCTGGGTTTGTTCTGCTATCTATCTAGTCAAATAGCCTGGCTCCCCTTATTCCACTGGATGATTTGGGATCTCAAATGAACTGCCCATGAGATACTTTGGAAACTTCTGCAAAGCTCCCAATGTGGATGGAAGTCCATGGGGAAACTCCGGTGATCTGTCCACGTCAGGGGAAAAACTCATTGACTTCTATTTTCAGATTGTGTAGCATCTGCTATGATTGAGATTTAGCATGTGACTGCTTTTTGTACTGAGTCCCCACTAAGTTGGGTTAGGTCCATGATTGCCACAGCATCCATGAACTTCTGGGTCATTCCAGTCCCCTCAAGAAGGGAGGCAGGGGAAGATTAAAGTTCCCCAGCATCACAAGTTTATGGAAATCCACCATCATTCAACAATCAGGTGGAACAGCCCTGATAGGCAGGCACTGTACAGCAGAGAGAATATTATACAAACATACATTCATCTGATCCCAGCTGCCCAAACAAGGTCTCACATCCAGCTGACTGTGAAATAGCACATCCTGATGCCAACACAGTTTCCTAATTAACAATGATTACCTTACCCATCTTTTGCTGGGACTGTGGCTGGTGCCAGCCCTGAGTCACAGCTGAAGAACTCAGAATAGGGAACAACATTAGCCAAGTACTGGTAATATAAAGCGCATTTATCTTCACATCCATAATTCACTTATGAAGATTTTTTTTATTACAGGTTTATTAAAACCTGGCATGTAGCAGCTGCAACTAAGGTCCTAGGGTTCCAAAGATCTAGTATTAGTGGTTGGGATGAAGATTTAGATTGAAAAGAAAGCAGAAGTTAAGAGATATCAATCTCTATGCCTCTAGTACAACCTGGTCTCACCCTCCCATCTTATCTTGCTCATCAAGATTGTAACCCTGTTTCTCCAAGATGCCCCTCCATTATCACCCCCATCCAGAAGAGTGCTCTACCAACTCATTCCAGACTGAATCAACCTGAATGACTCTTGAGCTGTTAAACTACTCACTCACCCCACTCTCCTCATTCCACCCACGTGCTTCACCTACCCTCCCACTCTATTTTCATTAAAAAGGGGGGTAACTAACAAAACTGAGGACCATGGCATCCAATGCAACTTCCTAAGACTTCCTAAGAACTCCAAATCCAGTGACTTGTGTGAAGACCAAACATAGAAGAACTCACACTGATGGAGATTAATCTCATAACTCAATCTCATGATAAAATGTTGATGCAGTAGGGAGCTACTTTTTACCCCAAATATGAGAAGGGGGCAATGATTCAGACCATCCCTAGAGCTGAAGTAGACATGCTCTAAAGCCAATCTCGCACTGGCAGCTACAGGTCCTAACTTCCTTGTCTTGTTCCATGTCTACAAACATGCAGTGATCAATGCAGCTAAGGAAGTTAAAGGAACTAAGGCCACCACAAGCAAAAAATGACCCCAAGTTTGTGACTGTCTAAACCTGGTGACAAGTCATTCCCCAGTGCCTGAGAAAACAATGTATGATCTGGATGCTGTTCCCAGTCTAATCCATCGCACTTCACAGATGATCAGACAGATCATCACTGACCTCCATTGAGGTTCAGTGGCCTCCTCCTTCACCCTGCAGTCCATCATTACAATCCTTTAACACGTAAACAACTATTGTTTTATTTCCACACCCATCCCAATCTCCTCAAAAGGGAATCAAGCATTCCTCAACACCATCCACTGCATTCCAGCAACCATGCAATTCTCCACTCTTCCACAATCACAGCAATAATAGTGCTGTGGAAGAAAAAGAAACAAGAAACTTAGCTACCTAATTGCTAGTGTAAGGTTCTGTCCCACTTGCACTTTAATCCTTCAGAGTCACACCCTGTTGACACCAATTTCCCCCTCCCATTGGCAACATGACATTGCATGGAGATAAACTAGTTTTAATATGATGGACAGAAGCAACTGCATTCTCTTTTACCAATGATCCATAAATAAAAGGTCACCAAGAGATTTATAAACTGTACTTTTTAATCCATTCCAAGGAAATCCAGTGTTGACACATCTTATGGCTGACATATCTTCAAGCATCCTTCGACACCTTAGGCAATAGTTTATGCTCTTTTTCTATGACTGAAGTGATGCTATAGGACATTAATTTGTGCCTTCAGACTTTTTTTTTCCCCAAAAATTTTATTGATTTTTCAAAAACAAACATGTACAAACAAGACACATAACATAAAAACATAAAACATCTTTTTTGAAAGCAGCTTGATCCCGGGTTACATCTCTTCGTACAGACACCAATTCAAGTTCATGCTCATTTTTATATACCGTTCCATATCTTATTACCATTCAACATTTTCTATATAGCTTCTCCCCTCTTTTCACTCTCTTAATTCTATTTTATTTATTTCATTTCAATTTAAATCATTATAGTTATATCCTTTGTCTGTCCTATTTCAGCTGTCTATTATGTTTTCTCATAAACACAAAATTTCTCCTGTAATCACTGAATGGAGTATGACGCCTTTATATCTTTCCCCTAAATTTAACACTTAAAATAATACATAACTTTCATTCAGATTCTGTTTAGTACATTCTAAAGCTAAACACTATATTTATAAAAAGAAAAAAATTACATATAATATAATTACAACAACAGTCCATACCAATTAAACTCTATCGTTAAGATTAATATTCATTTAAATCTTAAACATTTTATACCTTCCTTTTCAAGTAAGTATCATGCTTATATGGGAACACTATTCTTTAAAACGTGCTCATCTGGGTTTTGAGTGTGGCACTAGCCATGACCACAAAGAGGGGTAACTATGATTATCCAAGAGAATCTGGATGTTGTTGTGATTCACCAGCAGCAGATGCGGATGGCTGAGGTCTTGGAGAGTGAGGACTCAGATGAGGGGCCTGCGTGTGATGCAGGGATGGGGCCAGGACCATCAGGGACTGGAATGCTGCCTTCAGAGGTTGTGGAGGCTGGCAGCAGTGATGAAGAAGTCCCCGAGGAGCCTGTGCCCAGTGCACATGCACGCAGGGCTGCTCGCAGGAAACAGCAGCTGCAGCCGCACAGGCGACTCAGGAGTAGGGTTGCAAGGTAATGGCCCCTCCCTCAAGAGATAAAAGCCAGCTGAGAAACAGGAGTTCTTTGCAGGAAGCAAAGAAGTTTTTGCACTCAAGCCTGGTAGACGTTCGGAATATCTTGGTTGGTGTTTGGAGATTCTTTGTATTTGAAATATTTCTTAGTAACTTTATCTGAGTGTTCTTGGCAGCCTTGCACCACCTTGGCAAGGCTCATTTTTATTAGAGATAATTAGTTTGAAACAGCCTTTTAACCGTGAAGGACCGGAATTCATAAAGAATCAGTAAAAGGGTTTTCTGTTACTTCTGTTTCGAGTTTGTTTCCTTGGAACAAGGTTTGGGTCAGAACAGATATTTGGATGCTGCTGCTCAAATATCCAGGTGTGAGACTCTACATGTGAGATTGATATTTAGGGATTAATCTGTTGGGATTGTTGATACTGTATCATCCTCCATGTTGTGTATCAGCTTTTCAGTCTTACATTGCTCGTTGTTATATTTGGATATCATATGGGCTTTTGGTGCTGAGGACTTCAACCTGTTTTCCCTTGGCATAGAGTCTAAAAAATCCATGGCTTGCTCGCAACCATGGGCCTGATCCAACTTATTGAGGGCCTAGTTCACTGTGGGGAGGGAAGCAGATGTTGGACTTTTTCTTGGAGCAATGGTGATGTGATCTGGAGTTGGAGGATATTACTTACCATCATCAGTCCTTTGCTGTGGACGAAATACTCCCTGCTAATCCTGAAATGTACTGTTCTCTATTGCAAGGAGGTGAGAACTATTTAAGTTGTTTACCCCAGGTGAACCTCAAGTGACTGATGGACCCAGTAGGCTTTCAGAAGGAACTTGGGATTCAGAGAGAAGCCATGTTTTGACGCATGATCCAACTGAGGCTTTAAGTCGCTGCTTGGAATGAGAATGCAATGAATCAGATTGTGCAGGGACAGACTTGCTCCAGGTACAGCTCAAGTTGCTCGATTTCATTTATAAAGTCCTACTTGGCACAGGACTGGATTATTTGGAGGAGCACCTATCCCCAGTGGTTTCCATCCAATCCATACATTCTAATAGAGATGGACATATTTTGGATCCTTTCAATTGAAGTAATATTATCTGTTGGGATTCGGGAAGCATGTCTTTTTTGTTGCAACACCTGTCTGATGGAATGACCCTCTGCTTCAATATGCAGTTAGTCCAGACTTTATTGGTCTTTAGAAAGGCTCCAGAACTCTGATTTGTTTCTCAGGCATTGGATCCAATTTGACTGGAGTTTCTGTTTAAAGGGATTCAATATAAATTTGAATACTCAATCATCTATTCCTGTTTGTTTTTGTTTTAAAATGTTTATTTGTTGTTTCATGATTGTACATCATGTCATCCAAAGATGCTATTGAGTTGAACAGCCATAAACATTTATTAAGGATTCTATGTCCTAGAAAAAGTGGACAATGAAATTATATTGTTCCTTATTAAAAAGTGTTGTTTAAGTTTTCCAGTGTCCTCAACATTTTATTATCCAAAGTGAATAAATGATGTGCTTTGCCACCAGAGATGCACTATTTTTATTACAACTCCTCCAGCACTTTATTAGCTTATTTAGATTAGATTATTAGCTTATTTAGATTTTAGATTAGAAAGCAAAATGGAAAAAGAAGCAGAGTTTCTGGAGTTGTCACTTCTTGTGTAAGGCTGTTCTGGGACCCTGAGTCAGCAGTAGAAATAGAAGACTAATCCTTTATTAACTCTCGGGGTCATGTTTGTATAGGGCAGTTGATCAGAGAAAGTTAGTTTAACCAATAACAAGCTGTTTCAAGCCAAAACATCTTCACTCTAACTCCAATTCTGAAGGGATTAAGATGTTCACAAGACAATAACTGACTCTTACCCCAGTGATGCTTCACATGAAGACAGTCAGGTTCTCTTTGCGTGCACACTGAACCGCAAATTAATTGACCACATTTTATCATACCTCTTGGGCAAACCCAGCGGATAAGATTTGTTATGCGATGCAAGCTCAGAAAAATGGGTTGAGTAAACAATGGTTAAGTTAGTCATGGATAAATATGTAATGCAAACAGAACCACTTAAAAGCATGCAAAACAGCCCCTCCTCTTACAAAGGGGAGAGACGGAGCCAAACAAAACCCGAAGAGTTTTGAACAATTTTCATCCTGCCAGTTGGATTCTGCCTGTTGCATAAGACAATTGAATTGCCTAGACCAGCCTTCCCTGACCTGTCCAACTCAGTTAGAACTTCAATCCCCACGATGTAGGGAGTGCCAGTTCTGGAATGCCACTTCAAAAAAGGCTGTTTTGGGAAACAGCATACAACTCACTCTGGAACAGAGGCTGGTTCAGGTCCTAGTGGAATAATTCTCTGAGTGCTTGATCTACTGCTGAAATAGTTTAAAAAAAGCCCAGAGAGAACAGAAGTTTCCATCTGGTTGCAAGGAGCTG
This sequence comes from Laticauda colubrina, assembly GCA_015471245.1. Classification (NCBI taxonomy): domain Eukaryota; kingdom Metazoa; phylum Chordata; class Lepidosauria; order Squamata; family Elapidae; genus Laticauda; species Laticauda colubrina. Next base: position 28,122,036 of record BLBF01000002.1, read on the forward strand.
AGTGCTTTTGATGCCAGAATAACCCATCTGTGGGCTGACCTTGATCCATTAACTAGACCAGTGTTTCTCAAATTTGGCAACTTTAAAATGTGGACTTCTGTTCCCAGAATTCCCCAGCCAGAGTTGGAGTCCATAAATCTTAAAATTTCCAAGTTTGAGAAACACTGAACTAGACACTGAAAACCACAATTCTAGCAAAAGCATATCACTTATATGGCCACCATCTGAGCAGGCACCCAAAGTGGCATCATGCTGCGTAACCAACTGGGCCTCTAACATAGCTACATTACCCTCCAGTGTGTATCGTGAGACAAGTTTGGTGTGTGTATAAGTAATGGAATCAAAGGAGGAAAACAAGTATCACAGTAGAGAAGTGTATAAGCATTTGACTATATTGTGTTGGTCCAAAGCACTGATGCTAAATGTAAAAGGTGAAATTTGGACTCCAGTAAAGAGGGAAATTGTGGAACAACTAAATTGTTCTGACCCAACCTGGTTCCCAAAGAGCAAACACAGACAAAGGCAGCAGCCCCCACCTTTTAAGGTTTAATAACAAATTCTGTTCTGAAGGCTGCTTTCCACTAATTAGCTCTGACAAAAAAGAGCCTTGCCAAGTTGTTTCTCAAGGATGCCAAAAACCCAGACATAAGAATTTACAAAATTCTCCAGACATGAACTAAGATGTCCACCAGTTGAGTTTCAGAGCTTCTTTGCTGCCTGCAAAGAACACTTTTCCAAACCTGGCTTTTATCCTCTTGAGGGAGGGGCCATTACCTTGCAGCCTTACTCCCGAGTCACCCGTGCTGCTGGAATAGTTCTTTCCTCCGAGTAATCCTTCGTGCACGTGCACTTGGCACAGGCTCCTCGGGAACCTCCTCATCACTGCTGCCAACCCCCACAATCTCTGAAGGCAGCAGTCCACTCCGGGATGGTCCTGGCCCCTCATCAGAGTCATCGCTCTCCTCAGCCGTTTGCACCTGCTGCCAGCTAACCACAGTATAAATACCAAAAAAAATTTCTCTGGTGTAGATATTTTTCAAATGAACCCTTTTATCTGGCTCTACTCCCAGATGAATAGCTTGGTTTGAATATTGCCATTTAAATTTTAATGACAAAAATGTTAAAAAGCACAACAGAATTACATTTTCAATGAGCAACATGACATTAGTTTCCCTGTTTACAAATTCAAAGGTAGACTATTTATGTAGTTAATACACAAGAGAGTTGCATAAAGAAAATCTCTGGAGTTTCTGCATATTGTCTAAAGCACTGAAATTGTAATTAAAATCGAGTTCCAGATTTACACACACACACACAATGTATGTGTGTATGTACCATGGAGTATACCCCACAGATTCTAAACCAACAGGATGATACATGTTGCATACATTTCATTTACAAATTGTTATCAATGGTGCAACCGACAAAATAAAGTAAATGTGAGGTGGTAAAACACAGCAATAGTAAAAGAGACTTAAAAAATGAAAATCCATGTATAAAATGTCTCAAAAATACAACATTACGTAGCCAATAAATTTTAATCAGGAATTCTTCCATTTTTAAAAACTAGATCTTTTTGTTGGTTGTGAAAGGAATGGAAGAAATAATCTGTATTTAATAGGTTCTGGAACTGAGCACTGAAGTATTTTTCATACCAGAACTCGGTGACGGAATTTAACATAATACTTCACAAAAGGGGACATCTAAACATATGTGACATGCAACTGCTATCGTTGAGTAACCCCAGTTCATCTCAATGTTAAATATTAAAGGAAAATATTCTTTGATCAAATTAAATCATCCCAGGAAAACTATCCCAATATCTTTGACATCAGAAACATACCAGTAAAATTCAACCTCCCTCTATATCGTAAAAAAAAATATACATTTTAATTAAAAAGCTGACAGCTGCATGTCCTTTAATTGCACCCCAAATCCTCTACATGAAGAGACCTGTCTCGTTTGCCTAATGGCATTTTCACATTGATTACTGGTACTAATTGGTGAGGCCTGGCTTTTAATCAGCACTTGAATCTAATATACTTCATCTTGTTGTTTAATCTTGGGAAAAGTGTGATTCAGCTGCCATGATTGCTAATCATTGTTTTCTCTTTCAAATTCAAAATACAGATCAATGAACATGTCTGTGGTTCTCTGGGTGAATCAATCAATGCCATTGATGTTGGCTTGTGTTATTCAAGATGATCATTTCTTTTGCCTGTAGAAAAAGTTTGAATCTGAAAATGCTAGGGAAGAGGGGAAAAGAACTCTTGAAATGTTTCACAAATTCTTCATCTCCAAATGTGGAAAGCATTTCCATACGCAGACCATGGTTATCATCACTGATCATTCACCATATTGGCTTGAGCTGATATAATTTGCAGTCATTGTTGAACTGGATTGTCTTCCTATAGAAGTCACAGTTTGTGGTGTATGTATTAATTTTGTCATACTCACACAATATGTTTTCATGGTGTGCAGGGAAGTAAATAACAATTATAACTATAGCTAAACTATAACTATAACATACATAAACACACACACACACACATATATATATATGTATATACTATGTGTATGTATGTATATATCTATAATAAACTATCACAGACACACACAGAGAGATATCAGTTGGGGTTTGCTGTTTTTTAATGGTTTCTAAATGATGAAGCAACAATAGCAGCTGTTTTTAATGGCCACAAAGCAGTATAAACTACACATTTGGAATACTCTTTTAAAGGGAAGAAGTCACATTTCTTGGAGCAATACTGAGTGAGTACTTGTCCATCAGAAATATGACAAAAGTCATGCTTCATCTCTTCTTCTGACACTAATTGAGACCACACATTAACAAACCACAGTGGCTGAAACCAGTCATATTATTAAGCAATAAATAAAGCATCTTGGTTTGTATAACCCTCCCAAGTCAAAAGAAAACACAGTTTTTGGGAACTTACATATTGCCTCCCCAATTAGGGAAGGTCATACATGTCTGATACAAACCATACTGATATCAAATGCATCATGACATTGTTGCACAAAAGACACAAATTTTCCCTTGGCTATGATGTTGGATGAGCCTATCTTCCAATGATTGGGAATATGTAAATGTAAATTAGGGCCTCCTTTTTAACTATTATTTTTACTGGGTGGTTAACCTTTTATTCTTTTTAATCCTATGTTAGTTGACTAGCATTTTTAAATTGGGTAGATATACAAGTTGACATAATGAATAAATTTGCAATTTGTGTGATGACATGTTGATAGATATGACTTCCTTCCCCGTGTTCCCTCTTGATAACCATGGGGATAACATAAGCTTTGGACTTGCCCTCTGCCCGTGGGAGGATCCTGAAAGAATGCCCTACTTCCTACATCCTTCAGTGACATGAGACGGTGATTAAAAGTCACAGCAGCTGGATGGACAGACTATATTTTTGAATTACAGACAAACTCTATGAAGAAATCTTTGGAAACAAACAGCCCACAGTCTGTGCTACATGGCTCTGTTAGTTCCAGCTGCCTGGATATTTTTAGCATGAGCTTTTGCATTGTCTTATGTTGGTTTCAAATTTTAGGTTGGTGTATCAGCACATGTTCTGCAAGCATAACTGTAATAAATAACCTAGCAAAATGTCTGGAAAAATAGGTCTACTCAATTTGTATCATGTTGAATAGAGGAATAGAAATCTTGAAAATTGTTTTCAGCTTTATTAATGTCATCTGCATTAAGAAAGCCAAATATATTTTCTTATATTCTGCAATATTTAAACATTGCAAAGTGTAGATTATGTATGTTTATTTGTGCATATAGTCCAGTTTACCAAACACAATAAGTAATATTGTGACTTCTTTAGTTTTACTGTAATATGCCCTATGCATGCAAACAAAACCATGTTTAAACAAACGTAGCTAAAGTTGCTCTTCACACTTTTTTCAAAAAGCCAAAACCTGAGCTTTTTTTCACTTAGCATGTTAGCTAGGACAGCAAATGGTTTCTCAATTAACCTTGGTGAAGCAAACCACTTCCTAGCATAACATATGAACATAGCCAACATAGAAAAAATAATTAGATGACCCCCCCACCCCCACCCCAAATAAAAATGTTTGGAGGAATATGTCTCACTTGGACTCTTTTCTTACTTTAGATCAAGTTAAGAAAAGGGAGAATGGTATACCTTACCCAGCAACATTGGCCACCTGGAGTAAGCACACAAGGAAGATGATGAACAGGCTGGGAAAGGGCTCCTCAGCCTTGGCAGGATCACTCCGGAGTGCATCTTTAAATCAGATGCACTCAGGAGTGCATCTGATTTAAAGGAGCTGTTGTAAGTAGAGCCAGAAGAGAGCCCTGGCTGGTCCCAGCAGCTTGGTGAAGGTCCCCCACATGTTCATCCATCCCATCCCCTTAGCAGCCCACCGTTTGAAAACCTCTGGCTTGCCCAACACGTGTGTCCCATCTCCGAATTAAAAGTAACTGTACCTTTAGTTTGTCGTGCTGAACTTGCAGCCAATGTTTCGAGGGTCCCCAAAAATTGCCATGTGCAACCCTGATGCGAAGATAGCACATTCACATGTGCCGCGTTTCAGAGGCTTACTGACACATTTTGATTTATTGTGACAACGAATGAATGGCACCAAGGCTTTGAGTTTCCTCAATATCTTTGCTCTCAATTTAAAAGCTCCCCAGTCTCTGCACACGACCTCAGTTAGCCCTAATCTACCGGGAGTTATATCTCCGGCTTATGTGGTGCTTAATATAGGGAAGCAGGTGAGCTGTTCTGTCATGGGACGTTTGGAACTACATTTGGCGTCATCACAGGCTGTCCAGGTCGGGGCTTATGGGAGCTGTAGTCAGTCATATTCGGGGAAGGCCAGGTCGCTCCTCCTGAGAGACTTCTCCATGAAAACCCACGCAGCAACGCGCGACTCGAGGCGCCGTCGATTACTTTGCTGCTTCCTTTCCTGAGGCGCCACCATTTCAAAACCGGATCGCGACGATGGTGAGCCCCGCCCATCCGGGATTTGGCGCGAAAAGCGTTGGGCTGCCGCTCGCTCCCCAGCCACCTCCTCCTTCCCGCTCCGCCGCGCGGCTCTCTCCAAGCAAGAGACGCCGCAAGGAGCTGCGGGCGCCCTGGGGAAACTCCCGCAGGGCCAAGGCCAGCGTCGGAGCCGCCGCCGCCGTCGGAAGGGAGCATCTCCACCTCCGTGGGACTTTCCGCCCCTTCCTCCCGAGACTGTAGGCCGCGATCCCGCGCGTTGTTGTTGTTGTTGTTGTTGTTGTTTTTTGTATGTGTGTGTGTGTGTTTTGTTTAGAAGGCGGGAGTCGGCGACGGCCGAGGCAGAAGCTGCCCTCAAAACGCCGGGGATGAAGTTGGCGGTGGAGGTTTTGCGCCCTTCCGGGGCTCGCGATTTGGATGAACTCGGAGCGCAACGCGGCTCCCCCTGGGAAGCCCTTCGGCCGAGGCGGCCACCGCCCCATCGGGCAGCTTTATTGAAGCCGCTGTTTGCTTTCCAGAGCTTCCCGGCCGGGCCTCGTCTTGGGCGGTGTAAAGTCCCTGTCTCTAAGCTGCAGCCGCCTGCGTTCAAAGTCTGAAAAAAGGAGGCAATCGCTCGGGAAGAGCTGGCCTGATTGCCAATAAGTAACTAATAAATCCTTTTAGGCTTTAGGGAGGATTTGAAGGCATTTCCCGGCCTTTGCCTTTCTTTCAATCATTATATGCCGGCTGAATCCTGGAGGGGGGGGAAGCAAAGAAACCCATCGAGTTCTCCATGAGAGTTGGAAGTCCACAGGTTTTAAAAGTTGCCAAGTTTGGAGACCTCTTTCATAGGTTGAGTTCATCCCAAACTGGAATGCTCCCACCATGGGGTAGAAGCCACGGCTGTGCTTTGGAAGCAGCCAATGTGAGCTACCATTGGTGGTTTAAGCCTGCTGAGGAAAACAATCCCGTGGAGCAGAAGTCACGTCAAAGCCTTTACAGAGTACAATTATGTGAATTTGGTGTGATTTTATTTCAGAGTAAATACCACAGAATCATGGAGGTAGATTCCATAAAGGCTTAAGTGGAGACAGAGTTGGATTCCACAAAAATGACCAGTCTATGCTTAGGTTTTACAGGGGATCAGTAGAGTTCCTTTCTATAAACATTCCCATCTCTTTACCTGCTGTAAGGCAGTCCCATTAAACTCAATCACACATCTGTAAATACAACTGCACTAAATTCAGTCCAATATTAACAGTTCTTCCGCATAAGGCTTTTGAGTGCATAAATCACTTGGCCTGTGTCATCAATTATGGATGATACCCAACCTTCATAGTTACAATCCGTGTTCTTCTCCAGCCCAGACATTTAAAAGTTTTTTAAACTACTGTAGCTATTTGCCCATGTCACAGGAACAGCCTGTTCCCCTCCCCAGGCCAGTTAATGCTTCCCCATGGGGCTAACCTTGTGTTCTGGCATTCCATTGCATCAGTAGAAGCAACACACAAAGACACAGAAGAGCTGCCTGATCTGTTTTGACTGCCATAGCATAGTAGAGTCCTCCATCTAGAGGTACTCAAGATCAAGTTTTAATCTGATGTGCCTTGATTGCCTCTTCTCAAAACCAGGGGCAATGAGATCATAAAGCCAGCCGGGTGACATGAGTTCCTCATCCTCTCTGCCCTCTCTCAGGAAGGGCTGTGAAAACCACTTCAAACAAAAAAAATCTGCCATGAAAATGGCAGACTAGATTTCCCCCCCATCCCCCAATAATGATGCACACACATCTCTCACAAAGTTCACCCACCCACCCAAAAAAACAGTTTCAGCTCTTGTGACTATCAGAAAGGGAGAGAAGAAAACTGTCACTTATTCAAACTCAGAATGAGAATTATTTTTTGAGGAAAAGTGTTTATTTGGAAATATAATTTGTAAAAGAAGTATTTTCACCCCTAGGTTTTGCTGTTGGTACCAATGTGCATTTGGTAAGACAATAGAAAGCCAACATATAGCTGTGCAGAGCTCGAAAATGAGCTGCTCTGTTACTATATACAAGAAACCAGCTGGCCCTCTCAGTGCAGGGAGAATGCTTGGAACAGGTATCAGCTCCCACCACCATAACAGAAAGAGGACCGGCTGGCACTGAGGGACATGGAATCAAGCCCCCTAGATGCACCTGTCCACATCACCCATGTGGACATAAGATTACACTACAGTTCAAGTCCTTGAGCCAGAATTAGCTCCCTGGGGGGAGGGGTTCTCGGCTGTTCTAGAAGTCCTGCCGCGGGGTGTGAGTTAGACTGTGCCTCCGCAGATCACAGTTGCGCCTGAACACTTTGCCGCACTGCTCACAGTTGTAGGGCTTGATGTCTGTATGGGTGAGAAGGTGAGTTTTCAGGTTACTTCTTTGATTAAAGGTTCTTCCACATGTGGGGCATTTGTGTGGAGATTCCTGTTCAGATTTGAAGCAAGCAAAGGATTAAACCCTTGACAAACTACTTGGATTATTGAGCTTTTCAAAGTTCACTCAGCATTTCCACCACCTCCACCCCCCCCCCCTCTCGTTTTTGGCCTCATTAAATTGCTGTAGGACAAGAACATGGCAAGACAAACTTGCAATCTGCAAAGACAGAAAAACCAATGCAATTCCGTACAAATGTAAATTGACAGTAACAGGCAACAATGAAGGCTACAGACTAAAGTGTATAGGACTGCACTGTGCACACATTTATAGTTTGGTTTTTAGGCAAATTTACTTTAAAGTCTTTCCAACAGGATTCTGTCAGGATTACTCCCAAATAAATACACATACACTTTCAGATTTAGAATCTGAGATTCATACCCTTCTGTGTTTACTGTCCATCCCAAGTACATTTAAAGAAAATCCGAATACACTTCAACGACTTAAGATTTCTCCAATCACCATTTATGTGCATCCAAACATGCACATGATTTCACCTTTATTGTTTACCCAATTGGCCAATTTTCTTTAAAAACTGATCTCAGATCACAGCTTTACTTTCACATTAACTGCAGTTTTAGCTGCAGGCACAATTATTTCCAGAAAATGCATCTGGAATCCAGAAGCTGATCTACTGATTTACTCTCAGTCCCTTATAAGTGTGTTTAAGATTATAGTCTTAATTGCACAGACATATCTTCCTGCCTGTCAAGGCCAGTCCTCTTGCTTTGCAGTTCCTGGAATCTAAGAGGAAAATTCTCCTGCTAATCCACCCAGCTTCCAAGGGAGTCTTGGTTCATCTCTCTAAGTGAGAAGTCTTCCACAAGAGCACATCTCATTTAGCCATTGGTAGGTTGGTCCGGCTACTTAAGGAGCTTTTTCAAGTGTCAGAACAGGGAAGTTTTGAATGAGAGAAGTCAACTTTCAGTAGGCTATCTTTCCTCAAATGTAAATCCTCCATAATTCAATATACTCTTAAGTAAATTTACATAGGCTCCCAGTCCCTAGGAAATATTACTTATTTTAGGGTTTTTTATTTTATTTTACCGATATCCCATTTTTCTCCTAGAATTTGAGTGCTTATTGGGGGGGTTTTAGTAGCTGAAGAAACAGGGCAAATGCAATGAATTGCAATTATAGTACATCAAAATGATGACATGCAAGCAGGGATGTCTTAACACAAATGCTATTACATACTTGCATCTGGTGCAAGTGAGTCTCAGCACTGGCATGTTGGTATCACTTTGCACATTTAACCATTTACCCCCTTGTCCTCACTATCTAAATGGCCATGTTACAAACATCATATATATTGAGTATGGATTTCTGTTTTCTACCTATCAGCATTTGAGCACAAAATATTTCAGATTATTAAAAAAAAGCACTTATCTATCTCTTATTTTGCAGCTAGAAAATAATTACTATGTCTTTTGAATTCACACTTAATTAAAATCAAAGTAGAATGTGTAAAATAATTGAGCCTGACCTTACCTGCATATGTAAAGTTTTATGAACGGCTAGGGTCCTAGATTGGCAAAATCCTTTCCCACACTCTTGGCACTTGAAGGGTTTTTCTTTAGAGTGGATATACCTGGAAATCAACCAAAGTGTTTGGAGTCAATATTTCTATACACACAACAAATGCCATAACAGCCCAATTTCTGCATAATCAAATTTTTAAAACCAAAATTATATGCTGCCTAGCTATTCATCCCCAAGGTCCCTTTTTAACATATTCAGACACTTTGACAGTGCTCTTCATTGCTTTCTTAGGAATAAGCCTCTTTAAATTGGAAAAACATATTTCTGGGTAAATATGCATGCATTTGAGTAAACATGCTTAGCAAGGGTTTAATCTCATGTAAATGTTCACGGTTGTAAGCCCTACTACTTCTTCGGCAGGTAATTTCAGGTGAAGTTAACAAAACTGCCCTTTGATTAATGTCAGCTTGAAGGTTTGTGTTGAAGTTTATAAATCTGACAGGAGAATGTAGGGGTTTTGTGGAATAAAGAGACCAACATTCTTCAGCTTCTCAAAACAAGCCACAAAAGAGTCTCTTTGTAGAGATTTGTATATCGTTACAAACCCATAAATATTTTTTGTGCTCTTACTGCCAAGTCCTTAGTGATAGTTATATTATAGCCCAAAGGCAAAGAAAAAAGGAGAGGCAAGAAACATGATCAAGAACATCAGAGGATCTTCAAGAGAGGGAAAATTCTAAACTTGAGATTCTAACTTTAGAAATATGCTTCAGACAATAAGAAATACGTTTGAAGACAATAAAACTAAAGTCAATCATTCTTCCTCAAAGCAATAGGAATGCTGCCTCCTACTCCAACCAGATCAAGTAGTTTAGCCCCACCATCTTAAAAATCCCTTGGCTTTAAAATCAGGCATGTCCCTTCAGATGAAGGGTTGAAGGCAAATCAACAGAATGACTACATCCTTGGCTCCAACTTTATTTTCTTGTAAATAAATCCTACTGACCTTGTTCAGAGGTATAACAAGAACACCTCTTGTTTAGATTGGGTCTGCAGGCAATAGCCGTGTTCCTACAACATGCTAAATCATGATTTGTTTGAAGTAGGATTTACTGAACGGGGCCTAAACAATCGTGAAGCAATGGCTTCCTGGCAAACAATCTACATATACAGCTTAGCGTTGTATTTGAATTCAGCTTCTGATTACGTTCAAGCCGCTATAAGCCTTGGTTTGGTTTTAACTATGGTTTTCGGAAGAAAACACTCGACAATCTTCGAAGTATAAGCCAGGCTCTCCATAAACCGATTAAACCCAGACGAGTAAAACCTCCCTTCAGGCCTGCAGCCCCGCCATCTGAGGAGGCCGAGCGGAGGCCGAGGCTGACCTGTGGTCGCGAAGGTGGTCTTGCCTCCGGAAGGCCTTGTGGCAGATGTCGCAGGTGTAAGGCCGCTCGTCGGTGTGGGTCCTCTCGTGGATGAGCAGGTTGTAGGACTTGGTGAAGTGTCGCCCGCAGAACTTGCAGATGAACTCCTTCTTGGTCTTGGAGGGCAGCCGGCCCCGCGCGGGCTTCCGGCTCTCGGGGGAGAGCTTGCCCAGCGCCGCTGAAAGAGGCCCGCCCAGCTTGGCCAGCTCCCCCTGAGCTTGCGCGGCCACCGCCGCCGCCACCGCGTGCGCCTTGGGCGGGTCTTCTTGAGTGGCGGCCGCCGCCAGGTTGGCAAAGTCAAAGCGGGGCCGCTCCTTGCGCAGCGCAGGCAAGACGTGCGCGATGGCGGCGGCCTGCTTGGGGTGGAACAGGTGCGTGGCGAAAGGCAGGCCCGGGAAGGGGAAGCGCTCCACCAGGCCTTGCGCCGCCGCCATTTCGCTCAGCGCCGAGCAGCGGCTAATCTCGGCCGAGCCGCTGCCACCGCCGCCGCCCGTGGCACTGGCAGCGGCGGCCGCGGCCGCGGCCGCGTAACAACCCAGCGTCCAGTGGTTCATGTGCATGGTGTGGACAGCGCTCAGGCCGTAGAGGCCTTGCAGGTGGTCCACGGCGGCCGGGAACGTATTGACGGCTTGCAAGAAGGAATAGTTGGTCAGTTGCAGCGAAGGGTGCAGTGGGATCGGCGCCGGCAGAGCCTTGCTCCCCATCGCGCTGGACCAGGCCTTGCCTTGCTTTGACTGGTTGAACCCGACGGTCGGAAAGCGCGCAACGGCCTCTTTCTCCGGCGTTCGGATCCTAAGCAGAAACAGGAACATGAGGGGGAGAGTAGAAGAGATTGATGGTTATTGGAGGAGGCGCACAAAGCGGCCCTTTCCTCACGTGCGGTTTCTTTGTCCCCTAAACCACCTGCCAGGCTGACGTGGCCCCCGTGCTTCCCACCACCCCAGGTCAGACCTTCATCCGTTTTATGCCCACCGCTAAGGGGACGCGCTGCGACAAAGGGGGAAGGGGGGGGGGGCAAAAAAGTTACGTTTTTTCCCTTTTTTTTTTTTTCCAAGGCGGCCGAGTCAGAAGATTAGTGGTCGCGGGTAACCAGGGATACGGCCTGGGAAAGCAAAGCGGGGAAAAGAAAAGCAGGCCAGGCAAGCTTTGGAGCAAATCCCTGGCTCATGTCCGAACTGGAAACACGGGCACGCGAAGCGCGAGGAGTGCGGGTGGGCAGCGCAATCCGGACATCCCGATTTATGGTAGCCAGTTCTTCTTGCCAACCTGCCAGCGCTGGTTGATGACTTCAGCTCCATCGCAGCCAAGGCCGGAGGAAAGAGCTTTGAAGAAGGGCCAGGTCCTGTGGAGCAGCGAGAGGGTAATAATGCAAGCGATACCTTGGAGCTTATTGGGGCGTGAGACAGGCCACCCGAACTGGCAGGGGAGCACCACCAACTCTGCGGTGCAGAGTTACGCACTTGGCGAGGGGATCAGTCAGAGGCCGCTGAACTAAAGACACGCCATGCTTGGCCGAGGCGCTCAAGGTAAAGAGCCAAGCAAACACCGGCCTGCCAGGAAGCGCAGGTGTCCTGACACCAAGCCGACCTAACGCCCGGTTTTCTCGCCTCCTGTAAGATTGATGCTTACCTGCCCCCTGCCCTATTCAGAAGCGGGTGAAATGGAAATAAAACCACGACCTCCATGAACGCTTGGGAGCGAGGAACTTTTTATTAAGATGAAGAGGAACCCGATTCGGCTACCCCTCCTGTCCCGCTGGGGAAGCAAAGAGTAGCTACGTTCTGCCTCTCGACAACCTGCGAAACCTCTCTTTGAAGGGACCGGGGGGGGGGGTCATCCCTTCCGCCTAAACACTCCGAGGAGGCTGTTCTGCAAGGCGGACAGAGAAGAACAAGGTGGGCCCTTGTGAGCAGAGGGTCAAAGGGTTGCCCTCCGAAACACTCCGACTGACTTCCTCACGGGATTGTGTTCGCTGCCACAGGGCCTATGTCGGAGCAGTTCTAGGTAGGTCAATGGCTTGGCAGCTCTAAGCTCTGCGCGGCGGCCTCGGAAGGTGTAAAGCTCCCCCAAAACACACACACACACACACACACACAGAGAGAGAGAGAGACCCTCGCAGTCTCCTCGGGAAAGGGGAACGTGCGGTCTCCTAGCGTGACTTGCAGGCTCGGGTCATTAACCAGCCAGAAAGAAGGGAAGCTTCCCTAAGTAGGGGGCCTCAAGCGAATGGCTTCAGCCCGCCTCCAAAGTGCAACATTGCACCTCCCATCTAAAGTGGGAGCCGGCAGTGCCGTGGATTCGAAGTCAGCTTTTTAATAAGCTTCCCGCCATGTGATCTGGGAGCAGCAAGTCGATGCCTACGCGCCCAGCGCTGAACCCTTAGCAGTCGCTATTAATTCCTTGAGCCAGAGAAAAGCAATGCGATCCCAGGAAATCTGCCTTGGATGCCTCCCCCGTTCTTGAAATAAAATCTTGTTGTAACCCGGTCGTAGATGCGTGAGAGTTCTGGCGGGGAAAAACTGCAGGGATCGGTCTTCCGGCAGACCTGACTTGCGAATAAGAGGTGCGCGGAGCCTCGGGACGGGGGGGGGGGGGGATTTCACGAGCAAAGGGAGGAGGAAGAACGAGAAAAGAGGGGAAAAGACCAGACAGGCCTTTGCGTTGGCGTATAAGCTTGAGAGGAATCGTGTCTTCTCTGCATCTGTTCTCTCTCTCCCTCCCATTTATGCCTGTCTCAGCTTCTCGGCCTTGCCACCCATGGTCCCGATCCTGGCTCTGAACCCAAGGCTCTCTGCCTTGGAAAAAGTCGGGCCTAAAAGCTGAGCCTCAAAAGGCAAAAGAGTCGCTGCCCTGAAGTCCAGCCAGGGCCTCCTTCGGAAACGGCGGTCATCAAGGCCGAGAACACTTTTATCTGGGCAAACGGGAAGGCTCACAATCTGAGTGAGGCTTCTGAACGGCGGGGAGATAAGTTTCCCCAGGCACAGGCCTTTTCAGGGCTTCCAAAGTAGCCGGCCGAGGTTGGCCGTAACTGAACGCTGTGGCAAAGGGGGTGGGGGGAACCCATGGCTGCTGCTTCTCTCCGCCCGCCCGGAGCGCGGTGCTTATTTTTCTTCCTTCAGCAACAAGTCATTGATCAAGATAAGCGACTCGGAGAAAAGCAACGCCCGATTCTCGCGCGCGCTTCGCGGCGCCTAAAGAAAACGGCCCGGAGTCCTTCCCAAGCTGGCTTTTGGCCTGCTGTGCTTTGCGCTGGCCGAAGCGACAGTCCTCCACCCCCGAGGGTTTCGGGAATGGGCGATCGCGATCTAGCTTGGGCCGACTTGGCGGTGGTCAACTCCCACGCGGACTGCGGGCAAGGAACAGGGACGATTCGGGGGGGGGGGGGGGGGCGCGATTGGTCTTAACAAACCAGCTCCTGACGACTTTCTTCCTCTCCCCGCCGCCCGCTTTCCTCTCTCATATTGTTGCCTTATGGCCATCGGCCTGCCGTAGGAATTCGGCTGTTCCCGGCTCCGCGTTCTTACTACATTTGGAACCTGTTACCGGAGTTGTGGAAAGTGTGGGAAATGTGATCTTGCTTTGGAAAAGGAAGAGGCACCAAAACCTAATCGGGAGTTACAAGGCTGCGCTGAGCAGCCCGACTCACCCGAATCCCTTCAGGTGGCTCCTTCTCTCGCACGCAGCACAGAGCCCCAAATGCCTTCAGGTGGTGCCACTTTATATTCCGAACTAGAAGTACTTCAGTATTTTAAAGAATCCCAAGTTGGACAATGTGCAAACTCATTTTAGCCACCAGCTTGATCGAGTGTCAGCTACGATCTCCGCCGGTGGGGGAGGCTTTAATTGTGTCCCGCGCCAATTTAACTGGGGGTGTTGTATGTGTGTGTGGAAGAGAATCGACCTGCTTAAGCATTTGGATTATTTTCCTTGACAAAAAAAGTAGGCATAATTTCCTGGCGCGAATCGATAATTAATTTAGATCAACCTTCCCCAAGCAGGTGACTTCCAAATATGCTGGACTACAAATCCCATCGCCCCAACAAGCAAAGAATGATGGGGGGCAGTTCACCCAGCGTAGGAAAAGACCTGTGCAGAGTCACTCAGCAGTGGCCTAAATGGCCTCATTCTTGGGCGGTTGAAGGGTTTGCCCTGGCTTTCCTGCTGCCTTTGGGTTTGACAGGAGCCAAAGGGCAGCTGAAGCCAGCAATCTGAGCCCTGGGTGGATTTTCTCCTTCCCTTCTGGCCCTTCTTTGAAGTGCACCAATTCTTTTTTCCCCCCTGCTATATAAACGAGCCCAGCTACCTTCAAACCTTCCTTTCTTTTGGCCTGGAATCCTAGCTTGTGTGTGTGTGTGGGGGGGGGAATTTATGGGAGGTGTGTGACTGGAGGTGGGGGCCTGTTAGCTCAGCCCCTTTAACCGAAACTATAAGCCCTCCTTTCTCTCAGCTTCAATTTCCCTTCTGAAATTGGCAGATTGAGGGCCTCTGAGTAGCAGTAGCTGGTCTCTTCGACCTGTCCACAACACAAACAGACCCTCCTCTGGTTGGGAATCAGGCCACAGGCGAGAAATGGGGGGGAGTAGGTGGGGGGGGGAGAACCGGTGCTAATCCTGGACCACTTCACTTTTCAACTGAAGTTTCCAATTTATTGGGAAGGGATGTGTGTTAAATGATACCCTTCAAAGGACATTCTAAGAAGGCAAGTCTGAAGATCTGGAGTCCAGTTTTCGATTTCTATAAAACATGCAGGTTTCCCTCAAACCCCCCCCCCCTCAGTTGTTCAAGAAATGAGAGTGCTTTAGAAAAATAGGAACCCTTCCCTCTCGATTTTTTTAAATGACTGTTCTTTATTAAATTAGCTGCATTAAATTAGAAGCACCACAGCAATTAGGTCTATTTCCATTAGAGATAAGACCGGTTTCTCCCTCTCCCTTCCCAATAACATGTAGAAAGTTGCATTGCTTTCAGTGGCACTTGCTTCCAAATTGTTTTCCAAACTGGGAATAATTCTAATACTATTCATCCAAATGGCCTAAATAGCATGGTTTGTCTTAAAAATGTATCCCATGTAGGAATCATAACAAATAGAACAAACACATTCATTAAAACAACTGAATTCATTCAACCAGATTTTACTTATGACAGCAGGTGGATGCTTTTCTGTTGAATCCTGTACATGCTTATCTGCAAGTAGATTCCTTTAAATTCGTCTGAGCAAGCTAAGCTAGGATTATGTTCAGCGAACTAGCATAGAACTCTATTAAAAATCAATGGAAATTGGTTCCAAGGTAAATTCATTTAAGACTTGCAAGCAGTAAAAACTACATTTTAATAAATATTCGATAAAGGTGAGTTTTTAAAATATGGATTATATTATTTTCCTATTAACATCAGGGTATAATCAAAGGAATTCCAAATGTGTGAGAATAAATTTGCTTAAAATACAAGCACCTTTAAACATAAATATTATGCAAGCTTAAATTCAAAGTGCGTTTAACTTACTGGCACTTACTTAGGAGTAGATATGTCTAGATTTTTTCACTATATTCAGCCAATTCAATGCATGTTTACTCAGAAGTAGATCCATTGATCTTAATAATGCTTGTTAAGTGAGCTTATTATGTTTATTATCATTAAGCTTATTAAGTATAGCTTATTAAGTTTAATAGTGCTTAGTAAGTAAGCTCAGTAAGATCCCTTGATACTTAACAAATACAGCTTTTAGCAACAGTAGTGAGGCTATTTAGGTTGTTTTACAAATGTTCCTAAATCCTCATTTTTATTTGAGACAAGGAGACATGGCTTCATCTCCTTTAGTTATTTCAGTAATAGTTCTTTTGCTCAAAATAGATTAAACGAATTTTCAGTGTCAGAAAACAGCACAATATAACAAAAGGATCTTTGTTTCAAGATACAGCAAACTATCTACATGTTGTACAGATTAATGCGTGTTTTCCATTTGATAAGGTTAATATTTCCATGAAATCAAGCTGGAGATAGCAATAAAACGCTTCTCAAACCTCACACGCTACTACTGTCTTTCTCCTCCTTGGAAAGCCATAAAGTACCGATTAAGCTGTGAATGGGATTGTACGCGGCAGCCATTGAAACCAGAACAACGTAAAATAAAATCGGTCCAGGCGCCAAGTTGACAATCGGAAATCGCCTGCAGAGAGCGGTCGGGAAACGGTACCTTTTACTCGGAGACGCCGCTGCTCGTCGGGCGCGAAATCAAACGCGGGTGTAATTTAGAAGCCCTGTCACTTTCCTTGCCGATCGGGATCCCGAATTTAATGAGAACCGGTGTCCAGAGCGCGAGTCCCCCCGCCTCTCCCTCTTCCCCCCTCCCCCGAAATGCCACCGTGCTGCCTTCTTCCTCGGCTCTTCCCAAGACCGGGGCTGGCGGATACTTTTCGTCGTGTGTGAGAGTGAAACCACCAACTGTGCTCTCGAAAGGCGGAGGAGGAGGGGGGAGGCACGCAGGGCTGGCGGGGGCGGGCTGGGGGGGGGGGGGGGCTAAGAACAGGGTTTGATGGTCCCCAGCTATCAGGTGTACAAACATCGGTGGATGGAGACGGCGGGAGGGGCGAAGAAACCACCCATGGATAAGTCACCCGGCATTTTTGGGGGGTGGGGGGGGTGGGTGGGGGGAGAACGGTCGGATAATTTGATTTCGGCTCCACAAGAGCGTCCTTCCGCTCGGGCAGGTATAACCACCCAAGGCAGGAAAGCGCGTTTCCAGATCATCCCGCCTGCGTGGGGCGATCTGACTAACGGGACTCCCTCCGCGCTCGTCCCGTAGGAGCGCAGAACCACGCCGGCTCTTCGCGCACCCTGGCCCGCCTTCAGCCACTGAGGCCAAGCGGCCAAACCGAAAGTAAACGCGCGATTACCCTCGGGAGTAGCGCCTCCATTTCCCCACCACGAAGCGCCTCCATTA
This sequence comes from Laticauda colubrina, assembly GCA_015471245.1. Lineage (NCBI taxonomy): Eukaryota > Metazoa > Chordata > Lepidosauria > Squamata > Elapidae > Laticauda > Laticauda colubrina. The sequence goes on from BLBF01000002.1 coordinate 28,139,325, forward strand.
CCCCACCACCACCATCCCCACCGGGGCCCCTCCGGCCTCGCTTCCCCAAAAGCGAAGCCGCCCCCGGCCCCGGCCCCCCCCCCCCCCCCGTCAAGCGGGACTTAACTCTCGGGCAAGGCGGCTGGCAGCTTCCCTACGCGTCGCTTCTCCCTTTCCCGCTGCGGAGTTGCACTGGGGAAGGCTCGGCTGCCCCGGGCCGCGCTTGCCTGGATGCTGCCAACCCTCCCTGGCCGGCCCGGCGCGCCCTTCGAGAAGCCGGGCGGTCTCTCTGCAGCAACAGCAGCAGCAGCAGCCGCCGCCGCCGCCGCCTCCAAGACGGAGGGCCTGGCGGAGCGCGCGCGAACGGGTGCCGCTTACCTGCCTCCCCCCTCGAGCCTCCTTCCGCCTGGCCTCACGGGAGCCCCGCGTCAGCCCACCGGCCTTAACGCCGGAGCCGCCTCATTTAGATCCACGCGGAGAGGGCGGGAAACCCCGGGAGCGCTTTCATATTATTGTCTCTCAGGAGGGCGTCAAATAGCCGGTTCAGAAGGTCGCTTCGGGGGCCCGCCGCCTCCCGTTTTCAGAGTTTCCCTAGCGGCGGGTAGGCGGTAGGCAAAAGACCCCGCATAAAAGTTTGGGGGGGGGGTTTGTTGTTGTTGTTGTTGTTGTTGTTGTTGTTTTCCCCCGACCGCACTTCTCTCGGAGCGCCCCGCTTTCGACTCCAGCGAAGTTTGATACAAGTCTGAAACTCCCCCTCTCGGGTCCATCACATTTCAGCAGTTCCAGCGGCGAGGAGTTCTGTCCCCGCCCGCGGTCCCTCCCCGAGCCGCTGCGAGTCGAATGTTCACGGCTTGGACGTTCTGACCACGCCCAGCGCCGAACGTTCAGCGGGCTGTAAAAAAATGGCTTGAGACCGCCCCTCAAAATCCCGCCTCCACTTTCTTTTCTACCACTCTGTTTACTTGTGTTTGGGTAGCAACTTGGCTTTAAAGGGACAGAGGTCTTTTTTTTTTTTTTCTTCTTCTTCTTTTTTTTTTCCCCCTCTCCCTCTCTCCCTCCTTTCTTACACGTTACCTAAGGTGACTTTTTCTTTCAGAGAACAGGGCCAGGTCATAAATCAAACCTTTCTTTCTCAGACTTCTGCCTCCCCATCTCGATCAGCCGCAGGAACTTCGGTAGTTGTGTCAAAGCAACCCCACCTCCCGCCTTAATGTATTCAGAAAATCAGCGATGGACATTAAACACTCGAATTGTATTTGCGTTACTATGCGGAGCGTATTTTCTAAGCCTTGACATTCTACTTGCCCCATAGGTATAAAACAAAGCATGGTTAAATCAATTGTTTCCCGAAGTTCTAGTCCTTATTTTTTTTTTCCCCCCGTTTAACTAATATTCTTCATGGGACTGCAAAGTTTGGGAAATCTCGTGTTTAAATAAGAATTTAAACTTATAAAATTTATAGTGTCATTATTATGGTTGGTCATTCAGACAGCTAGATATTTAGACTGATTTGGCATTTTTATCCACTTATCGAATCCTTCCTAAGGACCTGGAATTCTTATTATGGTTAATCGCTCAGTCAGCCTGATGTTCAGCCTGGGTTTGATATTTTTATCCACCTGGTAATTATTATTATCCTTATGCTCATCATCCACATATCCAGAGTAGATTTTTCCAGCGGAATTCTGACGATGTATTTTCTTCTAGCTGAAACAGGTGGATCCAAAGATAAGAATCGATAAACCGAAGCAACTTTTTGCGTTGCAGAAAGGGAGTGTTGAAAACTTCTTTTAAAACTTCTCCGAACCCACACTATAAAATTCTGAAGTGCCTCTGCCACTCTGCTTCAGAAATTTCCTTTAGATTTGTTTTATCTCTCCGCAGCTGTGAGAGCTATGCACAAATTCACAGACCTGAGATCCGTTTGCTAGCACTTTTTTCTCCAATCCGACCCAAGACAGTATTTTGCTCTTGCTTTTTTTTTTTTTTTGCTCATCCCAAGTGACCAATCACAAGTTCTTTAACTCGAACCCCGGGATAAATAGAAACAGATTACTTGTTCTGAAATTGTGGTCGTGCGTTGCATTCTAGACGAATATTACTTAACGACAGTATTCATTCGTGGAGCCGGGTAGCAAGAAAGGTTGATTACGCTCCCCAGGCGGAATTTTACAGGGCCGACCGGCTCCCTGAAACGTAACATGACCCATCGAGTGACATAACGTTGAAAAGCAGGTTTCCCCCCCCCCCCCCCTGCCGAGTCTCGGAACAAGACCTGCTCGGTGAGATTTTGGAGAGGGGAGGAGAAAGATCAGGACAAATGGGCCAGATGGCGAAAGCCTTTGGTGTCAAATAATGAGCGAGGAACAAATACAATCAATCAAGAGTCCAGAAATTGGAAACATTGGAAAATTTAAGGTAGTGGATGGGGCAATGAAAAAAAATCCGCTTTTTATTACCAAAAAAAAAAAAAAAAACCAACACCACACACGCGAGCGCACACACAAAAACAATGGGTATTCAATAATTCTCGTTTCTTCCCCCCCCCTCCCTCCCTCGCCCGGGAAGTATTAGTGATACTTTTCCTTTATGGAAAAGAAAATCGGGACCATTTGAAAAGAGGAAAAACCCCTGTCCTCTAAACTAAAGGCAATTCCAAGAACCTGGAAGTGTTGATTCAGAGGTAAACCAAGCCAACAGGACGAGCGAATGTGTCTCTTCTCCCAGGATTCACCCTGGAATGGAAGCTGAGCGGATTGTAGGAACAGGTTGCAAGGGAGGGAGACTCCAGTCATTCATCGGGCACTCTGGCAGACTCTGATTTCACGTAATCCTAAATCGTGTTGGGGGTGAGCATAGGATTACTGGATTACTCTTGTAGGATATTTTATTTATAAGCAAACATCTCGAAGGAAGCAGGAATTTGTTCCAATATAAGCACGATTAAGCACCGGCTTGAAGAACGACTCTATTTTACGGCGACATACCCAGCCTTTTCTCCCTGACGATCTCTCTTCAAATGATCGCCCCAACAGGAACCCTGTGAGGTAGGCTCGAGTGGGAGACAGTGACTGGTACATAGTCTTTCCGTGGATTTTCTTGCCTGGACTTAATCCTGGTTTCCCCCTCACCTGCGCTGCCCTGAAAGTAAACCTCTCACCTGGTATAGTCTGCACTCACCAGCGGTTGGCATCTTTTGTTCTCTGCCTTCGCTTGAGAAGGTAAGATTCATATCCCGAACACATTCAAACATGTCTTCGCCCCTTTTATTAGTTGGCATTATCTGGGAGAATGGCAGATACTGATTAAGCAACTCCAAAAATAACTTCTTCTGCCTCCTGTAACACTGACTCCCGTCACCATTTCAAAGAAGAACAATAAATTCAAGGGGGTGTCAATATTCCAGTAAAACAAAAACAAAAAAACCGGACATCTGATGGCCTTCCTGAACGATTACTGTGAGTGTTCTCAGATTTAATATTCTAAAAATGTTAAAGGGCCAACATTAAAAAATAACCTATACAGATTTTGCGTGAAGTATTGGCAAGGAAATGAGAGTAAGAGGTAAATAGATATCTAAGTAAAATCCCTGAGTGGTTTTGCTGATTATTATTGTTGTTGAACAGTCAGATATTTAAATAGGACTACACATTTTTATCCACCATGGAGTCCTTCTCAAGACTAGGCAGATGTTGTTTGAAGATGTTAAAGATATAGTAGTAGGATGTAAGCTGTTCACAGTAAAGCTGCCTTTTGTAATTGACTGATGAATTTATCAATGCCATTGATGTTCAGGTGATACTCCAGAAGTTTTGGGATTACACCCAAGGTGCCGATTACTATTGGTACTATGTTTGCTTTCTTTATTGTTATGGTTCTTCGCACAGTCAGATAATGTGAAGACCTGTTTCGCATTTTTTCCACCTTTTGGGGGGGAAGTCCTTCCCAAAGCCCTGCGATTGGAAGATGTTGTTTCAGGGTGATAAAGGTATCGCCTGCAGGATGTAAGCTGGTCCAAGCATACGTTTGCAATTTATTATTATTATTAATCTTCAATTCGATTCAATCTGGGACTAGTACAAATTTAACAGCTCAGGTCCTTACCAACGACCTAAGAGCTGTTAAGGTCACGTCGAAATATATAGGTAGAGTGGGTTGGTTTTTTTTTTTGTAAAGTCAGAATTTTCAGGTGTATCTAGTCTTCAATCTTTAAGACTTGTGGACTTCAACTCCGAGAATTTCCAGATTTCCATGTATCTAGGCTGCCTTTTGGGTGTTACTTTAAGGGCTCCTATTTCCTACCCTTACAAGCATGGATTTCTTCGTCCACAATTATTCAGCGACCAAAATCACAGTGAGAAGGACTAGAGCAGATAAAGACGTTTTCTCTTTTGGGATCGGTGAGACTTCCTCGAAGGTCCTGTCCCGGGGGAGCTAAAGGAAAAGGTTGATCCTCCAAAGAAAGTTAAGGAAGGCCGAGCAGGTTTTACTTGCCAGCCAAGTTGAAGGGCTTGTTAGAGAGGCTCTTGAATCGTATGAGAAATGAGCCGTACCTTATCCATTTGGAAGCGGGTCTGATCCTAACTCCCCCCCCCCCCCTTTACATCCCAGGTTCCCTGTCTGGTTGATGTGAGCAGCTACCCTTCATTGGGAGGTCAGCTTGGCGGAGGCTTCCTGCCAAGGAAACCTATAGTGTAGTAACTGCAGCTCCCTAAATGCCGTCCTCTTGTCCCTCCTATTCCTTATCCGGACGTTTTCTCCCTAAAAAAAAACTTAGGATCGGGAAGGGGAGTTGGGTGAAAGCAACAGAAGATCCGCATTTGCGGAGGGAGCTTCCTTCTTGTGGCATTTGGGGGCCCTTTTTCATCAAGCGAAGGGAGGAGGCAGCGAGTTTATTATCCCACCACCTCCCTCTTTTCTCGGTTGAACGAAAGCGGCCCCTTTCCTTTTGCCGGGCCCAGAGGGAACTTCCAAGCCCACGTGCGCTGGTGGGAGTTTTGAGCCTCTTTCTCCCCCGGCCTCTCTTCCTCGACCTTGCCGGGTGTGTGTGTGTGTGTGTGTGTGTGTGTCTGGAAAGGAAGGAAGATCTGCGAGATTTCTAACGCGCCCCTCTTCCTTTGCACCAGCAGCACATCTTCACGCTTCCTCCTCCAGAAAAGCTCCGGAGGAATTTCAACTGCAGGCTCATTCTGCAAACGCTGCGTTCTCCCTCAAGGACAGAGGTCTCCAAACTTGGAGACTTGAAGACCTGGGGATTTCAACTGCCTTTGGTAATTGACTGGTGATTTTATCAATGCCACCGATATTCAAGCGGTACTCCAGAAGATTTAGGGTGACACCCAAGGTGCCGATTACTATTAGTTAGTACCACCTTTGCTTTCTTGAAGTCCACGAGTCTTAAAGTTGCCAAGTTTGGGGACCCCTGATCAAGGAAACCAACAATCGGAGAGACGAGGGGTGAGGGCTGCTTTCCAAGGAAAGGAAGAACGGCTTTCCACATCTGCTTATGTCTCCCCCCACCCTTTTTCTTTTTTTCAGTAAAGAACTCCTCTCTCTGAGTAAACGTACTCTGCACATGGTCGGAAGCGCTCTCGCCGCGAATCTTCTCCCGTGGGTGCCCTGGGACAAACACTCCCTGCCTTTTAGTGCCTTAAGAGCCTCCTCCTCCCTCAGTCAGCCGGATGAGTTATTGGCCGACTCAGCCAGAGGGCATTTCCCGGGTGGGGGAAAGCCAAGGCCAGCAACCTCTCCTTCGCTGGCAGTTCCCAGAGCAGGTGCACGTTTTCCCCGCGCTGCTCTTTCCCTCCGTGCGCTGGGCGGGTTGCAACCGCTGCCGGTGATGGAGCTGAGGGTCCTCCCGGCGCTCACTCGCTGAGCTGTCCTCCCCCGTCACGAGGCAGGGACGGGACGGGACGGGACGGGCCATCCCGAAGGAGGCGCGATCCGGAGGGGCCCGCAAAGGCGCTCGCTCATTGGGAAGAACCGGGTGAGAAAGCGGGTGCGAAGGAAGTTGCGGCAGACATTGAGGAGCGGGAAACTAAGGCCTCCGGCGCCCCCTGGAGGCATCCCGCAGAGTTGCGGGGGGGGGGAAGGGGGAAGGAAGGAAGGAGGGAGGGAGGAAGGAAGGAAGGAGGGAAGGAAAGAAAGAGGGAAAGGACAAGGGAAGGAAGGAGGGAGGGAGGGAAGGAAGGAAGGAGGGAAGGAAAGAAGGAGGGAAGGAAGGAGGGAAGGAAGGAGGGAGGGAGGGAAGGAAGGAGGGAAGGAAAAAAGGAGGGAAGGAAGAAGGGAAGGAAGGAGGGAAGGAAAGAAGGAGGGAAGGAAGAAGGGAAGGAAGGAGGGAAGGAAGGAGGGAAGGAAAGAAGGAGGGAAG
>BLBF01000002.1:28159198-28180925 GCA_015471245.1 Laticauda colubrina
AGTAAAGTAAAGTAAAGTAAAGTAAAGTAAAGTAAAGTAAAGTAAAGATGTTTAAGCCTCTGATCAACTTTCTGAAGTTGGTCTAAGATTTTTGTTTTTTTAAAAAATATGTTTATTCAGAATACAGAAAGCAGGATTTTTTTATATGGATATGTATCTTGGAACAGTGGCCTTTTCATTCAATATGCCGCTGGTAGAGATTTGAATACAGATGTCTGAATCACTTACCAATTTGGCTTGAACTGACCCAGCATACACAATCATCATTATTTTAATGAATTAAAATGCCATTTACTCCCTGGGGGGGTGGGTGGGATGGGAAACCAGCAGGCTGCTTTTTTTTTTTTTCATTGTTCCAGCAATTTTTGGAAGAGTCTTTGGTGAAACATAACACCACTTCTGCAGATGATAGGATTAATTTGCTTGTCTGGAGTTGATGCTCATATTACATCAAAGACTTTCCTTGAGCATAACCATGGTTTGAACAAATGACTACATGCTCTCTTTTTCTTCCCCTTTAATTTTCTTTAAACCATCTTGTCTGGTGAAAAGTTCAAGAAAATCAAATGCTTGCACATTAATCTGAAACCCTAAGCTGGAAAATGTTATTGCTTTAATGTGGATTTTGCATTTTTCACCTCACAGCCTAAATAATTATGCCTTTTGTGCTTAAAGGATGAAGAAGACTGGTAGATAGATAGATACTGGTAACTCACCTTTTTCCAAACAGCTTTTATGGGATTTTAAAGCACAGAGCAATGATCAAAGCAATGATCAAAGTATAAATACCCCAAAGAAAAATCCTATCAAAGTCACTACTGCTGTCTATGTATTTATCTGCTGTTAGCAACCTTTGAAAATTGGCTTGTTTGAAGTCAACCATTTCTTTTCCATATTGCTAGAACTTTTTATGTCTCATTCAATATCTGTGATACATTTCTGGATAATGCATATTTATTTATTTATTTGGTAAATTTATTTATTTGGTAAATCACCTCCCATTTTACATATGGGGATAAGTGGTGGTATTCAGCTGGTTCGCACTGCATCGAGTGAACCGGTAGCAAGAATTTGGCGTGGGTCACCGAACCGGTAGTAAGTTCTGGCTGGCCATGCCCCCATCCCGGTCATCCTCCCACCTGATGCTCGCTCACCACGCCCGCCTGACGTTCGCCGAAGGTCGAACAATCAGGTCGACGGAAGGTCGAACAAGCAATTTCCCTCCCAACAATTAGCTATACATAAATCAGCTGTGCCAGGATTCCCCTTGATGAAGCCCAGAAGGCAAAAAATGGCTCAGCCCCCACCCCCCAGGAAGCTCCCAAAATGGAGCGTGGAAGGGTGCTGCGTTCCCCTCCTATGCTGTTTTTTTTCCCTTCCTCAGAGCCTCAGAAGAGCCTTAGGGGAGCAAAAATCCCCCCCCCAGAGGCTCCTCTGAAGCCCAGAAGGCCCAAAAAATGGGTGGGGGTGGCTGCAAAAAAGTAAGAAAAAAGCCATGCCCACCCATTCACATGGCCACACCCACCAAGCCACACCCACAGAACCGGTAATACAAAAATTTGAATCCCACCACTGATGTAGATGGTGAAGAAAGTTTTTAAAAAGAACAGTATAATAAGTAACAAAAAACATAACAAAACACATTCAAAACGCTAAAAATATCAAAGCTATAAAGTGCAATTTGTGAATGTTATATAACAATATAGGTTGTCCTAAACTTGTGACCACAATTGAGGCCAACATTTCTCTTGCTATGTGAGACAGTTAAGTGAGTTTTACCCCATTTTATGACTTTTCTTGCCACAGTTGTTAAGTGAATCACTACAGTTGTGAAACTAATAACATGGATGTTATGTGAACTTGGCTTCCCCATTGACTTTGCTTGTTAGAAGGTTGCAAAAGGGATTCTGGGACATTGCAACCATCATAAATACAAGCCAGTTGCCAAGCATTTTAATTTTTATCACATGACCTTGGGGATGCTGCAGCAATCTTGAGTGTGAAAAATGGTCATAAGTCATTTTTTCCAATGCCGCTGTAACTTTGGTTACTAAATGAACTGTTGTAAATTGAGAGCTACCTGTGTAATGACTTTAGAGCCGAGGTGGCACAGTCGTTAGAACACAGTACCCCAGGCTACTTCTGCTGACTGCCGACTGCCTGAAATTTGGCAGTTTAAATCTTACCAGGATCAAGGTTGACTCAGTCTTCCATCCTTCTGAGGTCGGTAAAATGGGGGCCATATACTGACTCTGTAAACTGCTTAGTGAGAGCTTTAAAGCACTATGAAGCAGCATATAGGTCTAAGTGCTATTGCTATTGCTACTTTACAGACATCATAGCCACATTACAAGGTCCCCAGCAGTGGTGGTATTCTATCCGTTTGGCCTGGTTCTGCCGAGCTGGTAGCGGCGAAGAGCAGCGGAGACCAAACCAGTTCTCTCCACCACTCTGCTGTTGGGCCCACTCACCCAGGCTCCCATACTCACCTTTATCCTCTGAATTTGAAGCACAGCTGCTTTGCGCGGCACAGCACAGTGCTGTGCGGCAGCTGCTGAAGCGACCGGAAGAGTGCAGATTTGCAGGAGGTGAGTTAGAATGCCTCTGCACCTATGCAAAGTGCATGCTTGGTGCACGTGCATGCAAAGTGTGTACACACATGCAAAGTGCGCCCACCAAGCCACGCCCACCGAACCAGTGGTAAAAATATTTGAATCCCACCACTGGTCTCCAGACCAGATAACAGAACCATGTTTCTGGCCCTTGCAAGGGCAAGGCCAATACCAATCTGACCTCCAGAAAAATAATGTTCCAAAGGGCAAGTACCAGAGCAGAAAGCTCTCTCTCCATTTCTTTGTGCCCCTTGATTTCACCTGGTATGGCTGCTCAATGTCCAGGAGCAAGATCAGCATTCCACCTACTGGAGGAGAGTGCAGCCTTACAGGTTTGTTTTGAGAAGAAGACCGAGCCAAGGACACTGGCTAATTCATGAGATGTTCAGGGAGGTAAAGTTCTCTAATAATTATATTCCTAATCCTCATCACCTTTAGCCCAGAGTATGTCACATTTCCATATCATATTGTTGCAACTGCAAATTAACGACACTAACCTTATATTCAAAGTAATAATAATAAGAACCATAAACAATGTCTGCTTATCCCAGCTCTTTGGGAAGTATTTAATAGGTGGACAAAAATGTCAAATCCAGTCTAAACATCTGACTGACTGTGCAATGAATCACAATAACAATAATAAATACCATCGAGGCAATTAACGCCTAAGCAATTCCAGGAATTAGATACACAGCTGGAATAGGGGACTTGCCTTAAGCAGACCTAAAAGACCTGGGATAGGAAGACCAGAAAAGTAATGACAATGAATCACTCCTTCATCTAGGCAGCAATGTTGACAGAATATTTACCAAGGCAAATAGGTGGGTGTGGAATGCTGCAAGTATGCCAGACAGCTGAAGAAGAAAAAGGGGCATTGGAAAAATATCTGACAGACATTGAAGCAAACCATGAAGGCTTGCTGAATACTGAATACAAACTGGCTTACAAGAAAGAGCAAAACAGGAATAGAAAAGAGACATGGGAAGACAAAATATTACATGGCCAGAAAAATTGACATAAGTACAATTGAATGGGTTCAGAAGTACTTCACAAGAAAAGTCATGTACAGTTCTGTACATAATTGAATTCCCTACACTGTTAGGCTCTAAATTCTTGGTTTGGATAACCTGGAAATGCATCACTTGCGGTCGGACTTAAGTACTGCATACAAAATTACATGTAATGTTTTACCTGTAAAGGACTTTTTCTCTTTTAGTCGCAATAATATGTGCACGAATAATCGCTTTAAACTCAGTGTAAATCATTCTAAACTTGACTGTAAAAAAATATGATTTCAGATTTGTCAAAGTCTGGAATGCCCTCCTTGATTCAGTTGTTTCAGCTACAAATTTTCACAATTTCAGTCACAAATTGACTTCCGTGGACCTTACTTCACAGTTAAGTGGTCATTAGAGGGGGCTTGCATAAGTGCACTAACGTGCCTATCATCCCTGTCATTGTATTTTTATTCTCTTACTTCTTGTTCTTGTTTTTGTTTGACAAATTCCAATAAACAAATAAAAAAGAAACTAGCAGGCAAAACAGATAACACCAAGACCTGAGAATGGCTAAGAAAGAGAAAATTAAGAAAAAGACATAGGGTTTAATTCTGGCTGTACAAGACCAAGCCTTAAGAACAAATGCATACAAAGCAAGAATTGAGAAGGTAGTAACAGAGAGCAAATGCCATCTCTACAAAGAAGCTGAAGAAACATTAGACCACCCAGTTAGCTGCTTCAAGAAGATTGCACAGACCGGCTATAAACAACAGCATGGCAAAGTAGCAACAATGGTACCTGTACGTTGAACATCTAATACTATTAGATGGAAGAAATACTATTTGCCTGAAAGCAAGAATGGATAGGTGTCACAAAATAGACAAAATAATAGAAAATGAAGACTAAAGCCCTCTGGAACTTTAGAAACCAATCAGACAAGCACCTGCCACATAACACCTCATACTTTAACAAGTGATAATAAAAAAGACAAAAGAGTCCAGTCATTGGATACTGCAATACCTGGCGACAGCAGTACAGAAGAGAAAAAGAAAGAACAACTGTGGTAAAAGATAGTACCAATAATAAAGGTGCTTTGGGTGCAATCTCAAAACATCTGACACCACTTGAACACCATCAACATTGACAAAATCACTTATCAGTCAATTTCAAAAGGCAGCTTTACCTGGAACAGCTTACATTCTGCAAATATATATTTAATATTATTGAACAACAATTTCTACCTATCCTGGGTCCTTGAGAAGGACTGAATAGGTGGATGAAAATACTTAGTCTTAATATCTGATTGACTATGTCTGCTGAGGGAATATGACCAAAATTCAGATGAAATGCATCTTGCTGATGCCACAGGTGCTGGACTATCTAAAATTGAGGTCACCTCCACTTCCAATTACCGGCTAGCATCTCTTCTAAGTCCTTCAAGATAGCCAGGTCAGGAAATAGACACCATAAAGACTTTACATCTCTAGGGGATATGAATATAATCTTGGAAGCCTGGCAGAGCTGCTTTCTGCCCCCTCTTATACGAAAGAATATCAAGATGAAGGTTATCTTGAGTTACTTTCTCATTCTCTTTTCATTCCCAGGATTAAATGGAAGTTTAACAAACTGCTCTTGCATTGTTTCTTCAATGTTAGCTCTGAACTCCTCTACATTTTGTGTGGTTTTTGCCTTCTTTGTTAGGACTTCTGTTAGACTGTTTTTGCCTTCTCTGTTAGGACTTCTGTTAGACTCTGTTAGACTTCTCCATACAAAATGATGAATTTGACTGAATATCAGCCCAACTGTTTCTCAAAGCACACTTCTTTTTCTCTTTTTCCCATCACCTGCCACATACAAGCAAATGCACCATTCTCACAATCACCTCCCCAAAGAGTTTTTTTTTTTTACAAAATGAATATTGAGAAACACAGAAAGAAATATTTTTGAATGTTCAAAGATTCCTTGTGAATTTCAACAGATTTTCTTGCACCCAGTGTACAGGTAGTCCTCAATTTACAACAGTTTGTTTACTGACTGTTTGAACTTACAATGGCACTGAAAAAATGGACTTATGATCATTGTTCACACTTATGATCGTTGCAGCATTCTCATGGCCAGATGATTTACAATCAGATGCTTGACAACAGGTTCATATTTATGATGGTTGCAGTGTCTCAGAGGCCATGTGACCATCTTTTGAGACCTCCTGACAAGCAAAGTCAGTAGGGAAACCAGATTCACTTAACAACTGGGATACTAATTTAACAACTACAGTTGATTCGCTTAACAAATGTGGCAAGAAAGGTTATAAAATAGGACCAAACTCACTTAACAAATTTCTCCTTTAGAAACATACATTCTGGGCTCAATTTTGATCGTAAGTCGAGGACTACCTGCAACCAATTCTGCTTTTCAGATGAAACTTTCAATCTTTTAGCCTGACATAGGGTACCTTGAGCTCTTAGAAATGAAATGAAGAATGTATGCGTGGGGGAGGAGGGCAACAGGATCAGAAGACATGCTTAAATTTACATTGTAGTGAAGAATGCCAAGCTGAAAGGCACCAGGTCATTGTGGTAGCATGTTTCCTGCCAGTAGGTGATGCTGGTAGAAGGAAGGACAAGGACAACAACAGAGGGAAATGCAGGCAAGGAATGGCTCTGTTGGCTATTGGTCTATTGAAATCAAGGAAGTAGAGACAAATTAATGATGACTAATCTAAATCCCATTTATTATTTAAATCCAAGCTCTAAGCACAATAACACCAGACGTACTTCTGGAAGGCAAAACCACAAAATTCTGCCTTATTTATTTCAGTCATGTCATGCACTCAAACTTCCTGGAAAAAGGAGTTATGCTTGGAATGGTCAGCAATAAAAGGAAACAAGGATACCAAAAAAATGGTGGCTAGACACCATCCAAGCCAATACCAGCCAGAAGCCCTATAAGATCAGAAAATGTAGAGTGATTTGACTCATAAAATGCATGAAAACTGGACCCGATTAAATGGGCATTAAGCACAAGAATATTTTTTTTAGCCTATTACACTACATATAGATCCAGCTTTTTTTCCGTCATGGAAACAAGTAATTATGGTTTAATATTGGACTAACGCGTGGGATTGTAGAAATATTTTTGTAAAGAGAATAAACAAAGCTATGTTTGCTTACTTTAGTTGCTTATTTTATTGTGCTTATAAGCCATTCCAATCATAAACAATTCTGTGTTGGATGTAGGGATCCAAGCAGAGCAAATGTTATCCATTTGCTATTGCTGCTGAGGATAAAGATGCCTATCTCTTTGACATGTGAAAATCTGATGAAAAATTGGTTGTTCCGCCTCTGCTCCCCCCCCCAAAGATTTATGAAAGTGTTTGATTTCATGATAAGGCAACAAATCCTGGGAATCTGATATAAAATGGCTGAATGAAAAAGTGATGATTGTGCATTCTGAATTAGCAGCGGGGACTACCTCAGGTACAGGTTGACTGGGAGCACTTTGGACAAGGCTATGTCCCCAAGTTGCTTAAAGCAAAAATCACAAAAGGTTGCTTCACTTATTTCAGTCATGTCAGGCACTCAAATTCACTAGAAAAGGAAGTTATGCTCTGAATAGCTGGTGGTAAAAGGAAATGAGGCTGCCAAAAAACCCTGTGGCTAGATCCCATTTGAAGTATACACTAGCCAGAGTATAAGTAACTGAAAAAACCCATACAAGATCAAAAAATGTGGAAAGATTTTAATTTTAGAAAGGACTATGCACATGACAAAAAACTCAGAAGCAGCCAAGATCAAAATCTAGGACAAAGATGTTGATGTGTCCATAGGGATTACCAAACAACCCTAGCCTTCTCAACACATGGAAAGCCAGGCCAAACATGCTTTGCCACATTATCAATCTACCAATGCAACAGAAAATCTTTAGTTGTACATGTCATGGATAAGAATATTAGTGGAAGGGAGAATGTTTCTCTGTAGCATATTAGAATATCTCTTTATGTATCCACAACCATCTATTTAGATGTTCCCCATTTTTTTTCTAGCGGGAATTGGTTGTATTTGTGTTCTGTATAACTTGGAAGTTTCCAAGTAGTCTATCCTAATTGGCCAGGAAGGCCAGTAGTGGATTGGTTCATTAGGAACCAATCCAAGGAGCCGCTCAAAGGCGGCAAAGTTAAAACAATGTCATTGGCTACAAGCCGGCAGGCAAGCCTCTATAAAAAGGGCTGCCGCGGCTTGAGCCAATGTTCCATTACTGTTGCTGTCAACTAATAAAGAGTTATTTGTTGGAACCCGGTCTACCGCGCTTCTTTTCCGGACGGAACACTGGCGACGAAGGTGGGATCGTCCTAAAGTAGAGACTGAGCATGCGGCGAAAGAACAACCACGCTAGACTAGATGGCTGGTAGCAATGCGCTGCCCGCATCCTTCAACCCCAATGAGGAACATTGGGAGTCTTATATCGATCGCTTCCTGATGTTTCTGGAGAGCAGCGAAATGGAAGAAATTTTGGATCAGTGAAAGAGGGCTGTCTTCCTAACACATTGTGGGCCAGCCATGTTCAAAATGGCAAAGGCATTGGCGAAGCCCAGAGACGTGAAACAGACGACCTGGTCTGAGCTTAACCGAATGCTAAAGGCTCACTACGCGCCGGTTGTCTCAAATCTCATCAAGAGACATGAGTTCTATAAAAGAGACCAGAGGGAAGACGAGACCATTGCTGATTTTGTGGCAGCTCTCCGCCATCTGGGAAGAGCCTGTGAACAACAAAGTAAACTCTTAAACAGACCTAACATAACTGTGGCAGAAGCGATCACAGAAGCCACCGCTGCAGAAGCTGCAAAGAAATCAGAGGCCGCAATGAAGCTGATGAATGCCAGTACTGACACAACAACCTTACAAGAGGGAAGAAGCAAGCTGCCACAACCACACACCACAAAGACCTAGACGAGTCATCAGACATGGAAGAAGATGACGATGAGGTCCATCGCCTGTATGCAAACCAAAAAAGGTGCGAAAGGAGAAGAAATTGGCGGGAATGCGCTGGCTGCGGAGGAAACCACCCCCGAGCCGAGTGTAGGTTCCTTGATGCCATCTGTCGGGCTTGCAAGAAGAGGAGACACATCGAAAGAGTCTGCCGAAATCGTAAGAACAGCAGTCCTAGCAGACATGGTAATTCCCCACCAAGAACTGAACCAAGGCAAGCTGACAGAAAATGAGAGCGCAGCAAAGGAACCAGCAACCGAGAAAAGACTCATCAGACCATCACAATTGGAAGCACACAGACGGAAAGCGGGAGAAAAGTCAAAATTGTAGTGACCATTGAAGGAAGCCCTTGTGAAATGGAGGTCGACTCAGGATCTTTCCTATCAATGGTGTCTTGGAACACAATCAGGCAGTTGGTTCCAAACATAAGACAAAAAGAACTCAATAAACAAAAATTAATTCTCAAAGACTACCAGGAAATTAGGATTCCTGTGGTAGGTCTGGGGCACTTCAAAGTCACTTACAAACAACACGCCGAAGTCCTGCCACTGACTATAGTCGAATGAGACCGTCCCAGCCTTCTGGGCAACGAATGGTTCGCACCATTGGGCATCGGGATGACCGGAGTAAGCCGAATAGCCACAAGCGATTGGGAAGAGAACCTGCTGCACGAATTCCAGGACGTCTTCGACGGCACTCTAGGCAGGTACTGGAGGACCCCAATTTCCTTTAGTTTAGATCCCCAGATAACACCAAGAAGGTTAAAGGCCAGACGAGTCCCCTTTGCATTAAACCCCAAAATAGATGAACAATTAAACAAATTGATTGTACAAGGGGTCACAGAACCAACTGACCACGCTAGGTGGGAGACACCAATAGTAACACCTGTAAAACCTGACGGGTCTGTGCGCATCTGCGGAGACTACAAGGCTACCTTGAACCATGCGCTGCAGCAGAGCGCATATCCGGTACCAGTCGTGCAGCACTTACTGCACTCACTTGAGGGAGGAAAATTTTTTGCGAAACTCGATTTGGCTCAGGCATATCAGCAGCTTCCAGTAGACCCAATAACGGCTGAGGCACAAACAATAGTAACTGATAGAGGGGCATTCAAATGTAATAGACTTCAATTCGGAGTGAGCGTTACCCTAGGCGTCTTCCAAAGCCTCATGAAATGCCTATTAAACGGAATAAAAGGGGTCGTTTCATACTTTGATGATGTCCTAATTTCAGCAAAAACACGACCCAATTAGAAGCAAGACTAAGAGAAGTGCTAACCAAATTTAGAGAATCTGGCGTAAAAGTAAAAAAGGAAAAATGCTGCCTGGCTACTGACCGCGTCGAATTTTTAGGGTATTTAATTGACGAACAAGGTATTCACCCAACAGAAAAAAAAGTCAAAGCAATTAAAGATGTACCCAGGCCTAGAAATAAAACAGACTTACAGGCATTCTTGGGTCTGATCAATTTTTATAACGTATTCCTCCCCCACAAAGCAACGATAGCAGAACCATTGCACCGTTTGCTGGATAAAAAAACTGTCTGGACTTGGGGTCACAAAGAACAAAAAGCATTTCAAAGCATAAAAGACTTGTTAACCTCAGACACTGTTCTTATTCAGTTTAGTAATATACTTCCCTTGACAGTTACCTGTGACGCCTCACCTTTCGGAGTCGGTGCCATCCTGAGCCACCAATTACCTGATGGGAGAGAGGCACCCATCGCCTTTTACTCGAAAATGCTCTCCAAAGCGGAACGCAGCTATAGCCAGCTAGACAGGGAGGCCCTGGCAATCGTCACCGGAGTTAAACGTTTTCATGAATACCTCAATGGGAAGACATTTTCCATTGTGACTGACCATAAACCGTTGCTGGGGATTTTGGCTGGGAACAAACTTACACTGAACATTCTATCGCCACGGATGACTAGGTGGTCAGAATTCCTGGCCGCCTATTCAAATACCTTGCTGCATCAACCCGGGAAACAAATAACCACGCAGACGCTTTAAGTCAAGCACCTTTACCAACAATAGAGGACGACCCAGCTCCATCCACCGCCGCCCTACAAGTAGAGACCTGCCCTGAACTCCCATTGTCTGCCAATGATGTCACCAGAACCATGGCGAAAGACCCATTGACTACCCGCGTTTTGACTTGGGTAGGTAAAGGCTGGCCGGAAAGCCAAAAAACTGAAGGTTTTAAACCTTTTCAGACTAGACAGACTGAACTGTCAATACAAAAAGGGTGTTTATTGTGGGGAGATCGGGTGGTAATTCCATCCAAACTGCAAGAAGAGGTGTTGGGCATGCTACATGAGGGCCACCCAGGCATAGTAAAAATGAAAAGCCTGGCCAGGAGCTATGTCTGGTGGCCTGGTTTAGAGAAGGATATTGAACACTGGGTTGCAACATGCCACAAGTGTCAAAGAGCTAGACCCACACCACCGCAAACTCCCATACAGGACTGGGAGACCCCACGAGGCCCTTGGTCTTGAATCCATATTGATTTTGCAGGACCAACTAGGGGCAATATGTTTTTAATAGTCGTAGATGCATGTTCATATTGGTTAGAGGTCCACAACATGTCGTCCACAACAACCGACGCTGTTATAAAACAGCTAAACAAATTGTTTGCAACTCATGGTTTACCTGATGTATTAGTATCCGACAATGGGCCACAACTAACGGCTATACAATTCGAACAGTATTTAGCATCTTTAGGTATACGCCATGCACTAACCGCGCCGGCCCACCCGGCGGCGAATGGTAGGGCCGAGCAAATGGTCAGATTTACAAAAGAAGGCCTAGAAAAAATGGACCAGGGGGATGTCCAAGACAAGCTGAACCGCTTACTTACACTACAACACATCACTCACAGTAGTACAACGAACAGGAGCCCAGCAGAACTATTAATGGGGAGAAAACTCAGATCCCATTTAGATAGATTACACCCAAATTACACTTGTGAGAAACCCCCTGACTCGTCCAGCCGATACTGTACTTTTGAAATCGGCGACCTAGTCTATGCAAAGAATTTACCGGGGACCCTCTTTGGCTTCCAGCCACAATCATACAAGTAACAGGCCCCCAGTCCTACCGACTAACCGTGGACGATGGAAGAGAGTGGAAGCGGCACATAGACCAGCTTCCTTCCCGCAACATCGAGTGCAAAACAACCGTGCAACCTCAAATAATAAAAATCGACGAAAACAAAACCAAGGGGGGGGGGAACACAAACAAATAAAAAAGGGTACAAAAATGAACCTTTAAAAGTAAATCCAGAACATCTAACCAACCAAAAAGAGCACTTACGGTTAGATGAAACCATTGGAAGTAGTCCGAACAAAAGGGAAGCCGTTCTGGAAGGGGCCAGCCAGGCCACTCAACCAGCCTGGTTGAATCAGGAGGAGCGGCAAAACCACCGGCCTGAGAAACTCAAGCGGTAGCGGCAATGCTGACTCACCCTTCCAGGCGGTTCCATGGAGACAAGCCGGAGAGACAGAGATCCCAACCGAACCGCTTGAAGTCCTAGGCGAGAATGAGCTGCGCAGGTCAACTAGGACCAGAAGAAGCCCCACCTACCTGCGCGACTACGTCACTCACGTAGGACTGAACTAAAGGGAGAGGGGTGTTCTGTATAACTTGGAAGTTTCCAAGTAGTCTATCCTGATTGGTCAGGAAGGCCAGGAGTGGATTGGTTCATTAGGAACCAATCCAAGGAGCCGCTCAAAGGCGGCAAAGTTAAAACAATGTCATTCGCTACAAGCCAGCAGGCAAGCCTCTATAAAAAGGGCTGGCGCGGCTTGAGCCAATGTTCTGTTACTGTTGCTGTTAACTGATAAAGAGTTATTTGTTGGAACCCGGTCTACCGCACTTCTTTTCCGGACGGAACAATTTGCACCTTCAGTCTCTCATTTATAGGGTTTCCTGTCCCTTCTAGACACACTTTTCCTTCAGGATTTCAAAACCTAGTATAATAACTTGGCTGTTCTCTATTTTTCCTCACTTTGCCATGATGAATTCAAGGATAACATGGGTACTTTTTCTGAAGATTCCATATACCTTTTATTCAACTAATTTCTTCTTGTTCTAAGAAGTAGGTGCAAGACTATAGATCCTGCAGTTCCTTCTTCTACCTTCTGTGAAATCCATGAGGAGAACATGAGATCTCTAACTCTTTGCCAAATTAGATTTGCAACATATGTCAAGGTAGTTAATTACCCCATTCTTATGAAACTTCCATGTTGCTCAAGTATTCTGATCGATGCAAGCAAAGAATTTTGATAATTCTAATTAAAATAGAATGTGCCATTTGGTAGATTAATACATTTCTGTCTCATCAGCTGCCTGCACACTTAAAACAAGCGGATAGCCTGTAGTTTTGTTCTGTGGCCTGCTTCACAATGACCAGAGATTGTGCACAGTCTACCAATTTTAGATCTGCTTAACACTTGCTGCTGGAAGAAATGTCCTTTGCAGTTCCTCTCTACCACTGAATGTTCCAGATTGCCTGTTAATAGTACCCACAGACATTTTGAAAACATTTACCTTAGGAAATTCTTCCTTTTGGGAGAGTAAATATTTTGTTGTCTATCCAAACAAAATATCCAAAATATTTTGTTGTCTATCCAGGAAGAGTGAGGATGACAAGAGAGAAAAATGGGATAAAACAGGTGGAGTGTGTGTGGGAGAAACGTCTCCAAAACTAGGAAGTAGACAAAAAGATTAGCTCTGCAGTTTTTGCTTAAAAGTTGCAAATCTGCAAGGATCTGGTAAATGAGAGCTTATATTGTTGAAATACATTGTACATGCAGGTTTTCTTCAAGATACAGGATCAAATCTAAAAGACTTGCCATTATGACACTGGTTTTGAACAACTCTAGGGCAGTGTTGTTGTTTTTTTCAACCTTGGCAACTTTAAGCTGGCTGAGAAATTCTGGGAATTAAAATCCACACGGTCGAGAAACATCGACCTGGGTTAAAATGCGTCTGGCTATTTTGAGTTCAGTGGGTTGTGTGAATGAATCTAGAGATCTGGATGAATTCAGGGAAGCATGGTTCATTAAACCAAGGGTTACTGTGTCGTGCAAACACGCCGCTTCCTCAGAAGTGATAAATACTTCTCCTCAAATAATTTAGTTGCTCATAATGACAACTCAACCGGCGCAGACTAATAAAAACTACACAACCCAAGATGCATCCTTGTGCGGAGGCCCCTCACTTGACGCGGCGCATGACGGGGCAAAGAAGACCTTTCTCCTCCGCGGTCCTCTGCCCATGACGTCACACCAACTCCCTCGCCGGCCGCTATAGCATTGCAACCACGCAGTTTCGCTCGGCCCGAAGCAACTTTCTTTTCCGTTTTCTCCGGAGTTCCGGCTGGCACTTGGAAAGGCCAATGCGCGTTTTGGATCCGCGCGTTCTCCGCCAATTGGAGGGCTGGGGGGGCGGTATCTCTGGAGGAGCCCATCGAGCGCTCAGCTGAGTATTGGAGTCCGACAACGGCCCCCTGGGAGAGGAGGCGTGCTTGGTGTTTTTTTTTTTTTGTATTTTTTTTTAAAGGGCCAGTCGCGGAAGAAAGTTGCGGGCAGAGTTTCCTGAAGGGTGTGTGTGTGTGTGTGTGTGTGTGTGTGTGTGCGCTGCTTCTTCGGACTCCCTGATTGGTCCTTGTCCAGCCCGTTCAGGGTTGGCAAGCAGAGCGCCGCGCCTTGGTTGGGGCCGACCGTCTGGGGAGCCTCTGGCCGCAGAATGGAGCAGGCAGCGCCTAAAAGGTAACGGTCAGGGCCTCCCCTCCGTTCCCGTGAGACTGAGGAAGAGGAGGAGGCGGCGGCGGCGGCGGCGGCAGCAGCAGCAGCGAGATTTATTTTGGGCGGAAGGAAGAAGGCCGGTGTAGGCCGCGTGCTCCGCAGTCCGCCGCTCCTCGAAACCTGGAGTCCCCGGACATCCGGCAGGCCTCCCGGCTTGAGGTGTCCCTCGCATTTGGTTCACCCCCTCGGCGCTTGTAGGGGGCGTGAGGGGGAGGCTCATCCGCCCTACTTCTGGATGGCACCGAAGGGAGGCTTTCCCAGCCATTCTCAGCGGGATGCCTAGAGGAGATGGGAGTTGTAGTCCCATAGACTGGAGGGCATTCTGTGCTGGCTAGAGGAGATGGGAGTTGTAGTTCCATAGACTGGAGGGCATTCCTGGCTGGCCAGAGGAGATGGGAGTTGTAGTCCCATAGACTGGAGGGCATTCCTGGCTGGCTAGAGGAGATGGGAGTTGTAGTCCTAAAGATTGGAGGGCATTCCTGGCTGGCTAGAGGAGATGGGAGTTGTAGTCCCATAGACTGGAGGGCATTCCTGGCTGGCTAGAGGAGATGGGAGATCTAGTCCCATAGATTGGAGGGCATTCTGTGCTGGCTAGAGGAGATGGGAGTTGTAGTTCCATAGATTGGAGGGCATTCCTGGCTGGCTAAAGAATATGGGAGTTGTAGTCCCATAGACTAGAGGGCATTCCTGGATGGCTAGAGGAGATGGGAGTTGTAGTCCCATAGACTGGAGGGCATTCCTGGATGGCTAGAGGAGATGGGAGATCTAGTCCCATAGATTGGAGGGCATTCCAGGCTGGCTAAAGAGATGGGAGTTGTAGTCCCATAGATTGGAGGGCATTCTGGGCTGGCTGGAGGAGATGGGAGATCTAGTCCCATAGACTGTAGAGCATTCCGGACTGGCTAGAGAGATGGGAGCTGTGGTCCCATAGACTGGAGGGCATTCCTGGCTGGCTAGAGAGATGGGAGATTTAGTTCCATAGATTGGAGGGCATTCCTGGCTGGCTAGAGAGATGGGAGCTGTAGTCCCATAGACTGCAGGGCATTTCTGGCTGGCTAGAGAGATGGGAGATTTAGTTCCATAGATTGGAGGGCATTCCTGGCTGGCTAGAGGAGATGGGAGCTGTAGTCCCATAGACTGGAGGGCATTCCTGGCTGGCTAGAGGAGATGGGAGCTGTAGTCCCATAGACTGGAGGGCATTCCTGGCTGGCTAGAGAGATGGGAGATTTAGTTCCATAGATTGGAGGGCTTTCCTCCTGGGATAAGGCTGTTTTATGTGTAAAGAAACCCTGAATGCACAACCCTTGGAGAGAAATGGGCTTTTCTTGTTCCCACATACACAAGTAGTATGTGGCTGTGTGAGGCTTTCCTGCCTGCTTTCTTCGGGAAAAAACGGTAAATTACTCACTTAGCATTCCTTAATCATTCACTCCTTAGTATGGCAGTGTGATTGTATTGATTATGTGCCATCACGTCGTTTTGACTCCTAGTCACCACATCGATAGATTTTCTCCTTGATAATCGTATCCATAACCCTGACATCTCTGACGTCTCCCAGTGCTCCCATTGCCATTGAAACTGAATCCATCCACCTTGCTGTTGGTTGCCCTCTTTTTTTCTTTCGTCCATCCTTCCCAGCAGTACATCTTTCCAGAGAGCTGGATTTTTGCATAATGTGTCCCAAATAAGGTAATTTGAGCCTGGCCCTTTGTATGGCAGTAAAATTATATTATATGGAAGCTTCAACATACCGTTCATATGTCCTTGGTGTGCTCTGTGTTGTGCTTAAGCTCACGCAGAAATAAAGACCTCCCACCAGCCCTAATCCTAGTTTGGTAGTAATGGGAAAAGAGATTAATCTCTCATGAAATATGTATTCATACTACCCACCTAAGACCTTCCTGCTGGTGCCTCCCTGGGGCAGAAAATATACCCCCAATGGTTCTCTGGTAAATGACCACCAGTAAGGCATTTGACTCCGTCTTCATGAAAGTACATGAAAATAGAAACTTGGGAAATCTGTGCATGTTGGTATTACCACAATGGGTTTTGAAAATACGTGCTTGAAATGGACAATGGCAGAAGACTGTGCCTTAAATTGTGTTTTTGTTCACATTGAATTGCCACAATACATTTACAAGGGCTGTAGCTGAGAAGTTGATCAGTCATGAAATCGTGAACTTTTGAATAATGGAAACATTGTTTTAGAAGCAGTATTCTACAAATACATAAACATTGCATTTGCAAAATATTTTCAGAAAAAAACAATATTTATTGTATTATCAATATAATATTATCATCTCCTTGAAAGGAGTGTTACTGATTGGAGGTACATGTACAAGAGGGGGATTCAAAACTAATTCAAGTAAAACATGCAGTAAGTCATTAAAGATTAAGAGTTTTAAAATTATAAATAACACATAATGCCTGTAAACATATAAACAATCTCCTTGAAAGGGTAAGCTATTTCTTTCATAGTGGGATGAATGCTCTTTGATAGAATGACTGGTGGCACTTAAGAAAATAATTTATATAGAGAGTTTCCATATTGTTATGCAACTACACTAAAAAGGAAGTTGATATTAGTGGGTGTGCTTAATGTTTTTTTTTATCCTGTGCTGCTTAGGTTAATGAGTTTATTAAATCTTTAAGCTGGCCATGATTAAGCACCTACAGCTCTTTTTTTCTGTCATTTTAGATTTGGATTAAATTCCAATTTCCTCACCTCCAGAAATTGTCATCCTGTTTATTTTTCCATTTGTAAATTATATGAGCCCTGACTATATAGTTATTGGAACTTTCCTTTGGAATCTTTCTGACACAGCCTGTCTTTTACAGTACCACCTATTTCATTTAAAACTGCTTGAAAACATCATGGTGCGAAATTAACTAATCTGGATAGCCATCATGTTGCTCCTTTTTTTCTTTCTTTACCTGGATTTTTTTCTGTTCCTGGTAAGAATTAAGAGTTTCTATCATTAGTTAAGCCTTGTAGTTGAGCATCAGCTTAGTTGGACAGAAATTCCATGCAGGTGAATGAATGAGCTGTTGGAAGAGGGACTCCAATACCAAGGAGGTGCTAGAAAAACAAGACCATTTCATTTGTGTTCAACATAATGCTATATATAATACATCTCTTATTGTTTCCTGTGTTAGCCTTCAGTAATTTAATAGAATCTCTATGGGTTCTTTCTTAAGTTTATCTTTTCCTTTCAACTGTACTGGTATGCTTCTGAACGGAAGTTGTAGGATACCCAGTGTTAGTTTTATGACATGCGTGACCATATCAAAGTATTTGTTGCTATTTAATTTGAGAAAAAGATGAGATAATGAGCAAAATATAATTTTTGACTCTAAAAATTATATGCTCTTTTAGCACAGTAGGCTATATACAAGTTTTGTAGATTCAAGCATTGAAACCACACCCTTGTGCAAATGTATACTGCACTAAAAATAGGAGGAACATTGTTAAACCTAAACCAGAGTAGCACATAAAATATACTATTAGCATGAATCCTCACAACCATATATGGTATCTAACTTCTGAGCATATCAAGATTCTCAAGGAAAAAAGAGAATGTTCACATGCAGAGGTATTTGTTGTTTCTTTCTTTAAAGCTGTTTTATTGGAGTAAATATGAACATTACCTTGGTTACCAATTGGAAAAGAGGTTTTCAGTATAAAGTCTTATAAAATATAAACACAGATTAAGAACCAGCAGTCTTTGGAGACATAAAGAAGCAGTGATGAATGTTTGGGCTGAATGGCTGTGGTCTAGTTTTATTTGTCCTGATATTCTGGTAGCAACTGCGTGATATTTTCAGGGGCAGAAGGAGCTGCTTTGTGATGTACCTCTGGGCAATTCACAGCAGTTAATCTGGTCTGACCGAGCTCTTGATTAGGACTTGTCAACTGATATCTGATTAATCCACGTGACAGGCATCCAAAGAAGTTGGTTCCTGATTGATTTCTCATCTTTAATGTATAGTGATTACCAGAGAAGTATTAATAAGTCAGATTTCCGCCTTATATGTCATAATAGTAAGACAAATCAAGACCATGTTGACAAATCTAAATACATCTGTCCAGTTCATAAGCATCTTTAAAATCTCAATAAATATTATTTCAAACTATGGAGTTTGCACTAATAACTAGAAGTTTTTACATTTACATTTCTAACTTTAAAAACATGAATAATACTGTATTATTCAATAACTTTTCTATGCTCAGAAAAAAAATACTTGAAAATTCCCACATGTATATATTCTCCTCCTCCTCCTGCTCTTCCTCCTCCATCTCCTCCTCCTTTATCCCATTGTGTAATGTGTCTTGGGTATCTGCACAGGATACAGAAAAATATTTTTTTCTTTAATTTGCAATAAAGATGATTTCAGACATTGCAATAAAGGACAGCTGTGTATGCCTATTTGAAAATGAATTCCATTAAGTCATGCAGGATATTCTCAGAATGCTTTTTGGAAAAGTGTTGTTATTGCTTGTGGAGCAAGAAAATAATAACAATTCCTGTTTTATAGATTCTACCAGGATGACTGAGTCAGTTGCTTTCATTCAGTTTTAGGAAGAAGGTTATGGTAAACCATTTCTGCAAATGCTATCAAGAAAACTTCAAAGAGTTGTCTGTGCACACATGCATGTATGCATACAAAATAAAACAAAACTAATTGAACATATAATAATTTGAGTTTCCTTTTCCCCTATCTGGTAAATTACTATAGCATCTGCACTATATAAATTTTTAACAGACCTGGAATTCAAGATAGAATTCAACTGTTGGACTTCTTGCAAACTAAATACAAACTTAAACTGGAGAGACCTTAGAACAGCTTATTTTGAGTGATGATTCAGAGATACAGTATTTCTTCTAATTCCATGATGGCGAACCTATGGCACTCTGGGCATGGAGTTATTGCCCCAGCTCAGCTCTGCGCTTCCACTCGCAGGTGGGGGGCACACATGGAGGCAGTGTGTGCCTGTGCGGGGGTGGCCTGCACACGGGGCCACATGTATGTAAGGGGTGGGGGATCATGTGTGCGGGGAGGCAAGGTGCACGCACGCAAGGTGCACGCATTTTGGGGATGCGCGCACATGTGCACTTTAGGCACTTGGTGCCAAAAAAGTTAGCCATTACTGTATCTAGTTCATGAGTGTAATAATGTTATAGTCTAAGAAAACAAACACAAATTTTAGTTTGTATACTTCTTGAAATGTATCACATAGGTCATAGTTTATCCCTTTTATATTTTGCCATGTAAATATTCTTATCAGTCTTGAGCTATACTGCCTTGGGATTAGTTTTGTCTTGTTTATGTGAGATCAAACAGCTTTTCAAAGCTCTGTATGTGAGAGATGTATGATTTCTAATGAATGACAAATAAATACAAATTTTAAATGTTACAAATTGTGATGTATTATAGTGGACTAATTTCTGTGTTAGAATTTGTAGCATATATATGGAAAAGGACACAATTTAATTTTAATTTATATTGTGTTCCAATCCACGTGGGATTCTGAGTAGCTTGCCTTATGATAGATGTTGATAAATAATATTAAGGAGAAAGCAAAAATGTCTTAGGGAACAAACAACCACATTCCAACCTATAACAGACATGTGCCCCCATTTTTATTCCTGAGGCTCTCTGGAATAGCCAAGTTTGATGGCTTTCCAATAAAGTGGCAGTCAGTTGCACAATTGTTGGTTTGCTTTCCCTTTGTAGAGATTTTATCCTCCCCAAGCTATGATTTGCTTCTTTCTGTTATTTCCCCTTTGTGTGCTTAGTTGTCCACTGAAACTGTTTTCAAGTGAGCAATTGATTTCTTCTAAATGGGATGCCCTTGTGTTTAAGAATTGTAATTTTTACATTAACATATGAAAATCTTAATTTATATTTTGAGAATAATTAATTATAGATAAATAAAATACTAGAAGTTAGTCTTTTGGGGGGGAAGGTATGTAGTGCACATTGAAACTCTGTAGCTTTCTATTTATTAAGAAAATAAAAAAGCAGATTTAGTAATTAAAGATAGAAGTAAATTGAAAATTACTAATTATAGACTATTTCAAATATTTTTATGTTTTTATTAGCAAGCTTAAAAAGCTCAGTGAAGACAGCTTGACTAAACAGCCTGAAGAAGTATTTGATGTCTTGGAGAAACTTGGTGAAGGGTATGTACAATTTTGTATATATAGGGGTGTATGGATGGCTATGGAAATTTAATACATGTATTATGCAAATATAATGGAAAGTAGTGAGCTTGATTGTGAGTTGAAAAATCTTCCATATTTGGACAAGTGCCTATATCCAGCCCAGTGGTGGAATTCAAATTTTTTTACTACCGGTTCTGTGGAAGTGGCTTATTTGGTAGGTGTGACTTGTGGTCATGTGACTGGGTGGGTGTGGCTCAGTGGTCATGTGACTGGGTGGGTGTGGCTTAGTGGTCATGTGACGGTGGGCATGGCTTGGTGATCATGTGACTGGGTGGGCGTGGCCAACTCAATATCACTCACATCAAGGGGTGCCTCACCTGGCCCTTCCCCTCCCAGCCATTCCTTGTCACCCAGCCTCAACGTATCTATAGTTCTGTAAAAATGTTGTTCATCTTTTTTGACTTCATCATCTGCATACTATAGATGTACTTTCATGGACCATTGAAAGGAGGAAATGGCTCAAATGCTTTACTCAAGAGTGTGGTAGGCAACAGGCTTTTAAGGGGCTGCCACAAAGAAAGGGGGATAATGTATTTTCCAAAGAAGCAGAATGCAAACAAGAAGCAATGGATGGAAACTGAACAAAGAGAAGCAACCTAAAACTAAGGAGAAACTTCCTGACAGTGAGAACAATTAACCAGTGGAACTACCTGTCTCCAGAAGTTCTGGGTGCTCAATCACTGGAAGTTTTAAAAAAAAGACTGGACAGCCATTTCTCTGAAATGGTATAGGGTTCACCCCAAGGTCCCATCTAAGTATTATTCTGACACTTTTCCCAGGATTTCTACTCAGAGTTTGACATCCTCAGTTTTCTTGCCTGAGCTGGGGTTGGACTAGAAGACCTCCAAGGTCCCTTTCAGCTCTTGTTAAACACGTGTGTATTTTATGCTCTGGATTATTAACATTGAATGCATGTAAACCCTGAAAAGTATGTGGTAGCAAAAGAAAGGCAGAAAAATCATTCTAGATGTAGGGACAGTATAAGATATTAACACATGATAAATAATGGAACAATTAAAAATAATAGCACACAGTTTTATCTCTCTTCCTATTTCTCTCTCTCTCTCTCTCTCTCTCTCTCTCTCTCTCTCTCTCTCTCT
>BLBF01000002.1:28180935-28202031 GCA_015471245.1 Laticauda colubrina
CTCTCTCTCTCTCTCTCTCTCTCTCTCTCTCTCTCTCTCTCTCTCTCATACACACACACACAGAGCACTTAACACACAAACATTCTGGAAACAGCTCCTTTAATTTTCTCCAAGGCTTAAGTGAATTCTTTTACATTGCAAAAGTACTCCAAGGCTCCATTCACCCCACCCCTCTGTCAGTCTACACTCTTTCTCACTCCAGGCACTTTACTCACATGGGGAAAGTGATACTTGCAGCATCCATGCCTTTCTTCCTTTTCCCTGGGGAGAAAGAGGACGTGGGGAACGGAAAGCTAGGAGAGTGATTGCAAGTGGGCAACCGGATTGGGGGTGTGGTCAGCCAGGGATTGCCACCGGTTCGGCGACCCATGCCAAATAACCACTACCGGTTCGTCCGAATAGGTGCGAACTGGTCGAATAGCACCTCTGATCCAGCCTAATGAGATTGTGTATAGGTAGACCTTGCTTAACTATGATAATTGGAACCTGAAACTTTAATCATTAAGCAGTGTGGTTGTAAATCAAAACTTCATGTGATTGTATTTGTTGGCAGTTCTGATAATCCCAGTTGCCATTGTTAAGCAAGGATCTTACATGACTGCAACTTGCAACTTCTTGCCAGCTCCTCCCTTGACTGTGCTTGTCAGAAGTCAGCAGAGAAGGTTGTAAATTGTAGTCATGTAACTTTGGGCACTGCAATGGTTGTAGAGCTGATCTTAAGTACCATTTGTTCAGTTCTGTTTTAAGTTTGAATGGTCAGTGAATGAGTAGTTGTTAAATGACCAGCTGTATAATAAAGTAAAACTTACAAATTGCTCAGTGTAATAAGCTCAGTGGTGTATTCTTAATATATAAAAATAATGGCAAAGTGTGATTTTGATTAAAGGAGAAGATAATTTTTTTGTGAGAGAATGTATAGTTTCAAACTAGGTATACCTCAGAGGCTCCAATTATGCCTGCCACTTAAGCTGAACTTGTCCCATATATATCCTAAGTTGACTAATATTTTCCACAAATGCAATTATAATTGTGGGCAAACTACCATGCTGCTGTATTCCCTTGTTCATTGGATAAGAACTCCAGAAACATATAACTTGGAGGACTCTCTCCCCATTTCAGTATTTGTCTACCTGGTACCTGCCATAGAAGAGAAAGATGGATGAAGACAGAGAATAGGATCTGTAGCATCAATTAAATCTGTTACACCACCAATCCCTATCGAGCCATTGCAGGGGACTTCTAAACTTTCTTTGCAATGATTAGGAAGGCATTTACAATGATTGCCAAAACATAAGTAATTGTGTGCTTACTGGTCAGTCTTTCCATGGTTAAGCCCATGTCACACCGCCCAACGGATGCAAAAAGGACACAGCAGACGAGCAAAATGTTCCATCCGTTGTTATCCGCTCTCAAAAGGGGCAAAAATTTGCATAACCAGAGCGGATAACACGGACGTGGGGAGGATGCAGGGCGGATGCAAAGTGGATGCGGAACGGAAGCCTAGCGGATGGGAGCGGATGGCACATCCGCAGGGCTTCCGGGGGGCCTCAGCGAAGCGGACGCAGAACGGATACAGCGGATACAGAACGGACGCCGAGCGGATGAAGCGGATGCACAGCGGATGCACAGCGGAAGCCTAGCGGATGCCTGGCGTTAATTGCGCATGCGGGTAGGATGCATTGCGTCAGCCCCGCGGATATAACGGAAGCAGCTCGGAAGCAGGACGCCATTCAGAGGAAAGACCTGCTGCCGGACGGATTGGCTGCCTTGCCTGCCCTGCCTGCATGTCTGCCTGCCAGCCTTGCTGCCAGCCTTGCTGCCAGCCTCCCTGCCAGCCTGCCTGCCAGCCAGCCAGTCTGCCTGCCAGCCTTGCTGCCTGCCTTCCTGCCAGCCTTGGTTCATGTCTGCCTGCCAGCCTTGGTGCCTGCCTGCCTGCCAGCCTTCCTGCCAGCCTTGGTGCCTGCCTCCCTGCCAGCCTTGGTGCCTGCCTTGGTGCCAGCCTTCCTGCCAGCCTTGGTGCCTTCCTGCCTGCCAGCCTTCCTGCCAGCCTTGGTGCCTTCCTGCCTGCCAGCCTTGGTGCCTGCCTTCCTGCCAGCCTCCCTGCCAGCCTTGGTTCCTGCCAGCCTCCCTGCCAGCCAGCAACCCACAACCATGCGGAAGCACAGCAAGCCTCAGCCATCTGCTGCCAGCCGTGGCAAGAGGGACAGGGCTACCATCCTGCTCCCTGGCCCTCACTCTGGTTCTCCTGGGGCTTCTGCAGCACGGGCTCGCTCTTCTGGGGCTGGCACTTCTGCTGCTTCTGCTTCTGCTTCTGGAGGAGCTGATGACAAGCACTCCAGCACCAGCCACCTCCACAGCACCTGCACCCTTCACCCCTGAGACTGAGCAACCAAGAGGAGTGCCAGAGACTCTTTTTTGTTTTATAGCTTGTTGTTACTAAATTCTATTTATGATTCACACACTTGCTTCATTTCTTTTTTTTTAATAAAGTCTTGCTGGAAATTTTTAGAAATGGTTTAATCCTTTGCAGGCTTGTGGGATGGGTAAGGATAGCTTTGGGATGGGTTAGGATACCTGTAGTATGGGTAATACCTGTGGGATGGGTTAGGATAGCAGTGGAATAGATAAACCTCCAGTGCAAGCATAGTGGGACTGTATGGTCCACCCTCCCAGGTGCCACACCTACGGCCCTTTATTATCAATAATAATGTAATAATTATCCACACATGTCAATATAAACACAACTCTTTATTAAACGCCCTGTTCATTGTTGGCCAACCAAACATACATGGCCCAATCTCATCCGTGTGATGAGACAGGCTGAAGGAAGCATCCATTAAGCATCTACCATCCTGTCTTGCCACTCCACTGCTCCAGCTGGGGAGTTGCACCATTGTCTCAGGAGGTTGCGCTGCTTCTTCGCTTCATGTGAGGCTCTGTTAGGGCCTTGCACATCCTCAGTGTCGATCAGGTTTTGCCCTTGCCTCCATTCCCCAGGCTCCATGTCCCATTGCCTTGCTGGAGGTCCACGAGCCTGTTCTGCAAGACTGGGTAGCGGGTGCGCATGAGATTGTGCAGGATGCAGCAAGCTTCCATGATCCTCCTCACGGTCTCTGGGCAATGCTGCATGGTGGTGAGAAGTACCTGGAACCTGTTGGCCAGGATGCCAAAGGCGTTCTCCACCACCCGCCTTGCCCTGGACAGCCTGTAATTGAAGATCCTCTCTTCACAGGTGAGGAGTCTGGAAGTGTAGGGCTTCATGAGGTAGGTTGTGAGGGAGAAGGCGTCATCCCCCACGATGAAGTAGGGCACATCTTGTGTGTCGTTGGGCAGGGGTTCTGGATCTGGGAAGTCCACGATGAGGTTGCCTTCCAGCTCCTCCTTGAGGTGACTGGCGTTGTATACCTGGGCATCTGAAGATGAGCCGTTGCCTGAACTTGAACTTGTAGTCAGCATCGACCATGGCAAAGAGGATGATGATGAAGAAGCCCTTGGAGTTGAAATAAGTTGACCCTGACTTGGCTGGAGCTTTGCAGGCCACGTGCTTCCTATCTATGGCTCCAACGGTATGTGGTAAGTTCCACTTCTGATACCACTGCTCTGCAACTTTCTTCCATCCTTCTTCAGTGGAGGGGTACTGGAGGAACTCCTCCTTGTATTCTTCGA
Organism: Laticauda colubrina; assembly: GCA_015471245.1. Taxonomy (NCBI): domain Eukaryota; kingdom Metazoa; phylum Chordata; class Lepidosauria; order Squamata; family Elapidae; genus Laticauda; species Laticauda colubrina. The sequence goes on from BLBF01000002.1 coordinate 28,184,602, forward strand.
TGATGGCCTGCACCACTTCTCTGACCACAATGCTGATGGTGTTGGATGGCACCCTCCAGCCGTACTGCATGCTCCTGTAGGAGGTCCCTGAGGCCAGGTGGTGCAGAGTGAGTGCCACCTTGAGCCCAGGTTCCAGGCTGGGCCGGAATCTGGTGTTTGCCTTGGTCATCCTGGGTGTCAGCCGCTGCACAACTTCGTCAAACATGGCTGGAGGCATCCTCATGAAGTTCTGGAATGCCCGAGTGTCTTCGTTCCTGAGCTCCACCATCAGCTTGTTGTACAATCCGTCCTCTGCTCTTCTGGCGAACCATCTTCGGATCCAGACTCTTTTTGGGTGGCTCCTTTTCTTCTCGCAGTAGAGTTCACAGAGCCTGCAGATGGCTTCGCACTGTTGCAGAATGATGGTGGCTGCCGAAAGGACTTTGTTACAATCCACGGTGGACATGACTGGATGCTGTGGAAGAGGAAGAGCCAGATGAAGGCTGCAGAGGTCTGCACCGCTGGGCTGCTGTTCTGAAAGTGAGATGCAGGCGAGTTGCTCCCCCTTTTTATAGGCAGTATAGGTTTTCCGCTAGGCATCCTCTAGGCATCCTCTAGGCATCCTTAATATCCGAGATAGGTCCCCTCTGCAAACGTTTTTTCTGTTTTAAACGCTTTGTTTCTATTCTGCATCCGCTAGGCATCCGTTCTGCATCCGTTCCGCTTCCTCCCTGCGCCCAGGCGGATGCAGAACGGATGCCTCGCAGATATAGCAGATGCGTAGTGGATGCAGAACGGATGAACTGGATACATTTTCCGCGCAAAAGTTTTGGGCAGCCAAAAACTTTTGGAGCGGATGAAATGTCAATAAACGGATGCTGGACGGATAGAGAGGAAGCCAAACGGAGGCAGCGAGTACATCGCGTTTTCGAACGGATGGCAAGGTTTTTTGTCCGTTTTACATCCTCTTTGCATCCGTTGGTTCAGTGTGACATGGGCTTTAGCTGTGCCACTGGTTCTTTCAGAGAGAGAGTTCCTGGCATTACCAGTTTCTCCAGTAGCCTTATTTTTCTTTGCAATACATACCTTTCCCTTGGCTTATCTAGCTTATATTTATTGATTTGTAGGAGATCCTCAAACCACACATTAAGAACTGTCTTAGATAAATGTTAATTCTGAATAACACTTTTTAATTATAAAATGAAGAAAATGATTAAGAAAAATCATTAACATTAAAATGAATTCTGCTATTAGGCAAGTATATAGGGAAGAGAAAGACCTAACATCATCATTGGAAGAAATCAATGAATACTCCAAGAGAGAAGAGATGGGAAGTTTAAAAAATAAAAGGAATGAAGTAGTATATAGACATAATGAGAGGAGAGATGATTTGCAGGAGTAGAAAGACATAAGACAGGTATAGGAAATTGTATTGATTCAAACTAGATTTATCTGTACACTCTCTTCTTTTTACATCTTTTTTTTTAAAGTTAAAAATACCTGTTCTGCGTTTAACATAGGAATAGCATGATGGGCAGATATTTATAAAAATGCATATGTTGGGGGAAAGTGTGTATAAAAAGCCTAAAAGAAAGCTAAAGGTTAAGAAAAAAAATGTGTGCACTCTTCTCATCATCTTGATTTGCATATTAATTGTGTAATTGCTTACGTGCCATCAAGTAGTGTCAACTCTTTGCAACCATATGCAGGTAGTCCTCAACTTACAACCATTTGTTTAGTGATTGTTTAAAGTTACAACGGCGTTGAAAAAAGGGACTTACGATTACTTTTCCCACTTATGATCACTGCAGCACCCCTGCAGTGCTTGGAAATTGGCATGTATTTATGACAGTTGCCTTTTCCCAGGGTCATGTGATTACCATTTGTAACTCAGCTGGCTTCTGACAGGCAAAGTCAATGGGGAACCCAGATGCAAGAGTAGAAGGACAACTAAATGATTCACTTAACTGGTGCAGTGATTCGCTAAACAACTGTGGCAAAAAGGGTGGTAAAATGGGACAAAGCTCACTTAATAACTGCCTTGCTTAGGAACAGAAATTTTAGGCTCAGTGGTCATCAGTCAGGGCTTGTAGATAGACCTTTTGCAAGGTGAATTGTGTACACGCATGCTAACAGTGGGTTCATTTTCCAAATGCCCAGTGCATTTCTGTCTAAATGTCAATGCCCATGCTTAAGAGGGAGGCACAATCATCTTGTTCAGAAAGCAGTAATTTTAATATGGTTGCTGGGAATGTATTGGGATACCCAAGCTCATTCTCTTAGCAATTCTGAAAAGGTACTATCAGAGCTTTATAGATTGCTGGTTTCTTCCTGCCATGAGACTCCTCACTGGTTACTAAAAGAGGAAAGGCATTGTTTTCCATTGTTTTGCTGAACAGGGACTGACAGGGAAAATAAACAGGCAGCTAATGCAAAATGAAAGTAATTAAGAAATAAAGTATATGTACAATTATGTAACAACATACAATGGATAAGTAACGAAAAGCCATATTGAACTGTGACACAAACTCATTTACAAACTCCTTTTGTACTACATAATTCTGGAGTTAATGTTGTGTAAAGCAATAAAAATGTTTATTGCAGAAACTTTTGGAATCAATGGCTTGAGTGGGCATGGTGATTTTATTAATAACGGCATAAATTGATATTTCCCTTTCAGGTCTTATGGCAGTGTTTTTAAAGCTATTCATAAGGAATCGGGACAAGTTGTAGCAATTAAGCAAGTCCCTGTTGAATCAGATCTACAGGAAATAATTAAAGAAATTTCCATAATGCAACAATGTGACAGGTATGGATAAATTTATAATGCAGATTCTGCCATTTTTTTAAAAAAAGTTATTAGATAGTAATATGTTAAAAACACAAGCAGACCCTGAAGGCCACTTGATTTTTTTAAAATAAGATAGTGATAAAAATTTAGATGCTTTATTTGTTTTCCCACTTTCCTGCTTGCTGGCTATATAGATGAATGGATAAAATGAATTGATGAAGGTAACATTGTGAAAACACAACTATTGCAATATTTCTTGGTTTTATGAAAAGTTTAAATATTTAGGTCTGGCTAATGCTGTGCATATGATAAAGAATTATAGGATTCATAGGGGCAATTTAGGTCTTTGAGACAAATCCTCTGTTCAATGCAAGAATACAGGATTAAAATATTTGTGCCAGATAGCTGCTTGAACAAAGTCAGTTAAAGGAGACTATTTGCTTCCTAGGTAATTGGTTCAATTTGTATCAATCTTAAAATGTGCCCTTTTTACGGATCATTGTTAAAATCAGATTTTTTTAAAAAAGTAAAGAAGTCCCTGCAGATGTTACTCTGCTAGTCGTTGCTGATTATAGGGGGCAGTCCTCATCTCCGTTTCAAGGCTGTTGAGCCAGCGCTGTCCAAATACATTTCTGTGACCATGTGGCCAGCATGAATGCTACTACTTTCCTACCAAAGTGGTACTTTTGTATGCATTCAAACGGCTAGGTTGGCAGGAGCTGGGGCACTTGGCTGTCAAACCTGGACTATTGCTTTCCAGCTGACAAGCCCAGCATTTTAACCGCATTGACTCCTTTTAATCAGGAGGAAGATAAATATTGAAATGAAATAACCAGTAAAAGAAATGTGTGTGCATAAACAAAAAGCTGTTGTCTAATGAAATATACTATTATGTAAGGTGAAGTAGAAATGCCTGTGAACTGACTTAATCAGAAGACAAGGTGTATGCATGCTTGGGAATGATTTGGAAGAATTTTTAGGGCTTCATGTGAGCACAGTATTTGCCTCTTCTATTTACATCCTTTTTCAGATCACCATCTGTACCTGAAAACCAAGTGGCTGTTTTAAGAGTCAGATTAATTTTAATGATTCCTTAAAGTATCTGAAGCTTTTTACGGGTCACATATAGCTTGAAAAATAATGACCTGTTCTAATGGGTAAAAGATACTGTGCTCAAACTTTTTACAAAACTGTTTTTAAAGGGGCACAACTGTATCATTTAGTATGCTCCATAAACAATGGCTCTCAATGTAATGTTATTTATGTTCAATGTGTTTATATCATATTGAAAACCTTGGGAATTTTAGTGTATATTTTTTCCCGTATATATGATTGTTTCAAATAAATGCTTCTATTTTTGTTTATTAACTGAGACAAAATCTGAGGATAATAAAGCAAAGAGAAAAAAGCCAATATATTAACATGCAGAAGTTTCTTACACCGTAGCAGAGTTATTTATGTAAGAGTAACATTGGAGCTTTATAAATGATTCCTCAGATAGATTGCAAAGGTAGACAATATAGTACAAAGGATTAAGTGGGGTTTCTTTGCATGCCAAAGTTGGCAGTGATTTATAGGTGATGAACAAAGATAAGGGTGTGCCCTTAGTAAAATATTGGTGAATCGCTCCCTTGTAAAATATTTGCAGGGAGAAAAAACTCTTTCTCTTTTGAGGTTTGTTTTATATCAGTAAAGATCTTTATGGACAAATTACAAATGCTTAAAAACACACAGTAGTTAAAGTAAGACTAACATAACCTGACTTACAAAATGGGAAGAAAATTACTCGACTCTAAATTTTCAAATATCATATACTTCGGCAATTCTTTAATCACTCTTTTTATTGTAGGTTGTTAATTTTTAGGGTTAAGGTTGTCAGAATTTGTTAGAGTGATAGTCCCAGCGTATGGTATCTTAAGAATAACACAGTTGTAAGGTGGAAGGTTTAAAGTCTACTATATATCTCCGATAAGAATGTTAGGGTACTTTTATTTAAAGTTAGGTATTTTATTTAGAGTTAGATCAGATGGGTGTTGATGTTCATTTAACAGTGTTGAGAAGTCATGATGGTATAAGTATGAGATTGTAATAGGTGTACATAAGTTGGTGGTAAAAATTTTGAAAAAAGAGGTTCCCTCTAACTTGAAAGCTCCTAGGTTCAGGAGATTGGAAGCTTTAAATTCTGCCATTATCCAGTATTTGTTGTCTGATTGCTTTAAATACTGGAGGGATGGACTCACTTCTATTGAGTTGGATTACGGTCTACCTAGACAGAAACTGTTAACACTGATCAGCTGGTATTCTGCAGAGCTTCAGGCATGGTTTGTTTGTACCCCCAACTCTACTTGGAGATTGAAACAATGGTCTTAGGGTCCTCTGCATACAAAGCAGGTGTTCTCATTCAAGATAACTTGGTAGTCAAATAACATCTTAGGGAGCATTTTGAATGAAGTCAAATTGTGAATTGTGGACAAACATGCACCTGGAATTCCCTTGCTGATTGGAAATTAGAAACAACAAAGGCAGTTGTGCATAAGGTTTCCTTGATATCAGTGTGATGGTTGAGGCAGTTGATCAGTTGTCCAGAAGCATTCAGTCTGTAGACTTAGTATATTGCAGGGATTGCCGACTTCATGCAAAATTCTGGATTACTTTCTGACTTTCCTAATAAATATTTTTGGAAAAACTCAAAAGCTTGTAGCATCATGTGGATCATCTGTAGTTCCTAATGAGAAAATTGGCTCTCTTTTTTCTAAATAAATATACCAATTTTTGGATGGTGGTAGACATGTTTTATCTTTCAGAAAAAACCCACCTATTTTTCAAATTGCACTTACTTGGAAGTGTGTATGGATACTTTTCAGTTGAGGAATATTTCCATTAGTCTTGTCTTATACAAATATTTAAAAAGACGTGTCCTTATACAAATTGGTGAGTAATATGTAATAAGAAAGACTTTATCATTCTCAGGTGCTCAGTAGTTTGTTTTATTCTTTGAAGATTAATACATCTCATAACATTTAAAAATGGGGCAGCTGCTCAGGGGAAAAAACACTGAACAGCTTCCTAGTATCTTTAAAAATTAACTTTAATATGTTGACATGTTTAATATGCAGCCATGTTTTTATGTTTAGCCCTTATGTTGTCAAGTACTATGGCAGTTATTTTAAGAACACAGACCTCTGGATTGTTATGGAGTATTGTGGAGCTGGTTCTGTCTCTGACATAATTAGATTACGGAATAAAACGGTAAGTTTTATTTTATAAAATGTTATATTTCAAATGTTTGCTCTAGGAACATGTTTATAAAGTCCCCTTGAAGTTTTAACATAAAGCTCCTTTAAATTCTTCAAGAAATGTTGATGTCCTATAAAGAACATTTGTAGAGAAGGGGATAATATTAATTTTTGCCAGCACTTTGTCAGATTTTGATGGACAATTTCAAAAAGGGTTTTAGATTTTCTCATGCCATTTTAAATCTATTGGCTCACAAATAAGATTATACTCAGATTTTGAATGTACAAATTGGATAATTTAATTTCTACCATTCTGTTAAATTTGTCTCTTAATAAGATGGAGACAATATGTTTCATTTTGAAAATTAAAAAATAAAACAAGTTATTTTGAAATTTTCATCCATCTGCAATTTTTAATTATAGTACTTTTCTATTGATAACTCACCAATTTTTGAATACACATTTTAAATATATTTCCATGATAATTTTTTCCCTAATTAAGGAGAAATAATAGTGTCTGAAAAAGATATAATAGGTTAGCGACTGTAAGCAAGTGTAAGGATATAGTTTTCCTTCAAATTGATAAATTTAATGGATGGCATGCCTTAAGTCTTTGACTTGAATATACAATATTACATAATCTGGAAATAGACTATGGAATTAAAATCCCTAAATGTTGCAGATATTTAATCTTGAAAGAATAGTTATCATTTAATTCATTCTATAATTTCATAAAATATATTTGGTGTAATATACATTTAATATATATGTTAAAGAAGCTGTTAGCTCTGGATATTTAATGCTCTTCTATGATCAAAGGGAAATCTTCACTTGATTTACATAATAACAAAACAATATTGACTATATTGTATTGCTATTATAAGTAGCTGAGTTTTTCTTAAGTTTGGGGAAAATCCTTCAGTGGTATTAGATACAATAGAGGAGAGGGTGGTCTAATCTGTTTTGTTCCACTTGATGAATTACCAGTTGTGAATCTAAATAATTGATTTTAAATAAAAATAATCTGTATTTAATGTATAAACATAACTCCTATTTTCCATTTTTCCAGTATCCTAAACCAAGGGTGTCACGGTGGTGTCACATGATATATCAGGACTTTTCCCCCTTCGCTAAACCAGGTGTGGGTCTGGCCAGTGCATGGTGGGCCGGGAGTTTGACAGTCCTGTCTTAAACAATAATAACCATTCCAAAATATTGAAGATTATAACACTTATTATAAATAACACTTATTTAGATAAATCTTTTTGATGTATATCAATATATTTATCAATAATTTAATTCCATATATTGTCTGATATTGATATAAACATTTTAATATCTTAGTTCACTAATGAACAATTATATTTGTAAATGTGCATATGATCTTCCTATGTTTTGAGATGGTGTCTGTTCTAAGATTGAGCCTAGATTCCCCAATTAAGCCCTTTTGTGGGATAGAATAATAAAAATGATAGAAATATGGAAATATTTATTTATTTTTAATGAAAATAATTGGTCAGATTATTTAAACCAATAACTATGGTAGCTGCCTTTTAAGCATTTTGATTATTTCCTCAAGTTCCATTGGTAATCCTTGTCAATTGATTTCTCTCTTCCATAATAAATTGGATTGAAGTTTCTTTAAATAATTATACCTATTCTCTAGGCCAGTTGTAGGTTAACCTTTTCAGCAGTGAGTGCTGAAATAGGATCGTGCGTGTTTGCCCTCTGGAAACCATAAGAGCAGTTTCCCCAACGCATGCGTGTGGTAGCATGGAAACTGGAAGCTTAGCTTCCAGTTTCTAACATGCACGCTCTTCCAGTTTCTGGCACTCCCACATGCACAAAGATGCGTGCCAGAACCCATAAGAGCAACGGCCGACGGCTGGTATGCCCAGAGTGATGGCTATGCATGCCATTTTGGGCATGCGTGGCATAGGTTTGCCATCACAGCTCTAGACTGTATGATATTATCAGCCTAAAAGTAATACCTGTAGCCTTTGCCAATTGTATTCATAATTTATTTGTCATGTTCATTTTTCAAAGGGAGAAAATCCTTATTCAAAGCATTGGCTTGTAATGTAGAACTTTTTTAGATGTTGTAATTTTATGTTGCTGTTCCAATTGTACCATTTCTTCCTTTGACTCTATTTTCGGATAAATAGAAATTTTTAAAATTGAACTTTTTAATTGAAGCTGATGTTGTAGAAGTGAATTGTCACTTCTACCCTGATGTTTTTATTGAAAAATCCCTCTATCGCTTTGGCAATCCTCCTTTGCTAATAAGGTTATATATAGTCTTTATTTGTACTGTTTGCTTTATTTTTGCTTACATTTATTTTCACTTGCATGATCTGATACGTCTCTGAGACCATTTTTGTGCATCATAGATCCTTAGAAAACTGAAATGAGACTATAATCCTTGAATATATCTATCTCATATTCAGTAACATTAACATTAAAAACTCTTTGGTTGTCCCTTAAAAGACACTTTGTTAAAAAATATGTCTGCTTTTAAACAATATTCTACTGTTTGTTCTGACTGGTATATCTATATACATTGCTCTAGTGAAGTCATCTCAGTATTATTATTATCTTAATATTATGTTTACTTTCCTGAATTTACTTCGAAGTAGTTTATTTATTGCCAGATCAAATTGTTCTTCAAATTTGGCATGTATCCTGAAGGGACAAAAAAATGAAACACTTAAACCACTTAAATCATGAATCTTGAAATCAGAGATGGCTGGTTTAGAAATAACTTCTGTGGGAAATGATTTATTTCTATTTTAGTGATATCCAAGGATTTTGGATGGTATTGGCAAATTATATTTATGCAATATTATTTCATTTCATTTGATGCAATTTTCATTGAGTTCACCCCAAAAATAAAAATCACATATATATCACAAACTTACAAATATAGAGGGATAGTAAAGCCCAAATGAAATTTAAAGCAGAAATAGAATAAACATTTAGAAAGAATAAACATGTGGTATGAAATTATTTTAGGAAATCTTCAGCGATCTTAATTTTAAGAAAAATAATTGGATAGATGCATATCTATGAAATGGGGCTGTAATTGCAAAGGGTCTTGCAATCAAATTATCATATTGAAATTTATGTTTCCTGTGTTGGTATAGCTCTAAATTCCAAAATTATAGTATCTGAAGAGTTTTTACCCTAAACTTATTAAATTTCATTTAGAATATACAGAAAATTGAGTGCAGTTCAAAACCCAGACAAATTCTTACCATCTCTTAGGCGTTTCTTACTTAGGTATTTGTTTAGGTTTTAGTCTCAGTGTTCATTGTTAATACCTCTTTCTCCTTCCTGAACTTGTTGATTGATTCACAATTTTATGTACCCTCAAAGAATCCAGGTGGCATGAATAAAAATATAAAGTCTTGAGAAAGCCTTGCAATTTTAAAATATTTTGTACAGTATTTGTATACCACATGAGTAATTTTATGTTGTAGTTTGATTCATTGTGTTTGTATAAATGTGCAATCATTTGGAATGTGAGCATACCAAAGAGAAATTTTGGTACTTTTTTTTACAGCTTACAGAAGATGAAATTGCAACCATTCTTAAATCTACCCTTAAAGGACTTGAATATTTGCATTTCATGAGAAAAATACATAGAGATATAAAGGCTGGGAACATTCTCTTGAATACTGAAGGGCATGCCAAGTTAGCTGATTTTGGAGTGGCTGGACAGTTAACTGTAAGTGTAAAAATAAAAGTATATTTTATATGCTAATACACTCAACAGATAAATACTGTATTTGCTATTTTTCAGTAATGAGATATGAGAGGCTTTTGAAAGATAATATGTTTTAAATAGTGAGGTTGTCATGTAAGAATGTTTTTCCAATTAAAATCAGTTTGACATCAGTTTTATGGGATTATTTCCGGTTCCTATGTGGTGTATACTGGAAGAGGCAGCTTCGTCCAGTGAGTTTTTAAATTGCAGCATTAATTAGGATAATTCTAAAGGTTTAGGTTCATTGTCTCAAATCTTTTTCTGTAATGTAGAAGGATTTGAAGACTAAGGTTCTTGGTTAGGTACAATTGCTGCATTAGTTGTTTTAGGAGCATTTTTCAGTGTTTGGGCCAAACAGTGATTTCCTGTATAGATTTGGAATAAAGTTGCAACTTCCTATATATATTTTATAATGCTCTAAAAGATAACATTAGACGAGCTGTGATGGCGCAGTAGTTAGAATGCAGTATTGTAGGTTAACTCTGCCTACAGCCAGAAATTCGATCCTGACCAACTCAAGATTGACTCAGCCTTCCATTCTTCAGAATCATTAAAATAAGGACCCAGATTGTTGGGGGATTGTTAGAGAATGCTGTGAAGCATGGAGTGGTATGTAAACCTAAATGCTATTGCTAATGATCACAATGCAAACAGTTTAGTGATAAACGAGTAAAGAAAAACTTTTGACTGATGCTTGTTGCTGATAAGTAATAGGTTCAGTAGTTTGGAGATGCTTCATGATTACAGAGTGGCTGATGTGATTGTCTTTCCATGCAGGTGAGCCTGTTGAGTTATCATCCCTCCCAAAAGCTGCACATTTAGTGTTAAGTTAAAATTTGTTTTACAGGATACAATGGCAAAACGCAATACTGTCATAGGTACTCCATTTTGGATGGCTCCAGAAGTAATACAAGAAATTGGTTATAACTGTGTGGCAGACATCTGGTCCCTTGGTATTACTTCAATAGAAATGGCTGAAGGAAAGCCACCGTATGCTGATATTCATCCAATGAGGGTAAGAAACAGACATTGTGAGTTTTTGAATAATTGGTTTGTAGGCTGTTTTCATTGAAAAGTAGAAACAGAACTTGGCTAAGCTGCATTTTGTGTAATTGTTACAGTGACAGAGGGTGCTGAAGTATTTTATTCTATGCTTGTGCTTGTGATATTTAAATAAAAATGTTTTCAAACAGGTTTTAGGAAAAATAATTGCTGCTTTAAATTGTGTAATACAGTTTCAGCATGCAACTATTTTTCAAAATGCCATTGTTAGGATTCCCTTTTGACATTTGCTTATGTTTTAGCAAATTTTGGCTTTTAGGAGTTGTCATTTTGGTACAAGTACAACTAACTATAAAGGAGAGTAATTTTATCCATTGAGCACAGTTTTAAAATATCATAGCTGATAAATAATTGTGTTTTTCTTCAAAGGTTAGGAATGGAGGTATCATTTTATGTGATATTGGCAAGTTCTTTTTTCTTAAGCTGATAGGCAGTATAATTTGATTCATAATTAGAAAGGAAACTAATTGTCAGTAGTCTCAAATATTAAACTGTACCTACTTTCTCAATTCAGAGCACATCCTTTAGATGTCATTATAGATGCATGTCCTTTAGATGTCATCAAGGATGTTGAAACAGTGGGTAACAGCATAATGAGAGAGAGAGAGGGAGAGAGAAAAGAAGAACTTTATATATTTTTTAATTCTAAACCCATGGTTTCCTTTCTGATATATGGGGAAAAATCCTTCAAAATTAAAACACTGTTTTAGCATTGGACAAAAGCTTTAAGTCTTTGCTTGGGCTGTTAAATATATTATTTCTAACATTTAGTTTCTGTTCTTGTCCTACCAGTAAGGAAAATGCTTGATTGCAATCGTAGGAACAGACCATATTGTATGAATTCAGCAGCTGTGATTTGTAAATCATAGTTTATTTGCTTAGTGCAATGTCTGAACTAATAAGACATATTAGAAATAGAGACATTTACAATAATACTAGATATTGTCTGTAATGGTCAAACAACACTTCCATTTAATAAAAACATTTTATATAGTATAACAATTGTAATTGTAGTCATTTCTATATTTATCTTTTTACTGTTTGTAAGCTGCGCAGTTGCCTTGTTTGTGAGAGGGGTGGTTTATAACTTAAATAAAATATTTTCTTGAGAATATCTGGAATACTTTTAGCATAATTGCTTTTAATTTTAATAGTTGCTTATAAAAGGCACTAAATGAAAAGAATTATATTAAAGGTATTTCTTTTAGTATGAAATAGCTACTTTTAACTAAAGGGTCAGTTTTTCAAACTGACAGGTTGTGAAGCTTTTTAATCCTTGTAATCAAATGTATTAAAGGACAAAACCATTAAAAAAACAATTCTGTTTTACACAGAACACATGTTCTTGTTAATAATTTGTGTTCTGGTCTTTAAGGGCTTGTATGCAGTTAATATTCTTTTGTATATTTGATACCCCATAGTTCTTAATTTTTATTAGTGAGTTGTTACAGTGGTTAAGAAGAAATACACAGATTTCAGTTGTGATAGTTTTCCCAGTGTTATATGATCCAACTTCATAAGATTCCTGGACATATGTAGATGCTTTTCTATTTTGTTTTAGTTAAGACATTCAATTGATACAGGCAAGCATGAAAGCTTGGGCAAACTTTCATTGCTTTTTCTGGATCTTGCTTAGATTCTGTGGTATTTATGTAAAACACTGTTTTGTTACTTGGGAATGCATGCTGAAGTTATTCTGTATGCTATTTTGCTGTAGGCTGGTTGGCGCTGCCACAAAGGTAATGCTTTGTCAGTAGGCCATTTCCTTGTCAATTGCATTTACAGTCTAATAGAGATATTACATGACTTTTTAAACAAGTGTTTTGGCAGGGGCGGAAATAGCAGATTCCATGCAAACAAGCATAGCTTCCTCTTTCTAACCACATACTAGCTACTCAAGGAGTTGTGCTAAAATTTGTGCAAAGGTAAGGAAAGGATTTTGGATCTAAAGACACTATTAAAAGAACTATAGGACTATGGTTATGGGTATATATATTAGTTCTTTATATAAAATGAACACATTCCCATGGCTGGAAAGAAGGTGACAACCAGAATGCTGTAAATTGGTTGTAAAGCTTCTTCATATTTCTGCAAATTTTGATCTGTAATACATTTAAAACATTAATTTACATTTATATTCTACTTTCCCTTCTATAGCTCAAAGTAGGTATACATTGTAAGCTCTCTCTTTTATTTTTCTCTTTGTGATGGGAATTACAGTATACAAATCAGTGGTGGTATTCTACCAGTTCGTCCCAGTTCTGTACTGGTAGCGCTGAAGATCAGCTGGCAGGTAACAGGTTCGCTCCGAGTCTCTCCCAGTCTCTGCAGTTGCCCCCCCCCCCTTGCTCCTAGGTCCTTTCTAACCTCTCAGCTGTTTGGTGTGGCAGAGCAGATTGCTGTGCTAAACAGCTGAGAGGCGCAGTAGCTTAGTTTTTACTGTTTTAACATGTGCACAAAGCGCTCATTTGGCACATGCATGCGCACTATCGCATGAGTCGCACAAGTCGCGTGATCCCACCCATGCCCACCAAGCCACGCCCACAGAACCGGTGGTGGGAAACTTTTGAATCCCACCACCAGTACAAATGTTATTAGTATGTAAAGCGGTGATTGACCCAAAGTCACCCTGTGAACTACTATGGCTAAGGGTAACTCACAAACTTGGGTCCTCTTTATGCTATTCCAAAATCTTAACTGCTGTACTCTGCTAGTTTGTTGGAGATTTTGGTGCCATGTTCTAAATTAAAACAAACTTCAAGACTCAGGGAGATGTAATGACAGCTGCCTTAATATGGAATATGTTTAACATCTTTAATCTAAGACTGGACTGGATATTTGTGTCTTGAACAACATTTGCATGAATAATGAAAGCTGAAATTCTTTCCACTTGCACTTTCTTTTCCCCAGGCATTTTTCTGCTTGAACAATGTTACTTACCTTTGCATTTATATTGTGAGAAAAGTGTTTGAAGAGAAATATTATGGAGGTCTAAATTTGGACAGGGAATCATTTATTTGACCCTTCGTTTTTCTGACTGTAAGACATCTTCTGATATTAAGGTTAATGCCTGCATACCTTTAACGTTTCAGTGGTCATGTTAATGGACAAATTTGATAGTAAAAACACATTGTATTTCAAAATGCTCTGAAGCATATGTATATGTGTGCATGTGTTTGTATTTATGTATACACATACACACAAAAACATTCCATACATTCAGTTCCTGCATGGATAATTCTGGAAAAACCAAAATGGCAAAGTATACTTTGATGAATGAATTTCATATATGCATTATGTCTGCATGTAAAATATTAATACATTTTCAATACCAAGAAATAAGGGATATAGAATCTGTATCAACCTGCAAGTATTTAGGATAGCAAAAAATAGAGGGGAGGCCTCTTAAACCCAGTTGGGATAACTTTAATGTTCCTTCCTTTATCCTTTAAATTACACCCACATAAGCTTTCCAAAAAGGCTTCAGTCCTGGTGGTGCTCCAAGAAAAGATTGCCAGCCTTTTGTATAAGTAAGCTAGCATTGCAAATTTGCCCCCTCCCCTAATTTATGCTTTTTTGTCTTGAGAGTGGTTTGTAATGCAATATCTTGAAAATATATCCAGCATTTGCCTTTATTGTGTTCTGTGCCGAAGTTGTTGGTAATGGACATGTGGACATCATATGTTCCACAGAATACTGTAGGAAGCCAATTTGAAATGTTTCCATTTGCCTGAAGTCCAATCATGATATTTATTTTTCCATGGCACTTACCCAGATTATCCATACCTCCTGCTTAGCTTGTGTCACTGCCACCATGGACTAATCTGCTTGTGATCACTAGTTTCTTTCCAGTGTATCTTACAAGCAGCTGCCTTTCTCAGAGTTATTGATGTTGTTTATATTGCCTTATAGCTTTATCCTAGATCGGGTTATTCCATTGGAAACTGGTATCCTAATAAAAAGCACAGGAAAAACAATGTTATCTTTGAACACTTTTGGCTGTAGTTTTTCCCCCTTCTTTTTTTATGCCTGGAGTAATATTTGGCAAATGGATATTCTTCCATATTCCCAAGATAATGTTGACTAATATATAATACGATTGGTAATTAAAACATAAGAAAAATTCTTGCCTTTGTTCTGCAGAGACCATTGCACCTAAAATTGTATTTTTCTATGAAGCTGCCACTGCAGACTGTTTACTCACATTATAACTCCTCGATTGATCTTCCCTTGATTCCTCTAGAGAGGTTAATTGCTTTTGAAGAGGCTATTGCAAAGCATGCTTAGAGTTAATGTTTATTGAAAAAGAGACATATATTTCACTTTTCAATTAATTCAAAATAGAGGAGCATGATCAACAGTATAAATTTAAAAAAAATTGATCACCTTGTGAGGTCTAAATCACAAAATTCAATAAATATGGGATGGATGAAATATTCCATACATATATATACAAGATATGCAATGAGAAACAGACTACCAAGAGAAGTTCATGTTAGATTCACTAAAAAGATTATTAAGACACAGATATTACAGGTGGCAAGAGAGTAAACCTTAAAGTACAAAGATAAAGAAATTGTGTTGAAACAGATACCAAGAAGAGTAAGAGAGATGAGATTTATTTTTGACTAAAGAGTTACTTAAAAGAGGAGTAAATTACACATGGCTGATGCCAGAAGGCCTCTTGTTCACCTGGCAGGAACAAAGACACAGAAGTGACACAGTTGAAAAAGCTGAGCTATTCTGTTTGGAATATTTTAGAGGAAAGGAAGAAGAAGCTGGAAAGGAAGAGTCACTAATTGAATTCCAAGAGAAGTGCAAAGCAGTAATTGAAAAAGAGAAAGAAGAAGGAACAGTAGGTGCTGTACCCAGAGAACAACGAGAATTAAGATCTACTAGAACAATAAAACCACCTCATAAAGCTTAACATAGATGAAAGAAAATTGAATACGATTAACATAAATGGACTTAATTTGGCTACTAAGAGAAGGAAAGTATTTCACAAATTAGAGAAATCAAAATATAATTTGCTTACCAGAAGTACATATTAAAATACAACATGAAAATATAGTTGAACAAAAAAAAATAGAGAAATTATTTACATTGCTGGAACAATCTAAAAAAAGAAGTGTGGTTTTATATATTAAAGATACAATTTTTGCAGAATTAATTTATACAGATGACGATGGAAAGATTTTGATGGTGAAAATCATGGACAATAATGTTAAAACACTTTTAATTGCAATTTATGCCCCGAATGATAATCAAGAAGAATTTTACAGGAAATTACATATGAAAATAATTGAACTGGACTTTGTTAATATTTGTATGATGGAAGATTTTAATGGAATAGTTAAAGATTGGTTGGATTACAAAACGCAGAAATCAACAAAGAAAGCTAGAAAGATATTACCAAAATCCTTCTTTCGAATAATAGAAGAATTTAATTTAAAAGATGCTTGGGGAGAGAAAAATATGGAGAGACATGCTTCACGGTCTAGAATAGACATAATATGGATGTCAGCAGAACTACTGGCTAATATACGAGAGATCGAAATAGAAACAAGCACCTGGGCAGATCATAACCCAATGACAGTTACTTGGAAAAGAGGATACATCTTTACAGAACCTCTGGGACATGATGAAGGCCTATACAAGGAGCTTGATAATAGACTATACAAGGAAAAGGAATATAAAACAGAAAAAGACTTTCAAAATATTAGAGGATGATCCTAAAAAATTGGAAAAAAATTTAAAGAAGTCCCTGCAAAAAAAACATTAAAAATAAAATGGATATAATTAAACATAAAATGGGACTAATGGAAAAAGAACTAGTGTCAGGTGGAGCTCCATTCAAAATCCAGGAAAGAAATACTTAGACTCTTTAGTTTAGAGAAAAGATATCTTTTACTGGAAGTGAAGTGATAGCAACCAAAGAATTCTGAATCTGAGAAATTAGGCGCGCAATTCACATATACAAAGTGATGGAAATGTTCTCACCCCCAATAGTTCAGATGACACTTCCAATTAGAAGTTGTGAATAGGATCATGTGGGCATCTTAAGGTGATGATGAGGCCTCTGTCCGTTGACCTTGGCATATTTTGATAACGGGTTGCAGTTGCGCAGAGAAAAGAAAGCTAAGCGAGAAATAGAAACCTAACTCTATTGTATGCTTCCCACCCCCATTTACACAACAGAAGAATGTAACACCTCCAGCTCACTTCCCAAACTTTCCCTTCCTCCCCTCCCCCCCCGTTTCTTATGACAGACGAAAGATGCAAAGCAATAGTAGAAGATCTTGAAGGCTGACATTCGGCCCTCCTAGAAAAAGGAAAACCATCAGTCCTAGAGGAGAGAGAGGAGAAAATATAAAGACAATTATTAATCATTCAGCAATTACAAAACAGTACACTCCTAAGGCTTATCAGGATACTTGGAACGAAATGCTTTGATCAACTTAGGGGCTTTAACATCGGTTTCGTTCACCCATTCGGCTTGCGAAGAAGGGAAATGTTTCCAGGCTACAAGATTCTGGACTCTCGCAAATAGAGGGGTCGACTCCAGTATCTTGTAGCCTGGAAACATTTCCCTTCTT
>BLBF01000002.1:28202131-28284547 GCA_015471245.1 Laticauda colubrina
TGAAGGCTGACATTCGGCCCTCCTAGAAAAAGGAAAACCATCAGTCCTAGAGGAGAGAGAGGAGAAAATATAAAGACAATTATTAATCATTCAGCAATTACAAAACAGTACACTCCTAAGGCTTATCAGGATACTTGGAACGAAATGCTTTGATCAACTTAGGGGCTTTAACATCGGTTTCGTTCACCCATTCGGCTTGCGAAGAAGGGAAATGTTTCCAGGCTACAAGATACTGGAGTCGACCCCTCTATTTGCGAGAGTCCAGAATTTCTTTAACTTCAAAATGTTGTTCACCTTCAATCAGTATTGGTATGGGAGGGTCAGCTTGGATGGGTCTTAAATCAGAAGTACGTTCAGGTTTTAGCAAACTAACATGGAAAACCGGATGAATTCATCGAAGAGTTTTGGGTAATTTCAGCTGGACTGTTACAGGATTTATAATCCGTTCAATCGTGAAAGGACCAACATACTTAGGACCAAGCTTCTTTGACTTTTGAGTGGTCTGCAGGTATCTGGTGGACAGGAAAACCTTGTCGCCCACTTTATATTCTTTGTGTGGGGATCTTTTCTTGTCTGCAAATTTCTTATGAGCTTGATGGGCCTCATCTAATGCTTTGCGTGTCACTGGCCAGTTAAGTTGGAGTTGAGTTATCCATTCATCCAACGAATGGATGTTAGGTTTTTCACGAGGAAGTTCACGTATGGGAACAAAATCTTGTCCCGAAGCCACTTTAAATGGAGTAAATCCAGTACTACTGTGTACAGAGTTGTTATATGCCACTTCGGCAAATGGTAGTAATTCGGACCAGTTATCTTGTTGGTAATTTATGTAACATCTAAGATATTGCTCTAACACTGCATTAGTCCTCTCACAGGCCCCATTAGTTTGGGGTGGTGGGCGGAGCTTAACCCCTGGGCGGAGCCTATTAACTTTAGGAACTCTTTCCCAAAATTTGAGGTAAACTGGACCCCTCTGTCAGAGATTATGCGTTCCGGAACGCCATGTAACCTATAGATATGTGAAATAAACAGTTTAGCCAGCGTCTTAGCAGAGGGAATCTTGGAATAAGGTATGCAATGTACTTGTTTGGAAAACAAATCAGTCACTACCCAGATGACCGTGTTTCCACCACTTTCGGGTAATTCTACTATAAAGTCCATAGAGATTTCTTTCTGGGGAGTCGTTGGTCTAGCTACATTTTGTAACAATCCTACTGGCTTACCAGGAGGTCTCTTTGCCGAAGCACAAATTGGACAGCTAGCTACATAAGCTTCAATGTCCTTCTTTAAAGTAGGCCACCAGAATTGCCGCTTAACCAGATGTAAGGTCTTCACAAATCCGAAATGGCCAGCTGCTTTAGAATCATGAGCCTGTTGTAGTATTTGGCCCCTCAGCACCTGTGGCACATACAACTTGGCTCCCACCCAAGCCAAACCATCTCTAATTGTATAGTCACTTGAATGAGCCAGGAACCATTCGTCCAGTTTTAAAGTTTCTTTTAATTGTTCGGTTAGGTCATTCAATAAAACCACTTCTTGGTTCTTCCTTTGGGCTCTGGTGATCACTGGGGCGGCTAGATGTTTGGCTGAGACAATTGGGCTTATCACCTCCTGGAGCATACTATTATATTGGGGTAGTCTAGAGAAAGCATCCGCCATGAAGTTCTTCCCGCCTGGAATGTACTTCAATGAGAAATTGAATCGCTTGAAGTACTGGGCCCAGCGAACTTGTTTAGGGGACAATTTCCAGGGCGTTTTTAAGGCTTCCAAATTCTTATGATCAGTCCATACCTCAAATGGGTGTTTTGCTCCTTCCAGGAAATGTCTCCAGGTCAGCAAGGCCCAACGAACTGCAAAAGCTTCTTTCACCCAGACGGCCCATCTTCTCTCTGTTTCAGACAGCTTACGGGAGGTATACGCACAAGGCTGTAAGGTCCCTTTCTCGTTGATTTGAAGTAATACCGCTCCAATAGCCACATCACTTGCATCGGCTTGAATCACGAAAGGAGTGTCCATATCCGGATGCTTCAGCACTGGTTCTGCAGCAAACAGTCGTTTTAGCTTTTCAAAGCGGCTTGGCACTCCATGGACCACTCCAGCGGCTTTCCTGGCCTCGGCTTCACCTCCCCTTTTGTTTTCAAGAGATTTGTGATGGGCATTGCTATCTTAGCAAACGTCGGGATGAATTGCCGGTAAAAATTTGCAAATCCCAAAAAGCTTTGAAGTTGTTTTCTGGTGTGTGGTGGAGCCCATTCCAGAACGGCACGCACCTTCTCTAGATCCATCTCTATGCCTTCAGATAAAATGTGATATCCCAAATAGTCAGTTTTGTCTTGGTGGAATTCACACTTTGACAATTTAGCATACAACTTAGTGGCACACAGTTTCTGTAGAACCGACCGCACTAACTTCACATGTTCACCCAGAGTTTCCGTGTAGATAAGGATATCATCAAGATAAACCAGAACCTCCCTGTATAAATGTTCATGTAACACTTGATTGATCATTTGCATGAATACAGCTGGGTCCCCTTGTAAACCAAAAGGAAGAACGTTGAATTGGAAGCAACCCATCAGGCAGTTAAAAGCGGTCTTCCACTTATCCCCTTCCTTAATTCGAATTTGGTAGTATGCTTCTCTCAAATCCAACTTCGTGAAAATCTTTCCCTTCGTTAAATGGGCCAACATGTCCTTCATCAAAGGAAGGGGGTACAAGTTTTCCACGGAAATGGCGTTCAAATTTCTGTAGTCCACCACCAAGCGTTTGGAACCATCTTTCTTTTCCCGGAACAACACTGGGGCCGCTACTCAGGGTCTAGCAGGTTGAATGAAACCACGTTCCAGATTTTTATCTATAAACAATCTTAGCTCTTCCAATTCCCGTGGGGTCATTGAGTACAACTTTGGATTCGGGAGCTTCACCCCAGGCAAAATCTCAGTAGTACAGTCTGTTGACCGATGAGACGGAAGCTCATCCGAGGCCTTCTCACTGAACACTTCTTTTAAATCCCAATACTCTTTGGGAATTTTCTCCTCATCTTTCACGGGCTCAGTACCTGTGGAAGCTATTTCAATTAGGTCCTCAGGCTTCGGCTGGGATCTGGCCCCCTCCTCTCGGTCGCTGCTTTGTGCATATGCGCAACAACCCCTTTCTCCAGTTAACCTGGGGGTTCCATTTCCGGAGCCAGGGCAATCCCAGTATTAATTGTTGCTCCATCCCAGGGACTACAATAAAATGCAAGGTCACATCATGCTCTCCCATGACCATTTCTATAGGTTCCGTGACAAAACGGGCAGGGCAACCTCCAGCCACTGATCCATCTAATTGGCAAAAGGAAATGGGCATCTTCAAAGGTTTTAGCTTTAGGCCCATTTTCTGCACTACTTCCGTGTTAATTATACACCTGGTGCACCCAGAATCTAACAGGGCTAGCATTTCCCCTTCGACCCCTGAATTGGGTACCCTCAACTTCACCGGAATGGTCATAGGGCCCACGCTTGGACTTACCAGGAAGTCGTCTTCCGAGTCAGAATCCTCCTCCTCAGGGGTCACTGGGGCTTCTGATTCCTCTCCTGAGGGAGGGGCGACCTCTGCTGTCTCTTTCGACTTTAGTGCTGTTTTGCGAGGCTTCGCTGGGGACTTTTCAGGTTTCTTTCCTTCCTTTGGCGCCCCCTTTGGCTCCAACCTGACTCCGCAGTTCACAGCCCGGTGACCTTCCTTCCCGCATCGAAAGCAGGCCGAGCGGTTGGGTCTTGCTGCCACTCCTCCCTTCTGAGGTTTAGGAGCCTCTTGAGGACGTGGGGGGGGGGGGAAACTTGCTTCACCCATAACCTCCCCGCCGTTTACTTCGGATTAAATCAATCTCCACTTCTTCTGCCAGCAAGTACCACATCTGCAAGTCATTGGGGTCTCTTCTAGCAGTGCATCTCTGGTACACATCTTCATTTAAACCATCTTTAAACAGTTCTATCAGGGCTTCTTGGGGCCAGCCTTGGAAATGGCCAGCTAACTGTCTAAATTCTTGGGTGTAGTCAGCCACAGACCTCCGCCCCTGTTTTATGGTTTTCATCCTAATTCGGGCCTTGCGCTCTGCCAATGGGTCCTCAAACCTAGCCCGCAGTGCAGCCATGAATAGGTTATAATTCAGCAACTGAGGAGCATTATCATTATGGAAGGTCACCATCCGCTCTGCCGCTATTCCCTCCAGAGCCCTGGTAACATACCTCACTTTGGCTGCTTCTGACGGAAAATCCTCCCCATATTCTTCCATATGGCTCCAAACTTGAGCTAGGAAAAATCCCAAGGTTTTGGGATCCCCCCTGTATTTTACTTCTAATGGAGGCAGCCTAGGAGCTCTACGCCTTCTAGGAATCACACCTCCCGCTGAAGGCCCCGGGGCTGCTGCTGGATCGGGTTGATTTATGGGAGAGGGAGTTGCTCTGCTTCTTCTGGCTGGGGCTACTTCCCCTCCCCCTTCATACCTTTGTGCAGCTTGAGGTTGTTCAAAGGCTTCATTAAGGAGTCTCCTGGCTTGATCCAGCAAGAGTTCCCTCTTTTCCTTCTCTTGCCAAGGCTCCTCTTTTCCACGCCGGCGGGTAGTTGTGACCCCAGGGGGGGTCCTTCTCCGGATCTTTCCAACCAACTCCCACCGACTATCTGGGCTTCACAGTTGGATCCTCTTCCAAACTGAGCTCTGCTAGCGATTAGGCCTCCTGTACCAGCACAGAATCTTGCCCTCCAATGGCTCCCGGATCCTCTTGGTCTCTATTTGAAGATGACATGATGTCCAGACCCCCTCAGAAGAAAATTGGGTATTCTCTCCAGGTGGGCTGGTGGTGCAGATTCAGAATAATGTCAGGCGGAGCTCCATTCAAAATCCAGGAAAGAAATACTTAGACTCTTTAGTTTAGAGAAAAGATATCTTTTACTGAAAGTGAAGTGGTAGCAACCAAAGAATTCTGAATCTGAGAAATTAGGCGCGCAATTCACATATACAAAGTGATGGAAATGTTCTCACCCCCAATAGTTCAGATGACACTTCCAATTAGAAGTTGTGAATAGGATCATGTGGGCATCTTAAGGTGATGATGAGGCCTCTGTCCGTTGACCTTGGCATATTTTGATAACGGGTTGCAGTTGCGCAGAGAAAAAAAAGCTAAGCGAGAAATAGAAACCTAACTCTATTGTATGCTTCCCCCCCCATTTACACAACAGAAGAATGTAACACCTCCAGCTCACTTCCCAAACTTTCCCTTCCTCCCCTTCCCCCCCCCCGTTTCTTATGACAGACGAAAGATGCAAAGCAATAGTAGAAGATCTTGAAGGCTGACAACTAGCTCAAAAAATTTAAAACGCTAAGCAGAATTACTTCGAAGATGCAAATAAACCAGGCAGATGGCTAGCTTACACATCGAGAAAGGATTAGCCCACTAATAAATGAAGATGGACATACACGCTATGGAAATGAGAAAAAAAATTATACAAGATTATGATGGGAAATTGTATTCTCAAGAGAATATTCAAGAAGAAAAAGTTAAGCAATATTTACAGAAAGCGAATTTATCTCAGATACCTCAAGATACTGAAACAATGCTAGAAGGGAATATAACAATGATGGAATTAACAGAAGCTTTTAAAAAACAGAATGTTGGAAAAGCACCAGGTCCAGATGGCTTACCAGCGGAATTTTATGACTTTTCAGGAAATATTGAATCTTCACCTATTAGAAGTTATGAATGAAGTTATGTTAAAGAAAAAAATACCCAAAACATGGGCTGAAGCATACATTACACTTATACTGAAGGAGGATACAGACCTGCAGCAAGTAAAAAATTACAGACCTATATCCTTATTAAATTCAGACTATAAAATCTTTGCTTCAATCTTGGCAGAAAGACTAAAAAGATACCTAAATAGCTTTATCCATATTGATCAAAATGGATTTCTGCCAAAGAGACAAATCAAAGATAATGTGAGAATTATTCTGGATACTTTAGAATATTATGAGGCACACCCTGAAAAACAAATGGCTTTGATGTTTTTAGACTCATAAAAAGCCTTCGACAATGTGAGTTGGCAATTTATATTATTGCAACTGGAACAAATGGGCTTTGGTAAAAAATTCATTCAAGCCATTGAAACGATATACCACGAACAAACTGCAAAAGTTATGGTAAATGGAGAACTAACAGAATCTATAGATATAAGAAAAGGGACAAGGCAAGGTTGTCTACTGTCGGCCCTGCTGTTTGTGTTAACATTGGAAGTGTTGAATAGGAATATTAGAGAAGATAAAGAAATAAAAGGAATGAAAGTCCAAAAGGAAAAGTATAAATTGCAAGCCTTTGCAGATGACCTGGTATTTATATTAGAGGGCCCATTGGAAATAGTGCCTAAATTAATAGAAAAAATAGAAGAATATGGAAAAGTATCAGGTTTGAAAATAAACAAAGATAAAACAAAGATAAAACGAAGATAAGACAAAAGAAAGAGTTCGAAGAATTAAAAATGCAGGTCACAAACAAGATCAAGTATTTAGGGATATACATTACATCAAGATGTAGCACACTGAAGGAGGATAATTATCTTAAACTCAAACAGCAGATTGCGACAGATTTGACAAAATGGGGAAACTTACAATTATCATTGATTGGGAGAATATCTACAATTAAGATGAATGTATTGCC
The DNA here is from genome assembly GCA_015471245.1 of Laticauda colubrina. NCBI lineage: Eukaryota > Metazoa > Chordata > Lepidosauria > Squamata > Elapidae > Laticauda > Laticauda colubrina. Next base: position 28,208,818 of record BLBF01000002.1, read on the forward strand.
TAGAATTTTATATTTATTCCAGACAATTCCAATCCGATTAGGGAAAGAGTTTTTTGAAGACTTAAATAGAATCGTGTTGAAATATTTTTGGCAGGCAAAAAAGCAAGAATAAAACTAAAATTGTCACAAGATGCAAGAATAAGAGGAGAGTTTTCCTTGCCTAACTGGGAGTTGTATTACCAAGCAACAAATTTGATGTTGGTAAAGGAATGGATAATATTAAGAAACAATGGACTATTGACCTTAGAAGGACATGACTTGCTGTTGGGATGGCATGCCTTCCTTTGGTATAAGGGAACTAAAACATCGGGCTACTTTAGAAGACATTACATTCGAGAGGCATGGTTTTTGAACTGGGAGAAGATAAAAAGACAATACTATTTAAAGATTCCATTATGGATATCTACCATTGAAGCTTTTTCTTATCCAATAATATATAAAAAGGAACAAACAGATATGGTGAGATATTGAATGAAAAAGGTGAACTTAAATCTGAGAATGTTTAAGAACAAATTGGATAAATGTTGGAAATGTCATCAGATACCTGGTTCATATTACCATATGTGATGGACATGCTTGGACGCAAAGAAATATTGGACTAAAATTCACACATGGTTGGAAAAAATGATAAAACAACATATAGACTTTAAACCAGAGATTTTTTTATTGGGGATAATACCAGAAATATATAACAAAGAGTTGAAATATTTGATTGTAAATTTAATAACAGCTGCTAGGATTGTGTTTGCTAAGAATTGGAAAAATGATAAAATACCTATGCAGGAGGAAGTTATCAAAAAAATCGTGGACTGTGCTGAAATGAGTAAACTGACATTTGAAATTAGAGAACAAGAAGATAAGCAATTTTATATGATATGGGATTTGTTTTATCAATGGTTGGATAAAAAGGCATGGTAATATAATAGACTAGATAATTTTGTGATAGAAATCTAATAGATTAATATAAAACATTATACAGATATATATATATATAAAACCACTGGTTGAAAATATAACATAAATTTTAAGATAAAACTTGGAACATCTTGTATAAAATGATGGAATAAATAGTTTAGTCATGGATGATTAATAACTGATAAATATATACGCACATGTTAGTTCAACAATGTGAAAACTGATATAAACTGTGAGTAAATGGCTACAAAAGGATAGCACAAAAGATTTGCAACCAACTGACACACTGTATGTATATAAAATGGAAGGTGGTTTTATGTTTTTATGTTTTGTATGTGTATGTTTGTTTTTAAAAATAAAAATTCTTTACAAAAAAAAAAATATTATAATATGTCTTTTTTGCACAAACCTGTATAAACTGAATTTAACATTTGGAACTTTCACCTGAGTCCTCTCCTAGATTTAGAGGATTTTTTTTTTTTAAAAAGAAGCATCCTTCACATATGTCTTTGGAGCATGGGAACCTGACTCCAATCAAATACACTGGAGAAACACTGAGCTTGGCAAATACCATACTTTGTTCTAATGAAGGAATAAAGACACTCCTGTCTTTTCATGTGATGTTATAGAGAAGCTTGAGTGGTGAGAAAGGGATTTTTTTTCTTCTTTGCAAAAGTTGTTGGTGTTTGAAACTGATTTTGCCCAGAGCACAATCACTTTCCAGATTGGCTGGGGCTTTGTCATTCTTCCTCTTTCCTGTTCTAAATGGGAAAATGAATGCCAGTCTGAAAGGAAATATAATTGACTAGGCAGGAATTTTTCACTGAGTTTACAAACCTGAGCCTTGGCCCAGATTTCTGAAATTCTGGAAAATAGCCTTATTGTGGAGTTAAAATGTGTATTGTTACTAAACAAAAATATTTGAAATCTTTTATGTAGTTGTGTGTATAACTAGGAAAACATAATTGGGAATGTGTAATAGAGTAGCAGAAGGAAAGAATATATGAAATCTGGACGACAACTCAAGTCTAATTGAAATCTAAATAGAAAACATTTATTTCAAACTTCTAAATGAGGATTTAATTAAAACAAAATTAGCTCATCTTTTTAGTTTTATCCTTGAATAGGAAATTTGAAACATACTCGACTTGATGGTTGGCTTTCTCTGACTTTGATTAATCACTTTCAAAGTAAGCAGAGGATCAGAACAATAATTTCATAATTACACGCCAGCAAGTTAACTTGAAACCTTAACTAAAATAACTGTAAAGGAAGTATAATGTTGGTAAATTTCATGTAATGCTGTATATTTTTGTTACATATTTCAAATACTTACAAGTGATAATCTGAAAAAAGAACAGTTTCATGGTTCTCTTCATTTATTTTTAGGATGTTTAATAGGAAGATGTTTAAGCTGGGGCTATTGATTTCAAAGACACCCTAGCAATAGTTAAGAGCTTATTCATTCTCTGATGTCAATAGAAGTCTCCTTGTGTATTGTTGTATACTTTGGATTGAAACCTGACATTTTAAAGCTTTGTTGAAGATATATTTGATGCAACAATCTCTGTGGTTAATTTGCTTAATAAATCTTGCTTAATGTGAATTATTGTGTGGTAATAAGCCAGCTTGCTTTTTCTAAGAGAAAAGTTAGAAATTAAAGTACATTAAATAGTTTAAGGTTGCATGCATATTTAGGATGTGACAGACTAAAATCTCTAGATGGGACAAAGTGTAAGGAAAAATTATTTTATAGTATGAACTGCAAAAGTTCAAAATTGAGCTGACCACAGGGAGGCAGTAAACAATTTGTACCTTGACTTCAATAAAGCACCCGACAGAGTTTCCCCTGACAGCCTAATAGAAATGATGAGAAAAAGAGAGTTGGACTGTGCTACCATTATATGGTTGAATAACAGTACTCAGTAAAAATCAGTGTTAAGCTGGATATAAATGTTGAATCAAATGCTTCGGGTCTTCTAGGATGTGTTCTGTCATCTTACTTATGAGATTAGAAAATATGAATATCAAATTTACAGACAAGATCAGTTGTTTAGAACTGTTCCAGAATATAGGACAATAAACAATGAACTTAATAGGAAATATGTTTTGGTTAGGTACAGTGAAAATTAATGGTAACGGCATTCCAACAGGAGTGGACTAAATCTCTTTCATAGGAGGTATTTTAACAGAAGGTGAAAGGCCATCTATTTGGGATGTGGGAGTCATGAATTGAACATGATTATCTTAAAGGTCCTAATGAACTCCGTATTCCATAATTTTATCATTCTGAAGCTCCTGCTAGTTATATTTTTTTATTTATCAAATTTATTTTCCTCTCCATCTTGTGGTTCAGGCGACTACATATGTAATCCTAAATAATATGTCGATATTGATGTATCACAGTATATGTTTCCTATAGTCATTTCTACGGTGTGGTTTGGGATACTGGAATTGTAGATTCTCAATTTGTACTTTTTGCTCGTGTTGCAGAAAACCTGCTTATGCTGGGGTTCTAAACCAAAGTGTGTGGTGTTTTATTTGTCCCTTGAAACTGAAATGCATTTTATTTGCCTTTTCTTTTAGCAGATAGAGCCTCTCTCTCATGTGTTATAAATTCAGTTCAGACAAAAGTCATATTACCTCCATTGGTTGGAACGTAGTATTGTGTAATGGCATTCTTTAAATTACAATAAAGCTTAGGTTGGTTGTTAACAAAAAAGCTAGGCAGAGTCAGACCTAATAGTTCTTGGAGGAAATGCCATCCAGAGATTCCAGGCCTCTGGAATTAGATCAGAAATAAAAAAAATCTTAGTGCTATTCCTCCTCTATATTATTGCCAAGAAAACCTCTTGGATGTCTTCATGTTGTCATAAACTTGACTTGAGTTTTCCATCTACAAGGTACATTCTATATATTTGGGAGGCAGCCCTTAGTTCTTTCTGTTCTCATTTCTGGACTGTGCTGTTTTTTTATTTTGATTACTAATGCAAGCTAAGACAAAGGGAATAATACTTTAGGTTGTCTGGGTGCTTTGGGCCCAGTTACTCCCTCTTGGCCCTAGGAAGAATCCAGTGATAAACAACATTCTGAAAATGTTGTCAAGAAAATTGCACAAAGTCCATATAGTTGCTAGGAGTTGACTGATTTGATGGCACAATATGTATACATCTAAAGAATATGCAACAATTTTAATTGAATTATTATTCTTTAATTCCAGATTTGCTAGGTATTTTCTATATATTTAGTTAACTATTATAATATGTCTATTAATGGGCATGTGACAATAACGTCTGTGATTGTTGTCTATATAAACAAATATTAGCAGTCATTAACAGATTTACATTACATATAAATTATATCCTACATACATTAACATCAGTGTTTTTTAAACATTTCTAACAAAAAACTGCTTTGATAAAATCACAAGTAGAAATTTGGTCAGGAAGCATCCATATTTGTAGTACATTATACTTTAAAATGCAGGTTTTTGTGCAGGGCTAATATTATTTTCAAAGTTTTAATCACAAAGGTAGGATAAAACCTTACAGTCTGGACAATATTAAGCTTCTATCTTACTCTTCTTTTTACAAGTCCAATGCAGCAATTGACTGCTGAAACAAAAACTTTTTTAGACTAGAAGATAGTTTAAAATGTAACATTAAATTTCAATCTGGTAAAACCTTTATGCAATTTCTTTTCTTAGATTAGTCAAAGAAGCATAATACCAATATATATTGTGGTGAATATGATGTATATTTATAACAGTCTTATTTATAAAGAATAGGTGCCAATCAATTTAAATTTGTTGCAGGTAGAATTTGATGGTCTATGGATAACTTATAATTCCTTTCTTGTTATAAAATAGTCAATTTTTGTAGTAGTATCATTTAAAGAGTTTATGGAAACTTAGTTTACGATTGTTTAAAAAAACCCTTTAACTTGAATTTGATGGCACCTGGTTTCATTTTTGTTCCCACAGCAACACCAATGGTACCAAAAGTTACCAATAGACCACCCTGATTTAAGAATTAAATCACTCTGGCCTTCTCTTTTTAGCCCTTTAGTTTGCTGACTAAATATTTAAACAGAGGTAAAACACATCTGTTATAGTTTGTGACATAGCTGTAGAGCAAAACTTCATGGTACATAATTTGCAATTTTAAAACAAAAATTCTGGATTACTTTTAAATTTGTCTTTATGTTTAGGACTCTGAATGAAAACAGAGTTAAACTATGATTTATGTTTTACAAAGCAATAATTAAGAATGTGTATTTTAAATGAAGAGTAGCTCCCTTCTTGAGAAATAGACCTAAAAAAGTATATATTTTTAGCTTGCATGGTCCATTTTTAACATTGCTTAAATCCAAGGTTGTTTCCAGATGTGAGTTAGTTTTCATTATTGAGATTCCCATGGGAAAGTAAGAGAGCCAATATAAATGTTACCTCCAGATTTTTTTACCCTTGTGTCTTTTTGACAGTGTCAGTAAGTTTACATTGACTATGAACATTCGTTAAATGCATAAAGATACTGTATGTATGGACTTTTAAGCGTGATACTCCTTTTCTTTTTTCTTTTCTTTTTCCTTTCTCTTTTCTCATGGTAAATTAGAAAAGGCAGGACAAGGGAGGACTGTAGAACTTGATAAGTTTTGCTGCCATTCCTAAAACCAGAAAGGTTTGAAGAATACTTTTTGCAATTATATACAAATGTATTGGATAATGCAAGTGTCTTGAAAGTTACATGGATTCTTTCCTTCCACAGAAATGGAATAATTATTTTGGACCCTGGTGGCCAAAGGGAAATTGGATAGGAAATCATTTTTTTTAAAGTAATAGCGATTCTTCTACACTAAAAATAAATAAATAAATCAGAGTTGTCCTTTCAAAATAGCAGCCGTGGGTCAACTGATCTCTTGTGTAGCATGTATTATTTTTCTTTCTCCCTGTTCTCCTTTGGGAGGAATAGTTCTCCGCTAACATAATTTGCTATTTTCCTGAATCAGCCAAGTTTGCTACTCCCTTTCTTAGCCTGGAACGAATCTGCTCTTAATTCCATCATGTGTAAAACACTTGCTTCTTTTGGCTGTGGACCATTTTTCTCCTCCAGTTTATCCCACTTATCTCGCATTTTCAGATGAACATGTTGAGATACTGCATGCCAATATTTTCAGTAATTGAAAATATTGGTTCAATTCAATAAAGTTCCCAGTCTAGTTATTTCTGTATATCAAAGGGTACTTATCCTTTACTTCAGGTCATAAACTTTCAGCCAGCTCTGACTTGAGCTGTGTCCTGTATGAAATGCTAAGGTAAAAATGGCCTCTGTTACATGGCCATTCAGAAATCATGGATACATTTTTTCTGTTTAGACATTTATGTAAGACTATATTGAAATGAGACTTGTTTATGCGCATGTTGAGAAAACTTATCTGCCATCTTAACTGAAAAATTTTGCATTCTAGCATTGGGAATGGGCAAGCTGGCTTTGATAGATGAAAGGAATTATTTAGAATGTTTCAAGGGCTCTTATTTACTCAGTATCACAATCCTTTCTTGATCCATTATCTGCTCCCTGGATACAATTCACAAAGTTTTGAAATTCAGGAAATAGCTGTACTTAGAAAGGATAATTTTATGACTGCCTTTGACTGATTTAGAATCATTTACTTATTCTTAGAAAGTATATCACAAAATAGCTAATAAGAATAGAATCATGTATTGTGAAAGAAAACATACGTTGTAAGACAAATATACACAAAACATCTCTTGGACTACACAATGTTTTAGATTCATTATAAATGTTTTAGAACGGGTATCAAACTTGATTTCATTGAGGGCCAAAACCGGGTTGTTTTTTTGACCTTAGGGGACCACGGTGGGCCTGGCCAGGTCAATGTCACTCTTGTCAGGGGTGCTGGTATTGTCCCAAGCACTCTGCCGGTGAAAATGGACGCACAAGCTCTGTGTTTGGCTGCAACGTCCTCCTGCAACCCTCTGCCAGCAAAAAGAGAGCTTGGGAGGGCTGTGCATTGCCCTCCCGAGCTCCATTTTCACTGACAGAGGCACTGTGGGCTGGTCTTTCACTGTTTCCAGGGTAGCCCTGCAGTTGAGTTTGACACCCCTGCTTTACAATATGTGGGAATGAGAAGGCAAGAGATGTTTGTACTATTTAGAATGAACTATAGGGACTGTACTATTTAGAATGAAAAGAAAGACAAACATTTCCCTGGATATGTGGAATTCCTTTGGCAGGAAATGTGAAATCCTTTCATGATATGAATATACCATATATTGTAGGGAACTCTAAAAATATATGAGATTATTTTTCGAATTGATTCTGCTATTTTATGTTATTTTTCTGCTGCAATGATGTAGGAGAAAAATATTGTTAAAATTCTTAATCATGCAACTTTTGCAGTTTTGTTTATCTTCTTCTTAATACAAATAGAATGTATAACATTATAAGAGCTGATTGCACAACCTGTGAATGAGGCTACATATTATGACAGTGGCTTCATAACTTATTACCTCTGCTAAAGCAGTCTTGGCTGCATTCCCAACTGGCACAAACATAGAGGAGTATTAGACATGTGGAATTTTTGTAGCCATCATCCAACTCCCTGAGAATATAATGCCGGCAGTATAAGAATAAAATACATTTTCTCCCATTGATTTTGTGAAGCCTTGACAATTGAAATTTGTGGTCCCCCCTCCCAAAAGCCATTGAATGAGCAATATGCTTCCAAATGTCTGCATATCTATAGGCGGCCTGTTGTAAAAGAACAGGATTGACAATAAAGTCTAAAAAATATTCTTCTGATGAAAGTCCTTCATTACAGTCATCTTTTGCCGGAATAGGAGAAATGCCATGTTCAGCATATTTCCTATAATAGAAGTCTTGAAGCCTGTCTATTTTAACTTCATTTGAAAAATTACCTGAATTTCTGAGAAAAAACTTCAGAAATTTTAATAAGGAACTGTTGAGGTAATTCCCCGTTAGGAGAAGGAGTGCACACAGGGAGACGTAGTGAGAGTAATGTTGAATAACACACACACACAGCACACAGCTGTAATGTATAGTAAAATGTAGGTTTTTACTGCCAGTAAACGGTTAAGCAAAGTCCAACAAGCAGACCAAGTCATTCACGGTTAAAGCAGTCAGTTTTCAGTCCAGGGATAATCCAAATAACAAAGTCCAGTATCAAAAACAGTTCAGTAAAAGATTCACATCAAATCCAAGAATAACTATGTCAGTAACAGTCAATAGAGAAATGCAGGAACGGCAACACTCTCAGCAACAACAGAACAGAACAACCCAGGTTTCTGGCTCCATCTTAACGGCCATTTGAGGAACCACACCCAATTACCATTTTAGCATTCCCTTAAAGAGATATTATTAAAATGTCTATCCTGGTTTATATATTTTCCAACCCAACTGTTAGGTGACTTACATTCCTAACAGGAACCAAAGTTCCATACATTTAAAACAAGTCCTAAACTATTGCATACCCTTCATTCATATCCATGAATCTTAAGATTCTCCTTTTCTAAAACAACAAAGGATGCTGCAAATTAGAACATGGTTTTTTTAGAACTTTTCAAATATGTGATAAAACTTAACATAAATATGAGAATGTGTATCCCAAACTACACTTAACACAGTATGTTTTGTATGATATGCTTAATGCTCAGGTCTGGCCCAGTATTTTGTTTGGATGCCAAATACTGTCAAATGCTGTGGGCTCATGCCAATATGAGTAGGAATCTAGCACTGTGTCTGTGAAGTTTTAGACCACCGCAAATTGCAGATATAATTATTGATCCCACATTGGTATGCGTGACAGTGGCTTCTCTCCAAGAGCAGTACAGGACCAGGTGATGCTTGACTACCTCAGAGCAGTCTGCAGGAAGTTTGGGGGTATGTGTGCTTATGGAGTGGCCAGAAGGTTAGTTTTGGGAATATCCTTCTACAAAATCATTGAATATATTTATCATATATTTAAGCAAATACTCTAGTCATTTGTAATGCCTCATGCTTGGTCTTTCTCTTTTTCTGAAGAATATTTATATAAGAATCTGTAATCTTTTACTGATATTGCATGTGCAGCTCTGTTTCAAATTTGCAAAAACAGAATTGGTATTCCTGAAGAAATACTTTTGAAAAAAAAGTTTTAAAATGGTGAACATGATAAAACAAGAAATGGTGAACAAGATAAAACAATGTTTAATAAGGATAAACTATCAAAACCAAGAACAAAGGCAATTTGCAAAATAAATTGCCAGTGTGGGAACAGCTGCATTGGGCGAACTGGACATAAGACATTGAGTGTCGAATTAAAGAACATGAAAAGAACATTAAGCTGAAAAACATAGGACACCATCTACAAGAAACAAATAACAAAATAACAATCACATCCTGGCATGACATCAATGGTACAGAACCTATGCTCATATATATCTGTGCTTTACTTTTTCTTATTTTTTTTGTCATCTTATTCTTTTTTCTTTCATCTTTACCAGCATTATACATTTCTCAAAAGAGCCGGATGTTTGACCATTTGAGTTTATGAGTCATTTATATGCCAAAGAGAACTTTGGATTTGTACAGTAATTAGCTATCCATAATATCCTCAGAAGTTTTCTCCAACACCTAAATTCAAAAGTATCAATACTCTTTCTAGTCTCTTCAGAGTTCAGTCTTTGCTTCTGTAAACGTCACAGAGAAAACCATTGTTTCCACTATTCGGATATGTGTGAATATAGTCCCCTCCTGGCTTCTGAATATATTTTCCAAAGTCTTCATTGCTACTCTACCAAATCCTGGTTTGCAGTGTATTTCTTTACTGTTGGTTCCTTCAGTGCTGGTAGGAGATCTTAAAAGCAAAGGCGCTCACGATTTCAGTATCCTTACTGTCAGTTCTGAGGCTAGTTGCTCAACCTGTTGTCATTAGTTTAATGTTCTTTGCTTAATCTTAGTCCCATTTTTTACTGCCCTTCTTGACTCATTACTAGAGTTTGCAGGCTATTTGTATGTTCAGCTATCTGAGCATCATCATCGGCATAATGCATGATATTGATGTTTCTTCCTCCCATCTGACAGTTGCGATCATGTTTTTCCAATCCAGCTTCCTGCAATATATATTCAACATACATGTTAAATAAGTCAGGAGATAGTATCAACTATTACAAGTAGTCCTCATCTTAAGACCATAATTGAGCCAGAAATTTCTGTAAGTGAATTTTGCCCCATTTTATGACCTTGCTTGCCACCATTGTTAAGTGAATTGCAACTGTTGTTAAGTTAGTAAGATGATTGTTGAGTGAATCTGGCTTCCCAATTGACTTTGCTTATCAGAAAGGTCACAAAAGGGAATCACATGACCTCAAGACACTGCAACAGTCATAAGTATGAGCCAGTCATAAGTATGAACCCTGGGACATTGCAGCCACCATAAATATGATCAGTTGCCCACCAATTGAATTTTGATCACATGACAGGGATGCAGCAGTGGTCATGTGTGAAATACAATCTTGTCACTTTTTTCAGTGCTGTTGCAACTTTAAACAGTAACTAAATGAAGTGTTGTAAGTTGAAAACTTAGCTGTATTCCTTTGCCAACCTGGAGCCAGTCTATTCTATCTGGACTGTGGCTTTTTGTCCTACATATGGGTCACTCATGAGGACCATGAGATATTCTGGAATTTCCATTTTCCTAATGACATTCAACAACTTGATGTAGTTGAAATAATCAACATTTTCATAATAAGCAAAGCACACACTCAGGGTTCGTTTAGGATTTTTTTGTACTCTTGGTTATCCATGTGCATTAGCACTACTGCAATACTGATACAGCCTTTCTCCTATGAGCTGTTCAGAGCATCCATAGTAGTGGGAGGTGCTTAGTCTCTGCATTCACAGGCTAAGCTTGATTTGTTGAACGCTCCTCCTCCACCACGTGACTCCTCCTCAGCGTTCCCCAGTTTTTGCTCAGCCTCGTTTGAGACAGGCAGTGCTTTGGAAGCTTCTTTGACCGAAACAGGAACATGAGCAGGTTTGATTGCAATTCGGTTTTCCTTTGGTTTTCTTTGTCTTTAGCCTTCTATCCTTATCAGCCTGAGAGTCCGGTTTAAGGGAAGCACTGTTTGCGCCCCCCCCCCCCAAAAAAAGAGATGGCAGGAGGTTTTTGGAACTGCTCTGCACCACTTCCCCACAGCCAAAATTTTCTTACCTCTGCCTGTTTGATTGCCGCTGTGTCTTTATTCTGTTTGCTTGCTAGCGGCTTGATATGTTGTTTTAAAAGTCGTATCGCCTTTACTCCCCCCTCCGAACGCCATTTCTTCAGTGGGGAAGTTAATTAGGATTAATTCCCCTTCTCCGCCGTTTCTGTTGAATTGAGAGCTCAGGCTTCATTTGAGCTCTGGCTTAGTTTGCAAGATGGGAAGCTGCTGCTGAGAAGTACGCGAAAAGACTTTAACTGCTGGAGGCCATCTTGAGTGCCACCTTGTGGCTGCACGCCTTGTCTGTCCTTCCTGAGCTGTGTGAGGTATTTTCTGCTCGAAGCAACAGAATTCCTTCAGGATTCTGGAAGCTGTTTTACCCTTGTTTTGGCTACCTGCACTCAAGGATAATTAATTTGCTTTTAAAATTGTTGGCTTAACCCTCACAGCCTTATTCTCAGTGGCACAGCAGCAAGCACCTAGGCCAGTGTCCGCCTGTGCAGGAAAGCTGCTGAAGGCCCTTACAATCATCAATCTGGGCCTTAGGCGTTCGCTATTTGGCTAATTGGATTACTCATTAATATTGGTTGTTCTATTATTAATATTGGAATATACATATCTCACTATTCATAGGAGCAATTACAAAGCAATTATAGCAATAATATAATAATTATTACAATCATAATAATCACTCATAGTAACAAACTACTTAACAGTATAATATTTTAATTTTCAATAAAATATTATTACTGAGATATGACTTCTCAGAGAGAAGAGAGAGACACCAGTAAAATAAAAAGAATAATAAAATAAAAGGGGGCAATAAGAACTTTATCAGGGCAACCGTTTTTGACTCAGATCGGACCCTGGGCGTGCCAACCACCTTGTACACAGATTATATTCAATTACTGTTATTCTAATTTTAATCAAAATGGCAGATGGTAGCACCTCTCAGGTGCCTTGCTTGAAGGCAAAAGCCAAATCAAAACACAGTGGAAATTCTAAAGCCTCAGAAAGGGACGCCTTAAGGCACCATGAGGCCTTATAAAAGCAAATAGACAGGCATTCTCGAGAGGTCCACGCTGTATCTCAGGATGCCCCCTCTTCCAGTCCGTCAGTTTCTTCACACCCTCCTCCTTCTCTAGATCTCTCCCTTTCATCCAGGCGCAGCTTAACTCCACAAGGACAACAGGCCCAAGTGTCTGGAACACCAACCAGATGGGCCCCTGAAGCCACATTCACTCCGACAGCCGCTGGTCTTCGCCAAGGTGACAGCTTCTTTTAGGAGGTTCCAGAAAGGATGAAAGCCTGGATGGAGATGGCTATTCGCCAAGGGATTGCAGCGGGGCTTCAAAACGTGGTAATATCCAGACCTTACCCTATAGCTACTGACCAAGAGTCCCAACCTCTGAGGTCACTGACCAGGTCAGAACGACACCAGTCCCAGGTACATTTACAAGGGGAGGACATGATCTTCAACCAACCGGTAGTTGAAGCAGAGGTAATTCCAGTCCCACCCATATTTTCGGACCTGGTGCAGAAGCAGTGGGCTTCTGCAGCAGTATACACCTCCCCAACTGGACATGATAGGAAATACTTCAACTTGGACCCTGAATTTGCAAAGTTACTGGGGACTCCCAAAGTAGACGAGCCTATAGTGGATTTAGCATCCCCCTCTATTCCCAGTGAGGCACTGGAGGCCTTAAAGCCGGAGAAAAAACGGGTCGAGCTAGCCCTACACAGAGCTCATCAATCTGATGCGTGGGCTATCAGATCAGCCACGGCTGCCTCCTTCTTCACGCAGTCGTCTCTTAGATGGCTTCGTCTTTTGAAACAACATGTTCCTTCTTCTAACATCAGGGCGCACCAAGACATCACCAAACTTACAGCAGCTGCTGAATTCTCTGCCAATGCTACCTATCACGCAGTCAAGTTTTCAGCAAGGGCCATTACCTCGCATGTCACAGCGCGTCGCTTGCTATAGTTAAGACACTGGCAAGCTGACTTCAAACACAAATCCAAGCTGGCATCATCCCCCATTGTGGTAGATAGATTGTTTGGCCCTTCCCTGGATCCGCTACTAATTGAAACACGCAACAAGAAGAACATTCTCCCTTCCCTTTTTCAGAAGTCAGACTTCAGAAGTCCCAGTCCTTTCGGAGGGGATCCTCTTGATCTTTCTATCAGAGATCCTTCTCTTCCAGATACCAGAGACTCCTAGCAGTTAGACCAGGACAACAACCAGATAGGTCCGACTCAGTGGATAGAAGTAGAAGGGGTGGTCAATCCAAAAGATCCTTTCGGGGAACAGGGAACAGGCCCTTCCGGTGACCAAGATAACCCCCGGGACCCAATTCCCATTGGCGGACTTCTTAAGTTATTCGCTGACCAATGGGACTCCTCTACCTCTGACGCCTGGGTCAGAGATACGGTTATATTTGGACTCATGCTGGAGTTTAGATCCACTCTCCAGATTCCTTCATGTCATACCCTCCTTCCAGAGACCCGGTCAAGTGTAATCTCATGGATTCTGCTTTCTAACATCTTCTGGATATACGAGCCATCCAAACAGTAGCAACCAATCAACAAGGGCAAGGTTTTTATTCACATCTTTTCGTTGTCCCAAAAAAAATTCAGGGGGGGTGGAGAGCAATATTAGATTTGAAACGTCTCAACCGTTTCTTAGTATATCGCAAATTTAAAATGCATACCCTCCAATCAATATTACAGGGCATCATCATATGCTCACATCCATAGACTTGACGGAGGCGTACCTGCACATTGCTGTTCGGCCCTCCCATGATAGGTTTCTGAGATTTTGCTACAATAACCACCACTTTGAATATGTGGCCCTTCCATTTGGATTAGCCTCTGCCCCCCAGGACCGTCACCAAGGTACTCGTAGCACTAGCTGCCCACCTCTGGAATATTCCGGTATGCCTCCAGTGTTATCTTGACAATATTTTGATTTTATCTCCTTCTACCCATCAGGCAGTCATAGACACTCAGAACACATTATTATCCCTACATGAGCATGGTTTCTCAATAAATTGGAAGAAGAGTCAATTAACACCTTCGACATGGTTAATTTATTTAGGGGCGGTCATAGATACAGTGGAAGGCAAAGTTTATCTGTCACCAGATAGATTAAATAGCATTCAAAAATTGGTTAGGGAAATCAGGGCACTTAAGAGGGTGTCCCTAATGGAACTATGATTTCATGTATTTCTATTATTCCTTGGGCCCGCCTTCACACTAGATCCCTCCAGTGGTTCCTGCTACCGTACCAGCGATCCGGCCAAAACAACTCCAAACACAAAGTCAGGGTTCCGCCCAAGGTTCTCAAATCTCTCCTCTGGTGGTCCAAACCGGTTATTAACAGAGGCTGTCTTTTCAAGGAACCACAAAGGTTCACCATCACCACAGATGCCAGTCTGTTCGGATGGGGAGCTCACGTCCAGTCACTCACAACCCAAGGCCGATGGTCCAACATAGAACAGTCATGCAGTATAAACTGGCTGGAACTTAGCGCAGTACACCTGGCCCTTCAGAATTTCTTCCCCCAGGTACGCGGTCAGCACATACTAATACTGACAGACAATGTAACAGCCAAAGCTTACATAAACAAGCAGGGGAGCACACAATTGAAGCAGCTAATGTGGGAAGCGGAGCACCTGTGTCACTGGGCGGAGAACAACATACTTTCCATCAAAGCAGAACACATTTTGGGTCTGTCAAATACACAGGCAGACTGGCTAAGCAGGGCCACCATAGATCAATTGGAGTGGCACCTCCACCCATCCCTGTTCCAAGAAGCGGCACGGTCATTTGGTCAATCGGTGGTAGACTTATTTGCTTCCCCTCTCAACACTCAGCTCCTGAGATATTTTTCCAGGTACCCATCCCAAGGGGCGGAGAATTTCAATTTGCTCCGCTGTTGTTGGCCCCTGGGGCTACTATATGCATTTCCTCCACTTCCACTGGTTCCCAAAGTCATCCAGAAATTACTAGAGCAGAATTACTTCTAGTGGCGCCTTATTGGCCCAGACAGCCATGGTTCATGGACCTCTGCAGTTTCTCGGTAGCCCCACCCTGGAGAATCCCGTCAGACAGAATCTCATTAACTCAGGGGCCTCTTCAACATCCAGATCCTCAATGGTTACAATCGACTGTTTGGAGGTTGAGCAGAGTGGTTTGAAGTGCGAAAAGCTCTCCAACAGAGTTATCGACACTATCTTAGCTGCCAGATGCCCCTCAACAATTCGCATTTACAACGCCACATGGTCAACTTTCTGCAAATGGTGTAGTAAGTTTCAAATTGATCCTGCCTTTCCTTCTGTCGCCCAGATTCTAGAGTTTTTACAGGAAGGACTTGATAAAGGGTTGTCACCTAATACGTTAAAAAGGCAGGTGACGGCTTTGGCATCAGTTCTCACTCATAAGGGCCTCAGTTCTCTTTCACATCATCCACACATAAGATCTTTCCTTTGAGGAGCCACCAATTTACGCCCTCCAGCAGTGCACCGTTATCCCACCTGGGACCTTAACAAGGTCCTTGTCGCTCTCACTAAAGGTCCTTTCGAACCTTTGAAATCATCAAGTCTCCAATTTCTCATGTACAAAGTAGTTTTCCTGGTAGCAATCACTTCCGCTCGTCGTATCTCGGAAATTGCAGCCCTGTCTGTCAGACAAGATCTCTGCGTTTTTCATGCTAATCGTGTGGTCCTTCGTCCCGATCCCACATTTATGTCCAAGGTCAGTTTAGGTTTTCATAGAGCTCAAAAGCTTATTCTTCCAAATTTTTGTCCCAGGCCATCACAAGGGATGGAAAGACAATGGCATAAGCTTGATGTGAGGCGTGCCCTGCAAATCTATATCAAGCGTACAGCAGCTTTCAGGAAATCAGAGGCTTTATTCGTGTCCTTTCAGCCAAATTCTCAGGGTTGCAAGGTTTCACCTTCTACGATAGGCCGTTGGATACGGGCAGCAATTGCAAAAACATATCAGACCCAATCTCTGCAGGTGCCTAAGGGCATAACAGCTCATTCAACAAGAAGTGCAGCAACTTCGGCAGCATGGGCCACACAGGCATCAGTAACTGAAATCTGTCGGGCCGCGGCTTGGGCTTCCCCATCGCCCTTCATTAGACACTACAAAATTGATGTGTTTGCTTCTGCTGAGGCTTTCTTTGGCAGAAGAGTTCTGCAAAGGGTCCATAGAGATCAGGAGGTGATTCCAGACCAGACGGAGTCCCTCCCATAGGACAGGCCAAGCTTTGGTATGTCCCACTACTGGATGCTCTGAACAGCTCATAGGAGAAAGGGCATTGGTACTTACCTGATACGCCCGTTCTCTTTGAGCTGTGAAGAGCATCCAGCCCCACCCTTTTTCCGTCTGGTGGCGTCCTGTTTTGGCCAATGAACTTTTTAGTATGTGAGGATGAGAGCACTTATTTCTCTCATCTTCGCCAAAACTGGGGAACGCTGAGGAGTCACGTGGTGGAGGAGGAGTGTTCCACAAATCAAGCTCAGCCTGTGAATGTGGAGACTGAAGCACCTCCCACTACTGGATGCTCTTCACAGCTCAAAGAGAACAGGCGTATCAGGTAAGTACCAACACCCTTTTTATATCCCAGCTTGAACACCTGACATTTCTCTTTCCAGGTACTGTAAGTCATTAAATTATGCTTAATTATTTTGCCCACTCTGTTTAGTCTCCTTTAATTGATTTTGGTATGTAGACCAAAGTCTTCCAATCATTGGTGACTGTGTCATTCAGATTTGCAGTCATAAAAAATGACAGCAAAAAACCTTAGGACCTTACTGATTCTTCTTCTATCACTGCATATTTCTATAGATATTCCATCAATTCCTGAAATTGTCTAATGATTAGTGTTCTGATGTAACTTTATCTTCTAGTACTAGGGAATTTTGTAAGTGAGAAATATATTCTGAGGTAAGGATGTCAACATCTCTGTTATACCAGTTTACAATTTTCAATATACTCTTTCCATTTTTGTTTAATCTCATTTCTTTCTCATCTCTTCTGTTCATTGGCCATCCTTTAGCAAATCAATCTGAAATTAAAACCCTCTTCTGACTTTAGATAATTTTGGAAGATTTCTTTGTTTTTTTCCACATCAGTTTACATCTTCAGTGTCTTGATGAATGTTTCTAGAATACTGCTCCTCATCTCTTTTAATAGCTCTCGGAAATTCTTTGCAAAGTTCCTTCCTGAGATCTTTGTCTTTCTTGGCTTCAACTTCTCCTCTGTTTTTGGCAGTTTGACATCTACATTCATCTTTAGCTTGTTTGATTTCATTCCATATTTCCCCTGGTTTCCTATCAGTGAGATTCAGGACTCAAAAATGATTCCTGATGTTCTTGAAATTGGTACTTATATGCTGAAATTATATCATGAAAAATAATTAGCTTTACTCCTCTTTAGCTTGACTTACAAATTTGTAAGTTAGCAATGTGGCAGGTTGAGGTGCCTTACCAAGGAATGTGGTTGAGTCTGAGCCAAGGTAATATTTTTTTAGGAAGGCAGATGAGTCAGCACACCAGAAGCCTATAGGTAAAAAGGGAGAAATGTTGGAAGGTGCCTGTAGAGTGGCACATATAGATCCAGGATAAGAAATATAAGAAGAGGCAGGAAAAGCACAAAGGGGAGGGATTTATATCGTAGATGCTGCAGGAGATTGTGCTGGAGAGGACGTCACCTGGTAAACATGAAGTGGGGCCTGCAAGTCCAGAGATTCTGGCCTTGTGACAAGAAGAAAGACCAGGAAGAAAATCCTGGAGTAGCTTGTGAACATATGGAGAGCAGGCTGTGTTGCGTTCAAGGAGGTTTCGATACTGGACAGTGGAAAATTGTGTGAGTTAAAGGCTTTATTTGGCAGTAAGACAGCAAGGAGAACTCACAGGCATTCCATTATCAGTCATGAAGATTAGGAGGGAAAAAGAAGCTGGGAGACAGACAGCACAAGCAAAAATGAGGGAAATGGGCTTGGGTGGATGAGCATTAAGGAGATGTACGGATTTAAGTTTTGCAAATTATAAACTATATTTTCACTTGTATATATTAAATCACATCTAAGGATGTGTCTGTATCAGCTCCTGTTCTGACCCACACTGTCAGATGATGCTCCATTCCAAATCCAAGAAAGAAATACTTAGACTCCATTAATTAGAGAAAAGATATCTTTTACTGGAAGTCAAGTGGTAGCAACAAAAGAATTCTGAATCTGAGAAAATGAGCATGTAAATCACATATACAAAGTGATGGCAACATTCCCACCCCAATCGTTCAATTGGCTCATCTAATTAAAAGTTGTGTATAGCATCATGTGGGCATCTCCAGGTGGTGATGAGGCCTCTGTCTGTTGACCTTGACATATTTTGATAAAGAGTTGCGGCTGCTCATAGCATAGGATAGAAGCCTAAGCAAGAACCTCCCCCCCCCAAAAAACTTACACAGTTCTGTTTTGTAACACCTCCAGCTCGCTTCCTCAGCCATGTCCCCCCTCCTCCCCCTGTTACTTATGACAGCTCAAAGATGCAAAGCAAAGGAAGAAAATCTTAAAGGCTGACACACACTCTGACAAGCAGTTCCTGATTTATTCCATGGTCAGCCCCTGGCCATGTCTTTTCTGTAATAACTGTATCTGTCTGGTAATACTTGTGTATATAATCTTTATTTGGGTTGTTTAAATGCAGTAGCAGCAATGGAGAGATTATTATATTGGCAGAAATTTATAAGTTGTTTGCTGCTGCCTAATATGTTAATATTTAATCGGTTCATCTCATCTTCCACTATGTTCATTTTTCCTACGTTCGTGCTTCTTATATTCCATATTCCAGTGTAATTTTTTTTTTGCAGCATCGATTATTTTCCTTGCATGGCATGCATCAGCAACCAGCTGTCTCAAAGGTTTTAATCTAACCATGTTATAGACACTATTACCGTTCCAAAAGAGCTTAGCTCTTGTATAGTAGCATGTTGAATATCATCTGACTTGGGGCTTCCCATCAGTCACTATATCATATTGATCCCTGGGATTTCTCCTTGCAAACTACAGGAGTGGTTTAATATTGTTCTTCTCTTGTACAGTATGAAATGATGCCTTTGTTGTTGCTACTAAAATGTTCTGCCCCTAGAATCTTCCTGTATCACTACCCTCTGGTAGGGGTTTGTGCTCGGTGTAGCTGGCCATATGGGGTGACCCTCAAGCGTGAGTGTCCCTGTGTGGGAGTATATATTCTTAGTCTAAGCACTGATGATCTTTGATCATCCCACCCAGGAAATCTTGCTACAGTAAGACAGCATAGCAGGACTTGATGGGAGGTTATTTATATAAAACCAGTAAAATTAAGTGTAACTAATTTTTTGCAGATGCCATGTACATTGAAATTGTTTGAGTCTGTTTTATAACTTGGCCTAAAAAGCACCAAATACTCTTGTAGCATTTTCAATAATATACTGGCATTCTAGTTTTTGTATTTGTTAATTATCTATTTGGGGAATTAAAAAAAATTAACACCACCCAGTATCCAAAAATGGAATAATGTGATTGGAAGAGTCACTCCTGCAGTAAAGTTTACACTCTTTCATCTGTCCTTATAGGAACATGGACATTTTTCATATAAATAGGAATTCTGGATGAGCTATTAACCTCATTATTCTGACCCCAAATGGTAACTGTATACTTGAATTCTAGGCAAAACAATAAAAATGTTGATTGGTTGGCCATTACAAGGTGGACTATCATTTGCAACATACAGAGCTTATGCAGTATGTAGATGTAGCAATGCAGAATTTGTTGTCTCATCTCCTATTAAAATGAATAGTACAGATTTTTTTATTGGTTTTCAGAAAACATTTAAGCATTTAAATGCTTCAGTGAAGGTCTTTAGTTCAGCATCTGGGATGACCAAATAAAGATGATAAGAAATAAAAGCAAATTGGTACACAGTGTTACATGTTGATTCCCTTTGCCTTTGAATTTCAATCAGAGATGATTTGGATTATGACACCAAGTGCTTTGCTTTAAGGCTTGTGACTCTCTGAAGTAACTTTTTCAGATGCATCAGCTATGCATTGCCTAATTTGTTATGAAAGTGAAAAAACATTCAATAATTGTAGCTAAATTGTGTTGCTAACATATGTTTCTGATGAAATTATTGGTAATATGATAGAATTGAAATAACTATGTGATTGCTTAGTTTTGAATAACATTTCCAATGTCAGTCTATCATTCCTTCCCTTTTTGAAGATTATTTATGAGACATTATTAATTCCAAATGGCAGAGATCCAGTTCTGTAAGATATACTGAAATTTAGCCAGCAGAGTTGTAAAATTCGTGCTCCTTGAATTTAGCATTAAGGTTAGCTGTGTTTTTACTTTATAATTTAATATAATTTTACAGAACTAGTCCAGTCTAATTCAGGGGTCTTCTAATTCTTCATTTCCCTGACCCATTTCTAAAGATTCTTCATCAACCTTCACACTTTTATTTTATACAAATAATTTAATAAATGCTACTTTTGTACCACTGGTGGTCCTCAACTGACAACCATAGTTGAGCCCAAAATTTCTGTTAAGTGAGACATTTGTTAAGTGAGTTTCCCATTTTACGACCTTTCTTGCCACATTTGTTAAATGAATCATTGCAGTTGATAAGTTAGTAACTTGGATGTTAAGTGAATCTGGCTTCCCTATTGTCTTTGCTTGTCAGAAGATCATAAAAGGTGATTCCATGTCCCTGGAACACAGGAACAGTCAGAAGTATGAACCAGTTGCTAAGCATCTGAATTTTGATCATATGATCATGGGGTTGCTGGAATGGCTAAACTTTTTCGGCTCCTGTGCCAGAAATAGCACGTGTGCTCGCGTGCCAGCACCCAGAAGGCAATGCACACTGCCACCCCACGCTCCCTGCACATGTCCGTGCAACCCCCTGTGCCTCATGCTTCTCTGCATGTGTGCATGATCCCCCTCGCTCATGTTGTGCATCTCTGTGCATATGCACGAGACCTCCCACACTTCTTTGTGCATACCTGCACATCTCCTGTGACCCCAGTCCATGAGCACCAGATACCCAATGATCAGTTGTCGGGCGCGCAACACGCATGCAGGCATTCTGCGTGCTGGCAGAAGTGGCTCTGTGTGCCACTTTCGGCACACGTGTCATCGGTCTACCATTGTGGCTATAGGCCATAACACTAGATGTACATAAAGATACAAAAGAAAATCTTTTTCACATCTTTACCATTTTAAGTAAGATGCTCAATTCTGAGGCTAAGGAAGCCATGATTTACAAGATCTAGGCAATCATTCTGATTAAAAATAAAAATGCCTTTTATAAATTGTAATCTAATTGATCAAAGTCCAGTAGTTAAAAATTGTTTAGTGATGTACAATATGAAGAAAATAAATGAAGCTGGCTCCAGCACAAGTCCAAAAGCTTGGAAAACTAAACCTCCGGTCCCAGTGACCAACTTAAGGTCCTGACACATCGGCCGACGGATGCAAAACATATGTAAAAAGGACACAGCGGATGAGAAAATGTTCCATCCGTTGTTATCCGCTCTGAAAAGTGCCCCAAATTTGCATAAAGAGAACAGACAACAACAGAAAGGAATGGACGGGGAGAGGACGTAGCGAGAATGTTAAGCGGATGCTCCATGGAAGCCAAGCGGATGGCGGATGACACAACCGCAGGGCTTCCGGGGGAGCACAGCAAAGCGGACTTGCAGTGGAAGGAGCGGATGCAGAGCGGATGCCTAGCAGATGACGCGGACGCATCATGGACGCCTAGCATATGCCTAGCGGATGCCTAGCGGATACAAAGCGTTCACTGCGCATGCGGGGAGGATGCATTGTGTCAGCCCCGCGGATATAAAAGGAGGCAACTCGCAAGCAGGTCACCATTCAGAGGAAAGACTTGCTGCCAGACAGATCTCCAGCCAACCATGGGGAAGAAGAGGAAGCCTGTGCCTATTCCTGCCAGCCCTGGCAAGAAGGACAGGGCCACCATCCCATCCCCTGGCGCTGACTCTGCTTCTGCTGGGGCTTCTGCTGCTGGGGCTGACTCTGCTGGTGCTGGTGCTTCTGCTGGTGCTGCTCCTGGAGCTGGTGCTTCTGCTGGTGCTTACTCTGCTGGAGCTGCTCCTGGTGCTGGTGTTTACTCTGCTGGTGCTGCTCCTGGTCCTGCTGGTGCTGCTTTTGCTGCTGCTGCTGGTGGTGGTGTGGTGGACCAGCCCCTAGAACCTCAAAGCCCTACTGATGAGGGCCCAGAAGGCCCTGACAGAGGGAGGAAGAGGCAATCACGCGATAGGGAGAGGAGACAGTACTCCATTGAAGAGGAACATGAGGATGAGGTGCTCGAATGGCTGAGGGAGAACTAGTACCTCTGGTGGAAGGGACACAGGCTCTATCGAGACACCAAGCGGAAGCAGGCGGCTTGGAGAAGAAGGCGGAGAGCCTGGGCTACACTTCGGATGTCCTCCTGGGGTGGTGGAAGCACATGCACACCTGGTATGGGAAGCTGTACCTGAAGAAGTCTGGCCAGGCCGCGGTCAAGCTCACCAACCGGGAGACCTACGTAATGGCCAAGTGGAGCTTCTTGGAGGGTGAGATCCGCCACCGAGGAGCAGCCCCTCTGTCTACCCTCTCTCTCAGGCAGCCCATAGAGAGCCAGTCCTCTTCTGGCCAAGAGTCAGCTCCTGTGTCAGGCAGGTATCTGTGGAGCGCCCCACTTCCCGTGACGGAGCGTGTGGAGGTCCCCTGACGTAATTGGAGCAAGCGGAGGCCACTGCCACCAGAGACCACCCCACCCCCACCCCCAGCTCCACCTCCACAGAAAGCAGGCAGAAAGCCAGACCGGAGGGACAGAGCCACACTGTCCTGCTGGAGATCAGGGACACCATCAAGAGCAGCGTAGATCTCCTCTCTCAGCTGGTACAGTCCGACATACCATCCTCTAACAGAAAGCCCTTCCTCACCTACGTCAACCAGACCCTCATGGACATGTCCGAATCCCAGTACCAGGTGATCAAGGAGAGGATCACAGGTCTTCTGCACCACCCTCCAGGCCCAGCTGAACCTGCTCCGACCCAGTCCAGGTCTGCTCCTCCACCCCAGGTGATGTCACAGCCCTTCTAAGCCCTCACCTACCAAGGCTATGGCTACCAGGAGTTCCAGCAGCACAGGCAGCCCTTCCCAGTCCAGGCACAGGTTCATCGCATGCCACAGGCGCCACCGATGCCACCGATGCCACCCACGCCACAGATTCCATCGACACCTCACCTCGCCCACCTGCCGACCAGACAGCCCCACTACACTCCTCCTTCCTCCAACCCACAGCCATGCCCGGCCTCAGAACATCTGTCATCGGTCTTGGGACTGACACCCCATGTCATGGAGGAAGGGGCTCTCAACATCACAGGATTGAGCCAGCTCTCTGAGAGCTTCCTCCACACACCATCCCCTGTTGTCCTCTCGGGGCCAGGCACCCCAATGGCATCTCAGACCAGAACTCCAGCCACTGACACCTCCACAGCACCTGGACCCTTCACCCCTGAGACCATGGGCATGCCTCAGAGTGACTGAGAAGAGTGCCAGAGACTGGGTTGTTACCTGTTGACTTTATCTTTGCTTAGGACACTTTACTTGGGTCATTTTGCTTTTACAGTTTGTTATTAATAAAGGTTATCTTTGCTTCACACACTTGGTTCAGTTCTTTTAGTAAATAAAGTCTTGGTGGAAACTTTTAGAAATGGTTTAAGCCTTTGCATGCTTGTGGGATGGGTAAGGATAGCAGAGGGATGGGCAGAGATACCTGTGGGATGGGTAATAGCTGTGGGATAGATAAGCCTCCAGTGAAAGCATAATGGGACTGTATGGTCCACCCTCCCAGGTGCCACACCTATGGCCCTTTATTATCAATAACAATTTAATCATTCATCAACACATTTCAACATAAACAAAACTCTTTTATTAAATGCCCTGTTCATTGTAGGGCCCCTCAACATACATGGCACAATCTCATCAGTGTGATGAGACAGGCTGAAGGAAGCATCCATTAAGCATCTTCCATTCCGTCTTGCCACTCCACTGCTCCAGCTGGGGAGTTGCACAAGTGTTTCAGAAGGTTGCGCTGCTTCTTCCCTTCATGTGAAGCTCTGTTGGGGCTTTGTACATCCACAGTGTTTCTCAGGTTTCGCCCTTGCCTCCATTCACCAGGCTCCATGTCCCCATTGCCTTGTTGGCGGTCCACAAGCCTGTTCTGCAAAACTGGGTAGCGGGTGCGCATGAGATTGTGCAGGATGCAGCAAGCTTCCACGATCCTCCTCACGGTCTCTGGGCGATGCTGCACGGTGGTGAGAAGTACCTGGAATCTGTTGGCCAGGATGCCAAAGGCGTTCTCCACCACCCACCTTGCCCTGGACAGCCTGTAGTTGAAGATCCTCTCTTCACGGGTGAGGCATCTGGAAGTGTAGGGCTTCATGAGGTAGGTTCTGAGGGAGAAGGCATCATCCCCCACGATGAAGTAGAGAACTTCTTGTGTGTCGTTGGGCAGGGGGTCTGGATCTGGGCAGCCCATGATGAGGTTGCGTTCCAGCCCCTCCTTGAAGTGACTGGCGTTGTATACCTGGGCATCTGAAGCTGACCCGTTGCCTGAAGCATCGATGTACATGAACTTGTAGTCAACATCAACCATGGTGAAAAGGATGATTCTGAAGAAGCCCTTGTAGTTGAAATAACTGGACCCTGAGTTGGCTGGAGCTTTGCAGGCCACGTGCTTCCAATCTATGGTTCCAAAGGTGTGGGGGAAGTTCCACTTCTGATTCCACTGCTCTGCAACTTTCTTCCAGCCTTCTTCAGTGGAGGGGCACTGGAGGAGCTCCTCCAGGTATTCTTCGATGATGGCCTGCACCATTTCTCTGACCACAATGCTGATGGTGTTGTATGGCACCCTCCAGGCGTACTGCATGTTCCTGTGCGTGGTCCCAGAGGCCAGGTGGTGCAGAGTCAGTGCCACCTTCAGCCCAGGGTCCAGGCTGGGCCGGAAGTCGGTGTTTGCCTTGGTCAATCTGGGTCTCAGCCGCTCCACAACTTCGTCAAACATGGCTGGTGGCATCCTCATGAAGTTCTGGAATGCACGAGGGTCTTCATTCCTCAGCTCCACCATCAGCTTGTCATGCAGTCCGTACTCTGCTCTTCTCGCGATCCATCTTCTGACCCAGACACTTCTTGGACGCCTCCTTTTCTTCCCATAGAACAGGTGAAAGAGCCTGTAGAGGGCTTCGCATTGTTGTAGAACAATGGTGGCTACCAAAAGGAGTGTGCAACGATCCATGGTGGAGATGACTGGATGCTGTGGAAGAGCAAGAGCAAGATCAAGGCTGAAGAGGTCTGCACAGCAGGGCTGCTGGACTGAAAGTGAGATCCAGGTGATTTCTCCCCCTTTTTATAGGCAATATAGGTTTTCCGCTAGGTGTCCTTCCACATACTCCAGGCATCCTCCAGACATCCTAAATATCCGAGATACGTCCTCTATACGAAAGTTTTTTCCGTTTTAATGCTTTATATGTGAGCTGCATTCACTTTCATCCTTTCTACGTCCGTGCTACTAAAGCTGCGTGTCCGTTCTGCGTCCATTTCACTTCCTCCCTGTGTCCGTTTTCCGCTGGAGCGGATGTGAGTTGCGCGGATGCGCAGCAGATGCCTAGCGGATATAGCGGATGCGTAATGGATGATGATGGACGTATAACAGATGTTCCCCGTATGCGTAGCGGATGTAGAACGGACGTGTTGGATACTTTATCCGCTCAAAAAGTTTTGTGCAGCTCAAAACTTTTTGAGTGGATGAAATCTCAGTAGACGGATGATGGACGGATAGAGAGTATGAAAAATGGGCGCAGTGAGTACACAACGGATGCATCGCGTTAACCAACGGATGGCAAGTGTTTCTCTCTGTTTTACATCCTCTTTCCATCGTTTGGTGCTGTGTGACATGGGCTTTAGAATGGATGCTGCAACATTACCTGGGGATGCTAAATTTGCTGTCATTCATTAAAATAAATGAAGGACAGATTCACCTGTGAGTGGCCACTTGGCAACTTACACAAATTCTTTGTGCCAAGGGAATTTAATTATATCTTCTTACCTCACCTGTGGGAATAGAAAGCTTAAGTCTATGAAAGCCCAGCATAGTTTATTTGTAGGTAAGTAACAGGTAGTTTCTGAGTCTGTTTTCAGAGACCAATTCCCCTGTGTTAGATGTGAAACCACACATGAAGATTTAATTAAGCTGATTTATTAGTAAGAACCTATGCACAAAAATCTTCTCAACTTGGTCAGCACTGATGGTTAATTGCATTGAAGGGGAATTGGACTTCGTTTGCTTGTGACTATGTAGGGATTCTAAGCTAACCCTTTTTCACTCTGCCTCCCCCCCATTTTTGCCATTCCTTCTGTTTCACCCTGTCAGTCCTAGTTATGGGTACTTTCGACCAAATTTGATAGGCTCACTATAAGAAACAGTAGATTGATAGACTATCTTCATGGAAATTGTAATTAGAGCAGAAATTAGTTAGGTTGGTATTAGCTGCCAGTATATATCTAGCTTGAGTTCAGGGTGTTAATAATGACAATTAAAGCTGTGGAGATTGGACTATCTTAACTGTGCAACGCCATTCCACCAAAGATCACTATTTGTGCCAGCTTTAATTTAAATTTAAGGTTAAGGCAAAATTCTGTGACTTATTCATACTTGGTATAGTTTGCTTTATCACTTGGTTTACATTGGGATTTAATTACTAGTTTATTCCAATATAACAGTTATGAAATACAGTGGATAAGAAATAATTAATAGTCCACAGAATGTTCTGTTTTTATCCCATTCTGCTATGTTTACTCCGAATGCTTTGTCAAAACCTATATTGATATTATAGCATGCGTGTCAAACTCGATCGTGTCACGTTACATCACGTGACATATTGTGATATTTTTTGGCTTTGTGGAGGCGGGGTTGGCATGGCCTGCATGTGATATATCCAGTTTGACATCCCTCTGTATTATCGTTGGAGATCACTTCATCTCAGATTGTTTACCCTTTTAAGGAATTCCAAAAATATTTTGAGCATATTTAAAAGAGTATATATTTGTTTTACAATTCAGATCCTATTCATTCTCTATCTGAGCAAATCATCTCAAAATACTTATTTGATATTGGTTGGTTGTTTTTGTATTCAATTCACATTCAAGCTGATTCATTCTTGGCCTATTGCTTTTTAAATTATCCATTCTTGCTGCATTTAGCCCAGTCTTATGGTTCTCCTGATCCATTTCTCATCCAGTTCCATTTAACTATGTGGGCAGAACTATCACAGAAAGCTGCTTTAGCTTCTTTTGACAAATTTACTCTTTGCAAGAAACTTAAGTGCTTGCACATCTTCAAATTTCTTGGTTTTTTTTTTTTTAAATTATTATACTGTTTTTTTAAGGCATACTGGCCAAATTTAACAGGAAGTTATAAATTTAATAGAATAGGAAAGTTCAGTTCTGGTAAAAATTTCTTTCATTCATCAAAATATAATTAAATTAGGATATTTGCTATTGGACTAATGCAAGAACAGACAAGTTCAGTTTAGGTGATTAAACAAATTTAAAGTGTAAGGGCTATTAGTTATTATTAGATTTGATAAATAAAAACAATGAAGGCAATACCGTAAAATGTAGCTGCTGAGAGATATAATTGAAAGAGGGCTGCTATTTCCAGGGTATTTCTGGTTGTATGTTGTGTCATACAGAATGCTAGAATGGAGTGACAATTGAGAAGCTATCCAGCACCTCTCAAGATAAATTTGTAGCTGTGTTATATCACCCTTTCCTTTTGTACTGGAAATATAAATAAAGACCATATCACTGACAAAATTTCATTCAAGGTTTTTATCTTTCAACTTAGAAATCCATTGATGATTAACCAGTGCAACAAGAAAAAGAAAGCCAGCTGACATTTAAATAGAAGTACATGTTGCATTATGTCTATAACCAGAGAACCAACAATGCATTTTAAGCTCAGGGTAAAAAAGTAAAATAAGAAGCTTACCTTTCATGTAGTGTTAGCTTAAATGCCAATTTAAGCTTAGGGGAAATAGAAATAATGCAAAATGTCAGTTGCTTCTAACTTCTGTTTTGGGGTTAATCAAGACAATTGTACCTTATAGCCACTGTATGACCTATCCAAGCAGTACTTGCTTTTTAAAACCAATTGTTCCATGTTTAGTTTAGTAAATGTCATCTGGACTTAGTAAAAAGTAAATGACCTGCATTGAATTAGTGTAATTGAAATACAAACAAAATATCACATAGTTGTGGACTCATACAGGAAAAGAGAAAGTTGGGAAAATTTTTCTGTATGATAAATAAAATATGAGAATATAAAGCAGGTTTAGTCATCTGTTTTGGTTATGATCTCTTTAAACTTATTGTATTGAGTTTGTAACATTTGTTCTTCACTACTAGAATACAGTCCTTCATCATCAAAGCATAAGGATAATGTGAAATTTAATTTCTTTTGGACTAAAAAAATTCCTTAATAGTTTGCTCATATCTTAACTATTTTGTGCTAATAGCGTATTTGTAATTTGCCAAGACCTTAAGGATTTTCTTGTGAAAGCCTTTCTGATTCTTAGGTTACTTTTATACACAGGATGGACTTACAATATTTAAAAGCTTTCAAAAGTCTACAAAATTACATCTTAATTGATTCTAAATTTCCTTACTATCTGTAAAATACTACATGTTTATTTTTCCAGTTCAAAAACTTATTTTTTTATGAAAACTTAAATGTTTTGCAAAAGAAATGTGATATACTTTGTTGGATAGGTACTTTGCTCCATTGAATCGGTTTTGAGTTTTTAAAATTATAATCCAAATTTTACCCAGGACATATTTTTCTTTAAATGCCTTTGTTATCATCAGTATAAACTGAAAGTTGTGATTTGAGAACAGCTGATGTTTCTAAAGTTCAGTTTGCAGCTTATGCAAGAAACCTAATCTCACTAATAGTGATAGGAAAGCAATTTGATAATTGAATTGGCAATTTAAGAGGTAGGAAGATCAAGGAGGTACAGATAAGATAAGGAAAAGTATGAAAGTGTACAGTAGTGGAATTTGGGGAAGGTTCAAGAGGGTGTTAACTGTTCTGTTGTAAGCCAGTTAGAAGTCCTTTTAAATAATTATGTAAGCTGATGCCTGGAAAAACAATATGTGTAATAAAAGTATCAATTTTCCATCAATATTATCGACCCATTTCTGATCTTCCTCTCTGCAGCATAGTTTCAAATTTTACTTCAGTATAAATGATATATATCTATTACTGACTTTTTAGTTCTGTATTTCTTTTTTTAACCTTAATTTCAATTTTTTTAAAAAGCCAGGTTTAATAATAGGTAGCAGTAATTATAATGCTGGCGTATAGTCTGTAGAAAATGAAGTATGCTAGTTTCTGTTGAAAACAGTGGAATTTCAAATGTTAGAATGAACTTGTAAAAGCTAATGTAGCCATAATGCAAAAGCATGCAAATGCAAGTAGATAAATCGGCACTACTTTGGTGGGAAGGTAACAGTTTTGTGCATCTTGAAGTATAATCATGCAGGCCACATGACTACAGAAGCATCTTCCACAAAGCTGGCTTCTTCAGTGGAGATGAACACTACCCCCTGGTGTCAGACAGAACGGGACAGGGAAAAATCTTTTATCTATGCTGAGCCTCAATCATCCAGGTTGTCCCAAGGATGCTTTTTCAAAAGCCAACTGGACTTTCTTTCGTTCTTCAGAAGCTTCTTGGATGAGACGCGAAACATATTCAAGAAAAAACAAAGCCCAGTTGCCATTTGAAAAAGCATCTTTGGAACTTATCTTTAAAACCACTTTTAATGGGACATTTATGCAGTAGTTGGCAACCTTACCAGTTTGACATTTTATTAATTACAGTTTTTATTTCGAAGGTCTCCAAAATCACCAACATATCTCAAACGTTTGTGTTAAGTATGCCATACAAAAGTCTCAATTTGTATGGAATTTTGCCACCTAGAGAGATTTTAATGGCATCTACATGGTGTTCGTTAATCAAATCTCCCTGATTCTTGAATTATTTTTGAGCTCTAGAGTATACTAGTTATACGTGGTCCAACTTTCTGTATTGTTTGTAGCACATCTAGCTTTGACAATCAACTCCCTTTTTCTTTATGTATTTATTGCTTTAATTATTTTAGTCCCCAGAATACAGGAAGAATTATTTCCATTTCCCCCAGTCTGATTAAATCCTTTTTTAAAATGGGAATCCTGGGGTTGTATTCTGTAGACTTGCATCATGTTAAAACAGTGGTGGCTTTTAAGTACTTTATCAACCTTTGGAGTTTACATGAAAATGGATTTTATAGCAAATAAGCAAACAAAGGAGGGTAATGAAACAAGCTAATTCCAGCTACATAAGAGGCCTTTTACTAATCAAATGCAAGTGTAAACATTCTAATGATGGACAACTTATTTTCTATTACAAATTTATTTTTTCTATGGATTCTCAGATTTATTCTCAGATTGAAAATGTAAAATGTCCCTTAAAGAAAAGAAAAATAACAAATCCAGAGATTCTCAAAATACACAAAATAAATAAGCATGCATTGGCCTGATTTGCAATATGTTCGTGATACTTCTGTTACTTTTCTTGAAAAGCACACCTTGTCAGACAGATCTACTTTATTTAACAATAGAGCATGGTTGAGGTAAATGTTCTAGAACTGAAATTATTCTGTAGTGCAGAAAATTGGGATATGGATCAGAGGTGGTACTCAGCAGGTTCTAACCTGTTTGGAGAATTTTTGCGGAAATTTTGAGTAGTTCGGAGAACTGGTAAATACCACCTCTGACTGGCCCTGTCCCCATCTATTATCTGCCTCCCAAGTCCCAGCTGATTGGCCAGGGCTTCTTTTTTTGCCCTGCCCAGGAGGACGGAGCTGGAAAGCAGGTTAGTGGGTGGGGAGGGAATGGGATTTTGCAGTAACCTTCCCCCAGGAGTGGGGAGGGAATGGAGATTTTGTAGTATCCTTCCCCTGCCACCCCCACCAAGCCACACCCACAGTACTGGTAGTAAAACATTTTTAATCCCACCACTGATATGGATGTACCTATAATTTCTGCTGGCATATCAGATTGCATCTCTATTATACTCTCATTTGTTTATGCATTCAGAGTAAATGTTGCTTACCTTTCATATGTGTTTTTATTCCAGGTTGCATATAGACCTTCGTTTATGTGCATATCTATCATATCAAGTTTCTTTTAAGGATCTGAGTGTAAAAAGTGTTCAGAAATCCTTTTTCACTCATTTGTACCATTTGTATTGCTATCACAATGTGAGTAAAATTGCAAAATAATCTTGTAGCTGAACATAGAATGTCTATCTCAGTAACTCATCTTTACTCTTAATCATATGGCAATTGTTCCCTTATCATTTCCTCCTTCTTTGTCAGGTATTACTGCACTAATTTAAATTCACCACGCTTTGCATGAAATAATATCCAAAGGTCATCATTCTAAGGGTGTATACTGTTCATAGATACAGATTTATTGATAACCAAATTACTTGCACAAGATAGAAAAGCAAAACATTCTAGTTAAATTCTATGCTATATTAAAAGCAATTTAAACAGAAAACTAGATGCTATTTATGACTTTTTTAATAGAAATAAACTTTCTTAATTCAAACTAACTTTCCTTGATTGATATTTTAAATGCAAGTACTGTAATTTATCTTTCTCCCCTGTACTATATCTTTCTGTAAGAAAATACTATTGCATGACTGAAGTGAAGCAAAACTTAATTAAGTTAGCTTTTCAGAAGTGTTAATAGCATTGCATTCTTTTTCTCCCACTACCGTTGTGTCATTAAATGTGAATGATATCTAATAGATAAAGTGCTAAAAATGTGACAAGTTGCAGTGCATTTTGTTGGATATATTTTTGTATGGCCATAAAATCAGACACAGGTAGTCCTCAAGTTACAACAGTTCATCATTTGAAGTTACAACTTCAACTTGAGAAAAGTGATTTATGACCATTTTTCACATGACCATTGCAGCATTCTCATGGTTGGCAATTGACTCACATTTATGACAGTTGCAGTGTCCTGAAAAGGAATGATTAAATTAATTTGAATAATCAAACCAGCAAGAAAGAGAAAAATGAATAATTCTTAATTGCTTAAATAGATCAATAGATTCTTAAGCAGTAGCAGAGATAGTATTTAGGAGCATTATAACTGACTATGCTATATGATAATTAAAAAATAATTACCAATGTATGTTGATCATGTTTTATTTTTAAATAATGCTCTGCCAATGTACTGTTATTCAAAAATGTTTATGAATGAAAATTTATAAAAATAAATTTTAAAAAAGCAATGACCAAAAAAAAGTAATTGCCTGGAATAGACAATATATAGACAAACCATTCTGAAATATCTTTTTGGAGGTCAGCATCAAAGCCACAATATCTTATTGGTTCACTCAAGCCCAATTCGACAAAGAAATGGGTTCATAACTTTTATCCAGAAGTTAGGGTAATTTCATGTCAATATTTTTTAAAAAAATTAGGAACTCAATGCACTGGTTGCTTTCAAATCAAGCTCCACTTTATGTTGAATGGCCTTTGAATTGTTCAGAAGTTGAACTGGTACAATGTTGCAGGCAAGAATATCAGCACTGTAAAATACATGAGCTTTTTGATTCCTATAGTAAAATTTTGGTGATAAACATTGGTCTCATGTTTGAAGCCTTTAACTAAGGCTGCCATATCTAGAATACAAAAATCTGAGTAACTTCTAAATGGCAGTAAAAATCTTCACTGCAGTAACTATACAGATTCATGCAGTTCAAATATGATAGTCCTATCTAAACCAGTGGTCGCCAACTGGTGGGCCATGAGAAAATTTTGATGGGTCTCAGAGAAATCTCACTGCCAGAGCACTCCCCCAAAGCAATTAATCCAGGCTGTGCAGAAACACAAGGCTACACCGCCCACATGATCCACAGGAACCCTCCCTGCCTACTCACTCCTTACCTGGTAAACTTGCCTGATAAATTTTTCCAAACCATCATCTGTTCTGTGGTTTTACTGTGCCGGGAGATTTAGATTAGCTCAGAAGCAGGAAATGGTTGGATTTCTTGTTTTCTAGCTAGTCTTCTTTTAAGCATAGCTGAACATCCCACAGGACTGAAAGTTCTATTATTCAGTGAAGACTCACGGCAAGCAAATTTGAGAGACTGAGCTACCCGATGGCAGATAAATAGATCACTTAATGATTCTGTGAGCAACTCAATCTGCCTGCCTGCTTTGCCTGATTTTGGGTAAAAGTTGCTCTTTTTTATTTATAAAAAATTCAGTATTTACATACATGGTGTGTTGTGAGTTAATTTTGTGAGTTTGCTTACAAGCAAATTTTATGTGACAGGCTGAGCTAGCCAATGGCAAATAGATCCCTGAATGAATCTGTGATTCTGTGAGCAGTTCAGTTTGCCTGCCTGGTTTGCCTGATTTTGGGTAAAAGTTGCTATTTTTTATAAAAAATGCAATATTTATATAAATATTTATAATATTTACATAGCCATGACCAGCCAGTCATATGACCACCAAGCCACACCTACATATTAGGCCGTGGCCACAGAATCGGTTAGTGGTCCCTGGGATTTAAAATTATGAGTTTGGTGGTCCCTGAGCCCAAAAGGTTGGTGACCCCTGATCGAAACAACTTTTCAGTTTAAAACTGCCTTCCATTGAACCTGTAATTTTCTCCTGTGGTAAAAACATTTTGTTATTCCTTATTCTTTCTGCTAGAATTGTCTTTTATCTGACTATGCACATCTTTATATACAGTACTGCTTCATGAAGATGTCGTTCAGAAAAGCAACTGAAAATATATTTTGAAAAATCCCACAATATTATTTGACTGTACTGTTGAATTATTACGGGTTTTTTTTTAGTAATACAGTACAGATGAAGTGTTGAATGTGCTTCTTTTCTTATGAAAATTACTGATTCAACCTAAAGTTTATATGCCGTATTATTTAACAAACTTCCAGGTGCTAAAAGTATTACATTTTGGATCTATAAAGCTAGACTGGAAACGTTAATGGTAGCTATAATTAATTCTGTGGTGACTAATTATATGCCGGAATGGAATGAGGGTATACTATTGTCTTCTTGTTGCATTAATTGATATAATGATTTGTCAGAGCGCAGTATATGGAACCAGTGAATAAAATGACTTTTATTACAGCTGTAATATCATTGATGTGTAGCATGGAGTTGCTACATTATAACAGTTTACTCACTCCATTATTACTAGGTTAGTAGTTGGGTTGAATCTGGTTCTTTAAGAAGTCCTGCTGAAGAGTAGACTATATACATGAGTTGTTTGTTATTTTGTCCTAAAAAGTAATATTATGATCCTGAGCATGGCATAGGGAAGAAGTTCAAACCTTACCATTCTAGACTGCAGCAATTGAAAGGCAGACTCAGATTAAATACTAGAAGAAACTTTCTAAAAGTAACCAGAACCAGAGATTTATCAGGGATGCTTTCACATGGATTCCTGCACTGGGCAGATGGTGAATCAGTAGTTTAAATTATATTTTCCAACAATATCATTCTCAAATAGCCCTCGGAATATCTTGAAAGGCTGCAATCTTTTAAATATATATGCATTTCATAGCTTATGTGACAAAACTTATGCTTGAGTCAGTGTGTCATAGATCAGTGTTAATTATTATATAGAACAAGTTTATTTTGTGATGACAATGCTATAAAAACAGTAGTTAAAAGACAACTTTTTCTTATGGACTTCTGAAGGCTATTACAAGTTTGCTTTGTTAAGTTGAAGATAATGTGATAGTTTTACTGAATCTGAATTCAACAACTGGTATTTGTCAAGCAAAAAAGCAAAAACATAACTTCAGCATTCTTTAACTTAGATCATAAAGAATTAATTTCGACATGTAACCTCTAAAAAGAATAAATGTATTGTATAATTTTTGCTTAAATCAGGATACCCTCCTGTACAACTATAAAAAAATAGTTATAGCAGAGGTTAATCCTTTTACATGTGATGGACTTAGTTACCAGCTTTCTCTAAAGGTAAATAGTTTCTGTGAAAACTAAATATTAGAATATTTGAATTGATTTGAAGAAATGGTATGACACACAGTGTAATTTTGATATTTAAAAAGTTAATGGATGCTTTTTTATTTGCAAAATGTAGTTATCACCATTTCCACAATTCTGGTATGATCTAGCGTTGTACTACTTGCACTGAACATAGTAATGGAAGCTTGGTCTTGAAGCACCTCTTACTTCTGTTGTAGAAATCGTGACTTTCTTGTCTATTTATTTAATAAATGCCTATACCTCCCCCCTCCTTTTCCAGGCAATATTTATGATTCCCACAAACCCCCCTCCAACATTCCGGAAGCCAGAGCTTTGGTCTGATGAATTCACTGACTTTGTGAAGAAATGTTTAGTGAAGAATCCTGAGCAGAGAGCTACCGCAACTCACCTTCTGCAGGTTAGTGCTGTATGCAGCTATTTTTTTTCAAGAAGTTATCAGCCCGGGAAAGTTGGCAGATGAAAATCTCCCTGTTCACCTGCACTGAATTACTTTTTCTCTACTTAATAGCTGACAGAAAATTCTTCAGTGTTTCCACAGTGATAGGGGCTCACTGTAATTTCTTGAACTGTTTGATAAGCAAGAAAAGGAAGATCTCACAGCAAGTGGTTGATTCTTTCAAAAAAACAGATCTGAGGAATCCTTTTGATTTGCCAAGAATTCTCCACTTGTATGATATTTAAACATGTTTATTTTGAACACATTACATTTAGAATAATGCTATCTCTTCAGACAGTGTTAGTGCTGTTTCCTGCACCAAGCAGTAATTTTTGAACAATTTTCACTAGCCAGAACATTTGGATATGAATTATCTGACCCTTTTCATTTCTCATTGTTTCTTCTTTTCATCTTTCATTCTTTTTTGTCACTCTTTCTTTTTAGTTAGTATTTTTTTATGTTGCATAATGAAGTCAGACATTTGTTCTTGATGCTAGATTTTTATGTGTATATTTTATGTAATTATAATCCTTTTAAGAATTTGCTCCGTAATCTTTTTCTTTTGGGGGTCAAGAGAAGTGATTTCAAAAGCCCCTTCATTTTTGGTTGTTTTTTTGGGGGGAGGGGCAGTATAGTACCGGTAGCAACTACAATGTTATAGAAGAATGTAAATGTTATATAGAAATGTTATCTATATAACACTTCTTTGTTTTCATGGATGTGTGTATTGAATGGAAAATCAACAAAAATTTAGAAAAAGAAAACCAGTCTTTGGATAGTACAGGAACAAAAAGAGCATAATTTGTACTGTTGTTAAACTTAAGCAAGTTCATTTTTTCTAATTGATGTCATGGCCTACAATACACAGTAACATTTGATTGGGCAATCATAAAGTATTGGCTATATAATATGAGAGAAAAAGGCCACTTTCCATGTTTTATATCTACAACTGAAACTGTATCTCTGGAACTCATGCACAGTCTTGTAGGAAGGTATCAGTGCTGTGTACAGGAAATGAGTAATGATTTTTAGGGTAGGCATCCTGTGAAACTCCAGATGTTTCTGAGCTTCAGTTCTCAACATCCTTCACCACTAACTGGTCCTAGGGATATGCTCGAAAGGGCCAAATTCACAGTACTGATAGAGAGGATGGAGCTTTTTTTTAAAAAACTATAAGTTGTCTTTAAATAAATCTGTTTTTGTTGTATTTCAACTGCCCATCCTGATGATTTTAATTTTGCTTCATTTATATTTCATCATTGTCTATAACTCGGTGATTTGTGTTCTGTTAGAATACAGGTTTCTCATGCTTTAGTGGCTGCTCTGCTTATGACTGCTAATTTGCATTGTCAGCTTGTTAAAATGAATTAAAATGATATAACTGAATGAATTATAAAGTTTATTTTTCTATGTCAGGCTATCTTCTATTTGTTTATTTACCATTTAATTCACATTTCCTTTGGACAATTATGTCCTTAACTGTAAAGCAGTTGTGTTTTGTTGTAACATTCTTCTCATGGTTGCTGTTTACCTAAACAAACAAAAAGGAAAATCCTATTTAGTTGTAAAGCAGTTAAACAGATCATATGCTCTCTTATTCCAGATTTTAATTGCTGTCCAAAGGGAAATGCTCTCTCCTGCTGGTCTGTGAAGTTGATTGGCATGTTGTTCTAACATGTTACTTTATTTATACTGTGAATACAGATTGTCTGTAGGCTCCATGTTGTATAACTGTATGGGTTTATTTTCTAGCATCCTTTTATTAAAAATGCCAAGCAAGTCTCAATTCTGAGAGACCTGATTACCGAAGCTATGGAAATTAAGACCAAAAAGCATGAAGAACAGCAGAGGGAACTGGAAGAAGAGGATGAAAACTCGGTGTGTGAAAATTTAATTAAGGTTTTAAATTACTTTTGGCCTGTTAAATTGTCAACATATTTAAGTAATATAAATTGAGAGGGTTGCTGCCACTTAATTTTTTTCTGATTTTCCTTCCTCCTTGATAATCTCCAGTTCAAAAAGCAGTTTGTGACAAAAATATTTTCTTGTTTTTTTAATTGATTTGTGTTTGTGTGTGTAGCATTTGAATAGCACATGAACAATGATTTTTAGTTTTCTTTTAAAAAAATATTATTACCAATTTCTTAATTGATCTTTGAACAAATGGGAGAATAAATAGCTTCCATGGGAGCATCTGCTAAAAAGAGTTGAATGAATGCAAAGATCCAAAGTGCCCTCTCTAAGTATGGCTACATTTTGCCACATGTCAAATTGTACAGTTCTGTTTCCATAGTATTCATCTGTGTAGCTCAATAATGATAGGAAGCAGTATTCCAGGGCTTCGCAGGACTCTTTCATGAAACACTTAGGGAAAAGGTAATTAGGTTGTACTTGACTTATGACCACAATTGGGACCAGAATTTCTGTTAAGTGTGTCAAACCTGATTTTGTAAGCTTTTCCTCCAAATTTTGATCGCATAACGGTGGGGATATTGAGACATTTGTAAGTGTAAGGCCTGATTATAAGGCACTTTTTTTTCAGTGCCATTATAATTTTGAATGGTCTCTGCATGAATGGTTGTAAGTCTAGTATTTCATCATTGGCTTGTAAGCTTGAGTATTAGAAAGATTAGGAGTAGAATTTCTAGAAAAAAATAAAAATAAAAATATACAAACGTTTAATGACGAATTAGACATTCTAGTAATTCTGTATGGTTGATTTTGGATATTTTGTATTCTCTTTTTTGTTTTTTATTTTAAAAGATTATAGTGATAATTTTTAGGCATATATTAGAAACAAAATAGCATTGCCAGATACAAACACCAGGTTGAATACATGTTAGGTATAATGAAATGTATCAGCAATTTATATCTGGTGGCTTAACCAATATATTTTTTCTATGTATTTTACAATCAGATGCTAATTTAGCAAATTATGACTCAAAATACTTGCATAAGAAAATTAGTTTAATATTGCTATCTACATACAGAGCACTAACAATTTTCCCTTCTACCTGATGAAAAATTCTCAATAATATAAAAAGCAATGCAATTATCAAAGGTGAAAGGTGTGCCATTATGTTGGCCTGCAGGTATTGAGAAAATAAAAATTCTTATTCTGGTCTCTCTTACTAGACATGCTACAAGAATCAAAGACAAGAAGTTGTAACTTTTACAAACTTTTTGGAAAGTTTGTAAGAGCTAGTTTTGATTTAAATACTTTTAGAGATGCACATATAACAAAAAAAAACCTAAATTAATATTATTTTTAAACCTGTAAATAAATGTAGGGCAGGTTTTCTCAGTGTTCCTTGGACTTCATAAAAACACAGCACCTCTGTTATTAATTAAAGCAGGCTTCTGTATGTGCCTCAAAGGAGATGATCTTGATAAATTAATTAAAAATGATTAAAGTCTAAGAATCTAAGTGACTCTTAAAAACTCTTAAACATACCACAAGACCTGATTTATTGAGCAGCTGTCTATCTCCTATAGTATCTGTCTCCAAAACACATCAACCCTGTCAGATTGAATTGACTTCCTTCAACTAAGCCATGCCATCTATTGGGATCCTGATAGCATGCCTCCTTTGTTGTGGTGGCTGCTGTCTGGAATGAAATTCCGTCTGAAGTCCAAATGGTCCCCATCCTGTTGGGGTTGCAAAAGGGTATAAAGATTTGGTTTTTTGCCCAGGTCTTTGGTGAATTTGGTATTCTCCCATCTCTGTCTTTCACATGTTTCTTATTATCTTTATTGTCTTGTTTTTTAATACTTTGAAACATTTATAAATCGTTCCGAATCGCTGGATGCCAGGTGTTCTATAAAATTTAGGATACTTAATTTACTTTAATTATTTACTTAAGGATTCTTATAAGGTATTTTTGAAGTGTAGATGTTTATTAAAGTAAAATGGCTATAATAATTAAATATGATATTTTGAAAGCTTGAATGTGATTCTTGTAATGTTTGTATCTCTCATATTCAAGTACCAATCTCTCCTCTTTTTAAAGCTAAGCTAAATACAATTAAAAAAAAAGTTATGGCTTAATTTAGGCATGTTACTGAAATAACTGGTCTGATGAGGATATGTTCTGGCAAATTGATAAATTTTAATAGGTGCTGTGGTGATATATATATATATATATTGCAAGCTGCAAACCTACAGAAGGTCACCATTAATGTTAAATGTTAGTTGAAGCATTATTACACATATTACTAAAAATTTCTTTTATTCATTTTATGCATTAAAGTGTGATGAAAATTTGATTCTGACATTGGGCAGCTGTATTATGGAAATATAAAGGAATTTATTGCCTGGCAGTCTCTAAAACATGTCAAAATATTTATTTCTCTGGATCATTTAAGAAATGAACAATAATAAAAATCTATTGGATCATATAAATTATTTTATGTAAATTATCAGTATTACTTAAAATACTGTTTTATAAATTCAGGTTATACATTTTTATAATGTTTGCTTTCTGCCATGTGAGTTCTACAATTTTATGTCCTTAGCAAACACTATTTAAAAGCAACATCATCAACAAAGGGAGTTAAAAAAAGAAAAGAAAACTTGAAAAAAATAAGCTTCTCCTCTGTAATAATAAAAATGCATCTAACATGTGAAGTAACTGATACATGATCCTTAGTGTAGTTTCATTGGAACCATTAGAAATAATGTATCATATGTGTTACTGAAATAGTCAATAATTGGATCCTTTCAGAGATGTAGGTATGTGTGTGTGTTCATATAGCTACTGAAGACGTTTATTGAAATGCTGTAGGAACTACATTTGCATTATTTTTTAATGACAGTGATTTGTGCTTAAACAATGTTTTGTTTCAAAAGTTTCAAAAGTTGAATATTGCAATCTACTCAACTGTCTTTGCTGCCCTCTAGTGCACACTTTCTCTCTTAGTTTTCCTAATTGCTAGGTTTCAAGATGTATCTCATACACTTACTTACTAGTTTATGGGTGAAAATCATACTTTGTTAAACTCGACAAGGATACAAAGAAATAGTTAAATTTTTCTGAGAGTTGTTTGGAAAAGGCTTGCTCCGTTCCAATAAAATGTATCTAGTAGAAATGGTACCCTAGAAGGTGAATTGTATTTAATAGTGTAACTTTAAAACTAAAAAAACCCTATAAAACAAATAAATTAAGAGAAAAAAACATCATTTATAAAATTGAGTATTAAATTTCAGATTTTTTTTTAAAGCAGTCCCTAGAACAACAAAATGTATTCAATTTCTATAGCTGTCCATCTCAAGCAAGTGACTCTGGGCAGTCAATCATCATAAAACAATTTAAAACAGTTAAAACATAGCATAAAATTAAATATATATGATAGCTGACAAAGCATGTTATCATAGATATTGACATAGCCAGGAAACAAGGCCTTTCCTATATTTGGAACCTTAGGGCTTCAAGCTTCAGACCTTCAAGTCCTTACAAAAGCCCAAAAGGATTGGGGTCATCCTGAACTCTGAAGAGTGATTGTTCCGGGGGATAGGGATAGGGTAGAGAAGCACATTTCCCAGTCCCTGCCAGCTGACATTCCTTGGCAGGGGACTGCCCAATCTACTGGACTAAATTGGACAGATAGAAATTATTCAGAAATGAACAAAGATAAAGCCAATCACATTCCAGAAAGAGAACGTCTCATAATCCAGGTAATTCCGCAGGATAATTTCTGTACCAAAATGATTTTCCCTTGGTGCCAGCTATATATCAAAGTGTATACAGCTGTAGCTAAACACTTTAATAGGAAAGAAATAATGTTTTTATTTGCTCTCAGAAGAAATTAGAAACCAGTGTGATTAGAGAAAAATAGAGAGTGCTTACCCTTTTTAAACTATTCTCAGTCTCTAAGCCCTCTTAAAGGCACAGTTTCATTATGTAGTACATTGCAGTATTGTACATGGGAATTAGTAAAGACCTGGATCTTACTTTCTTGATAAAGAAGCGCAGCTAGAATGTTATTGATAGGCCTTGGTTAACAACTGCCTCATCCAGAAAATGTTCAAAGTTATGTCAGTTAAACATCACTGTCAGTGACAGTCAGTGACTAATTCTTGCATTTATGACTGTTACAGTGTCTCACAATAATGTGATTTCCCCATTTCGATGCTTCAGAAATGATGCACATTTATAACTGGTGTGCAGCCACATGATTGTCATTTATATCCTTCCCAACTGGCTTCTGACAAGCAGAATTAATGGAGTACACTAAAGCTCTATCACAAGTTGTAGTCACATGACATCTCAACAACTGCAGTGATTTCTGAATAGGAAGTGATGGCATTTGCATATTGCAGTCATATCATGTACATGTGCACCAATAACATTGCTGGTCCCAATTGTGGTTGCTAATAAAGATTACCTGTAATGAAGATTGAGAGATGGTGGTCCTAACTATTCTATTACCTAATTTTCCTATACCAGTGTTTGAACCATAAGTGACCAAATTATTACAAAAAGGAAGGAAATGGTTTATATGTTTAGATCAGTCCTGG
The DNA here is from genome assembly GCA_015471245.1 of Laticauda colubrina. Lineage (NCBI taxonomy): Eukaryota > Metazoa > Chordata > Lepidosauria > Squamata > Elapidae > Laticauda > Laticauda colubrina. Next base: position 28,251,143 of record BLBF01000002.1, read on the forward strand.
TATCAATTCAGCAACAAAAATTCATTTTTGCTTGGAATTGAGATTTAGATTTCTACCTGGGGGCATGCAAGTTTCTGGTGTCTTCATCAAATTGAAAGCAGTATTACACTGTCATCACCACCAAACTCCCTCTTTGTGTGTGATGTCACAATGCAAATACAAAAAAAGAGAAGTGTTTATCTTGCAATACTGCTTTCATCAGACATTTCATATGATCTCACTTTGTATGCTGCTGCCTGAATACATTTCTTTCTTCTGTCTAGACTAGACAGTGATTGAAGTCATCTGGTAAAAAAAGAAATACCGTATTGTCTGTAAACATTTCTTAAGAAAACCTGTAAATCAATTGTCACTCCCTCCCCGCAAGTAGATGTTAAAAGATGTAAAGAAGATACTAAACAATTGAGAAATTCTCTAGGTCAAGGGTGTGCCAGTTTCATTTGGTTGCAATTATGTACCTCTTGTTCTTTGAATATCAAGCTGGGGGCTGCACAGTAAAAGGGATAAAAATTATAAAATGCAAATAGTAATAAAAAAGATTCTGTTAAAAATATATGTTTTAGTCCATACGGCCACACAAAGATAATATAGATCCTCAGTCCTTCATACTGAAATTAACCTGAAGCTTTAAAATTGATTTGATAAATTACAGAAGGGAAGTATATCTAGCCTTTTGTAATACATCCCTGACCAAGGAGACGTTTGGCTCCTAGGCTGCAATTTCTATGCATATGTTATAGACCAAAAGACAAGACAGTTTTCCAACATTAATGGAATTAAGAGAATTTTCAAAACAATGGATAATATAATAATAATAAACTTTAATACGGTTATAGATAACACAATGAAGGAAAAAGTTACGGTGATGAGATATAGACAAATGGATTTATCTAATTTATCTAATACCCTCAGATACAGACATTTGTAGACATTTATGTTTGGAATTGTGACCACCATATTTTATTTATATTTTCCTCAGAGGAAAGCATTTTAGTATCCAAATATATTGGAACCACAAAATTAGCTAAAGAATGTGCAAAGCATAGTGTCTGCAGATCATTAAAGTTATTTTGCTAACATGCAAAATATCATTTGGGGCTATCATTTGAAACTGCTATCATGGTTGCAGTCACTCAAAAATTTTGTACAAGTAACCTTCTGGGCACCCCAAGTCATGTGTGTGGGAACTTAAAAATTGCTTCTGCTATCTTAGTCAAACTGTTTTCCGGACAGGCAAATACATGCTAAGAAGTTCTCAGGGGTTTTGAATCAGTTCCCTTTCAAGTATTTGGTTCTGCTTCTTGGCTTCTATGAGTGGATCTGGAGAAGAAAATGAAACCTAGTTTGCACAAGCATAATAAATAATGTCATATTAAGGATAAACACTCAAATGTATCGGAATTCTGCTTCTTTTAAATGCAGTTTTGCATCTATAAATATTACAGGATTTGGCAAATGTATATGATAATAAAGATTACACAATAGTATAATTTTTTGAGACAAATGATACACAGATTATGCTATCTGTTGTCTAACACTGAATGTATGTATAACAATGATATAATGCTAATTGGATTGCTATTTGCTACTTAAAATATCCAGTATATTCTTGTAAATGCATAAACATTTTTTTTTTTAACTGATCAACCTATTGTTCCTCTGTTTGGATATTTTCATAACTCAGCAAAAACCATGTTTGGAGTTTGGCATGTTCTGAAAAGAGTTATTAAATGCAATCCATGAAACTTTTTAAATATTAAATAGAATTTTTAGAATCAGTCATCATTTATTTGTCAAAATTAGATATTGCATCTCTCTCTCTCAATTAATTATTGAATTAATTGGCACAAGCCTAGCTCTTAAGGTTTTGCTTTAGAATGAAAAACATGGTTGTATTTATACGAGTATATTTTACAGTAAATAGGAGAGCCTTCCATTTACTCAGCAAAAGCTTGGAATTTAATCCTAATGTATATATGATGAAGTTTGAGAAAAAAAGTAAGCTATTCCTGTTAAATATCAGTACTTCATTACAATTTTAACTCTAAATTAATTCAGTGGAAATTTAAGGAAGTGTATTAATTTCCTACAAATTAGTGGAGGCTTCTCATAATCTCACAATTCCAGTTTTATTAAGGCTTTGTTTATGAAGGAAGTATTTTGGATTTTAATCACTTTCTTCATTTCTTGTTGAGAATGGTACAGTGGAATTGTACCATTGAATCAAAATCCAATTAATTATATAAAATAAACATTTATAATAATAGTTTAACATATTTAAATGTGACATTTTATAAAAGAATTAAAAGAGATAAAAAAATTCGATTCTCTTTTAAAAATGTTCCATAGAGAAAGAAGGTGATGTACAATCTTATAGCAATGAATTTTGGAAATGAGGATTAAGATTAGAAAAGAAAATGAACAGAAAATATGGATTAAAATATTTAGAAGAAAAATAGCAAACATAGAAAAATCATAACTTTTTATTCTAGGAAATAGAAGGCAGAAAATATTTTCTGAAGGCAGAAAATATTAGCAAAAAATCAGTATTTAAATAGATATTTGGAATACTGAAGAAGATGTAAACTATCTTCTTGACTTCAAATAGCTGGAATCTCAAATGACAATTTTGAACATGTAGATAATAAAATTATCTGAATAAAATTTGAGATGATTTGAGAAAACATTTCCATTCCCTCAGTAAAATTAGAATAGAAATGATTTTTCAACAGATTTGTCAGTATTCAAATTATATATGAATTCAAATTGATTTCACCTTTGAGGACAGTGACTGATATTCAAAAAGAAATTGTTAATGCAACTTCAGAATTAGAATTTTAAGATTACATGCAACTAACATTATATATTAAAAATAAACTAGAAATCTTTTTCAGGAATGCTTCCGTTCATTTAAAAAATAACTATTTTGTCAGTGCAAATATTTTATACAGATGCAGTTCTGACCCAGAGGCTTAGATAATGTTAATTAAATAATTATAAATATAAACAAGGTAAAATGTTCTTGATACTTCAGTGATACTTTTCATCAGTGTGAAAAATGAGGTGTTTCAGCTAATAAGTATGCTTGTATGCACATACAGACATCACATATCTGTGTAAAATGGAATTTAACTGATTTATAAGTACATCATGTATAGAATTGCAGTTCTAGTTATCTGTTTTAAAAGAAGCATCATTCATTATGTGTCATTTGCTTTATCTTTTATTTTAAAACACAGTAATTTTACTTTTCCTTCTAAGGCACTTTGATTATTTATTGGATTATACTCAATTGAAACTTTACATAGAAAAATTTTCTGTTCTGAAGTAAAGCATCCAGTTTTTTCTGCTTTAGCTTGCTTATTATGACATGCTCCAAACAGCACAATACACTGTTCAAACTCTTTGGAAACAGTTGTGTTATATAGATAGAATTTTTTGAAATAAATATACTCTTACATAGGTATGTTTACTGCCACCACAAAGTTATCACTGGATATAATCCAATGTATGAAAATAAAAGCAGTATTTATATATAATCAGGATAGGGAAAAAGAAGCAGGGCTTAAGATGGAAAACAGTGTTGAAGAAGGAAAAAAAATCCATAAAAGACCAATATCATTGATATATTTAAGCAGGATTTGTCTTCATAAATGATAATTTAAAATATTCTATGGGTATCAACTGACATAATTTCCTAAGATGATTCCTCCCTGCCTTCAAGAACTGAAAAAAGTTCCTCATGATGGGATGCATGGCTTTCATTAGTGATATTTGATTATTTTCTATTTGTTATTGAAATATAGGCCATTTTGTAAACTTGCTGATGTCAGAATAGGTTTTGGACACATACTTGGTTGATTTCATTTGGCCCTCAAAGCAAACCGAAGTCAGGAATTTTCTTTTTATTTGAATCATCTAAAATTAGACATTAATTGAAATGTTTTATTGAAACAGCTCTTCTACATTCTGATTTTTTTTGGGTGGACAGTAGAATGTGCCCTTGTAAAAGCACTTAAGATATAGAACAGAATGTTAGTTTTTAAATAGCTTGGATTTTGTGCACATCCTTTACATCTGACTTCAGAAAGAGAGTAGGATTTCCTAATAATGTTTTCAAATGCTTCTATTCCATATGGGTTTTATGATTCATGATCTGGATTATCATCAGTTCTCTGTTTTACATTCCTGACACATTACTGCCACTGATTGGAAATGCTTTTGTATTCTTTGCTGGAATTAACTCTGTTTCACAGTCCTGAAGCATCTGCTCAGCAGATACTTTTCTATAAAGCATCAGCAGGTTTTCTTCTTGCCCCTTTTATCATGATTTTAACAAACATTTTGTGTACAAATGAGAGAAGTTGGCCTTGCCAGTTGAGATGGATTTTTTTGGGGGAAAATAGTTTTAGATTTGTCCAATATAATCTTACGTCTATTCCAGGGCGGGGGGGGGGGGGAAGAAAAAATAAAATAAAATAAATGGTACTATTGGAATAAGTAATCTTCTTGGAGAAAGTAATCTTCTTGGAGAAAGTTCCAGATTCAGTCCTTAATAGTGTTTGGTTCAAAGAGTGCAGAAGAACTAGAAAAAATAGTTGCCTGAAGTCCTGAAACGCTAATAAATGGAATCACACTAGTGACCCCATAATATGATTTAAAACAGATTTGCATATCTGTTTTCTATGTTTATATTTTTTCTTTTATGATATCTTTTCCAAATGTGTTTGACTTTCTGCTATGGTTTTGTAGAAATAGTATGCTTTGCTGTTATTAAAGAATGTTTCCAGATATATTTTTGATTAACATGGCACAGTGAGCAATAAAATGAACACAAACTGGACTGCACTCAGTCTTACTCAGTAGTACTGATTAGGGCCATTTTATAGCATTATGGGCCCCTGGCAAAGCAGTGTACTATGACAACTACTCACAAGAATAAAAATGTAAATGGTCGATAAAATTAAACATATATTTGCATGTTAGTATTAATAAAAATGCAGTAAAATGTAATAAATAGGTTGCTGTATTTATATGATACAAAGTGCATTGAAGGGTTAACATACACAGATTAGGCAAGTGCTCATCAGACCCATGTGTTAAGACAGTCCTGGTATTGACCCATAAAAATAAATGAGAGAATAGTTTCATATTAGCAAATATTGATTGATTTTGGTAGAACTTTAAACATGACTGAAAATGTTCAATCCAAAAACAAAATTCTTTTTTGGTGGGAAAAAATCAAGTCTTTGTTATTCTTATTATATGCTGCCAAATCTTTAAAACTCCTGGCAGCTTTCAAAACAAAAAAAAATACAATAAAATATCCGCCCAGTCAAAAGATACATGCATATCATCAAACGTTCATGAGAAATAAAGGGACAAACAATTAACCCCCTCAAACAATTAACATTTATTTTATAACTTCCGTAACATCAGGGCTAACTCCAAACAAAAATTCCAAATCAACTCTAAGAATAAAAATTAAAGAGAAGCAAACATTTATTTTTAAAGTTGTATCACAAACATCTGCAAAAAACCTCAACCTTTGGTAGCGTCCAGAAGTGGTTTAATTTAACTGCTAGAGGGTCCTAGAAGAATAGGTATCATGCTGGAAAAACAATGTTTTTAGCCATTTCCACCCCAAACTCATGATAGTATTACTAAAATTCCGAGCATTTTAAATTCTGTGTAACTTTTATTTCAGTTTGTCTTATGTACAAATAATGAACAAGGTGCTCTAAGACATGGTTTTGAGTCAGATGAACTAAAGTCACTTCAAAATACCGTAATTAAATATACACATATAAATATTGTGCTAAACAGTACACATTTCAATGGTTTCAAGGTAGGGAATGGAAAAAGGGAAGAAAAATGTGAATTAGAGTAATAATTTAAGTCTTAGACATATCCGTATGTTATGTTCAATGAGATTTATTACTTCTTAACCAAAAATGTAACATATTACCTCTTCAGTTTCTAAGACTGCCCCCCACTCATCAAGCAAGTCTGCATAGCTTGCAAGATTAAAAACATCAACGTAAGAAAGAACCCCCCCCCCCAATTTACAAGGAATAGAATCTCCAATCATTTATTCCAGCATATTAGAATGAAAGGTGTGGGGGGGGAGAAAGGGGAGGCTTCCAAAGTGTCTTCATCTGAATAATACATTCCTCCTCAAAGCATTTGGGGATCAGTGGCCTGTAGAAAGGCTTATGTGGCTGTTTTGAGAAAAGGACAGCGTGGGGAAATTCCTTGAGCATCTGGTGCTGGGGAATTCTGGGGAATGTCACCACTAATTTTAGGTATGTTTTGTTTGCACTAATATGTTTTATAAATTACTCTTTCAAATTCTTTGCAATGCCCTGGGCTTCTCAAGGTCAGTGTTCTTATCATCAATATGTTTTTTAAGGCAATTTCTTTTCTTTTCTTTTTGCAGGATGAAGATGAGCTTGATTCTCACACCATGGTGAAGACTACATCTGATACTGCTGGTACAATGAGGGCTACCAGTACAATGAGTGACAGTGCTCAGACCATGATTGAACATAACAGTACCATGCTAGAATCGGATTTGGGGACCATGGTAATAAATAGCGATGATGATGATGAAGAAGATGAAGATGGAACCATGAAAAGTATGTTTCATTTTTCTTTGTAAAAGAAACATTCTAAATGCTTTTTATTTCAGCCCTGTAATCAATTAATACTCACTTTAATTAAATGTTAGAATTAAGACCAATCTATTTTGGCTAATTTTGGCAACGAGCTACATTTATGTGGTTTGTGCAAAGTGAAATTAATCTGCATATTACATTTTCAAAATTTTCCTTGGCAAACTGCTTTCCAATGGTTTGTTCACTTGAGCTACCAAGACAAAAAATATGAAACATAAAAAACACTCTAATATGTGGATTTCTTCTGGAAGGCAGGTCAAGATCCCCGAATTTCCATCTTTGGACTTGTAATTCCTTTGCATGGTTTATGCTATATATTATGGAACTCTATTTTTCAAATATTAGTAATTTATTCAAGCTGGTAATGCAACAATTTAGTGTAGAATAATGGAAAAATGACAACATATGCTACAATTATAGAATGTTTTAAATTAAGGTCATTTTAATGAATTCATACATACATCATTGAAATGTGATCGCATTTTGGATAAATTTAACAGCATATAATTTTAAAACTGAAAGTTAGAGTTGAATAATGATAGGTATGTTTAAAAACATTATTGAATACCTTTTAGTTGTTTGAGTTGATTTAATTGTCTGCAGGACTCTGCTTTTTGTTAAACATGCTGCTTGTCTTCAGTCCACCTTAATACACAGTAACTTCAATTATTCATTGGAAATTTCTGAATGAATTTGCTTGCCCTTGGGTTGAAAGACGATTAGAAGACGTTAGGTGCTGAATTAAGCAATAATTTCTTGCAACACATTTCATTCTTTTGATTAATGTATGGAGCATGAATCTGCTGGAATTCATGTGGAAATGAATGGCCTGATTCTCAAAAGTATAAATTGCAGCAGAATTATTCCATCTAATGGTTATCTTGCCATATGTCTGATGATGACATGTGATAAAATTGCTCCTGTATAAACTTTTAGAATAAACTCATTAAGTTTTATATACAACATTGAAATTAGGCAACATTTAAAACTTTAAAACATGTGTTTTGTAAAGTGCATAATGGTAGATGGCAAGTAGATTCACAGCTGTATTAATTTTTCACAGTATTTTTTAACTTCTCGGGGATTTTTAACTTCATCAGAAAGATAATACAGTGGAACCTCAGGTCACGATTGCTTCTGACCAAGACCAAATTGGGTGATAACCAAATATTTTGGAAAATTTTTGCATCTGGTCGCGAACATATCCTCAGGTGGATCAAACAGCCGCAGCAATTTTCCCTGCCACAGAGATTTCCCCTGCCATCCCATTTTTTTGAGTCTGCACATGCTCAGTCAGTCTTGCTTCTGGTCATGACCAAATAGCATTGAGACCGAAGTCCTGGAATGGATTACGATTGTGACCGGAGGTTCCACTGCACATGTAGTCCTTGACTTCACAATAAATGGTCACTAAGCCCCTGCACAGTACCCTGACTTGTGCCATTCCCCACCACAACCCACATAGCATTTCTTGCACTGTTTTCAATTTGCACTGTCCCTATGTGTCTACTTTGACCGGCACCTCGGGTGCACTCTCACACATCCTGCCCCTCCTTGTGTGCCTTTCCCAACACATTCAATACCTCTTGGGCATCCCGACTCACTTTTTCTGCTCCATGCCTCCATGCACTGCCCCTCATCTGCATGGCACTTCAACTGGCCTAGCTCATATACCTATGACCCCCAGATTCTACTCCCCCCAACCCCTGTAACATGTGTAACCCCAAGTACTATTCTTGACCTGCACCTCCACACAGCCTTCCTCCCTCCCCCCCAAAAAAAAACCCTCCCCAGCAGCAGCCACTTACCTGCCTTCTGCCTTTGGAGAAAGCACCAACTTTCTCCTTATAAGCTACCCACAAGCAAAGTAAATTGGGAAATTTGAAATCGCTCCTATTCCCATTGCTTTTTTGCCCACCCATGGTTATTCTAAGTATTACTGTCATTCTACCTTAATACATTTATTAAAGAAGTTGGCTTGTTTGCTTTATTGTAATTTTTTAGTTTGAAGGCAGGGATTCTTAATAAGTCTCTTGCTTACTGTTGTAGTAGGATTATACATTTTTGATCTATTTCTTCCAAAATGTAGTTGCTGAAAGCAACTTGAGTTGGGAATTAATTCTGGTAATATATTTTTCATTATATATTTTTCATTATTTATTTTTCTCCAAAATCCAGCCAAAGTAGTAATGAACCAATTCTGAAAATGATTGTGACACTTCAAAAGTCAGACATCATCATTTAATGTAAAACTTTAACATTTTATGAATATTTTATTAAGTGATTTCATGCAGTTCTATTGTATTATTGTATTTTTTTAAAAAAAAAGGAATTTCAAGAATTGTCATTATTTCCTCTTCCTTTATGTTTAATCATCAGTGATAGGCCTGAAAAATTGAGAATATGCACCTGCTATTTTTAAAAGAACAGGATTATTTTTTCTTATGAGGCAAAATGTATTTAGAATCACAGTTTTGCCTTCAGTACTTCGATATATAATTGGATGATTTTAAGAATCTTTACCTGGGTCTGAAGTAGCCAGATAAGTTATTATTTTCCTGTTGACATGTAATTATTAATTTTTTAAAACCATGAATTATATGAAACAACTTTTTATGAAAAATTCATTTAGCATTATTTGTAAGGATAATCTTTCTTGAGCTGAGTTCAGATTTGGTAATTTCATGAAGTCATTGTTCTAGTTTTCTTCACCAAAATATTGAAATATTTCTTTTTCTTTTTTATATTTTGCAATATAATCTCTTTTTCTTCCTTGCTTCTCTCTTGCCCTTGAAGTCTCTCCCATCCCAGCAACTAGGATAAGCTATTAGTTTAACTTTCTGTCAGGTCAACCAAGTGGTATCACTTCCTAAATATAAAAGAATTACATTTCAGTCTAACTTCAGTGCATACATTGTATATAGATAACGTATTTTTATACTGCTTTAATTATAATATGATTTTGTGTGGTTCTGTTGTACTTCTATTTGGTTGTACGGTCACATGTTGTAACATGTTATCCTAATTTCTAGTTAAAAAAAAAAGCATTAATACTTTTAAAATTAATTAACTTTCAGCCAATCACTTTGAGCTCTTTGGTTTCTCTTCATATTTTGTCTATTTTCCTATTTTCAAAACAGGAAATGCTACATCACCACAGGCTCAGCGACCTTCATTTATGGACTATTTTGATAAACAGGATTCCAAAAATAAGGCCCATGAAAACTGCAACCAGAATATACATGAATCTTATCACATAGCGAAGAATCTTTTCCCTGATAACTGGAAAGTTCCCCAGGATGGTGACTTTGATTTTGTAAGTTCTTATGTACAGTTTGCTTTCCTAATGTTGATGGATGTTACGTGGATATTGCTGATTTAGTATTTCTACATGTTACGAGAATATACTTCCATATTTTTCTTTCTGGTTGGGAATTATGTGAACATAGTGTATATTTTCAGCACATATTACATTATGCACTGTGTTAAACATACAGTAATAGGATACATTCATATGGAATATTGCTTTCTGTAATAGGAGACTAAAATCTTCAAATAGAAGTAGCCTGCTCTTTCTCTTTGGTTTCCTGTCTTTAAACTGATAATCTCATACATTTGGGACTAAGTGTAATATTTTATTTCCATATTCTCTAAAATATAGTTCCTTTGTATGTTATGTTTCAAATCTTTTTTTCCTATACTGGAAGAAAGCCTATTTCAGTCTAAAGATTTTAAAACATGGAATCAGGAAACAATTTTTGAATTACTATGAAACATTAGAAAGTCCTTGAAAATATTACATGTGCAGAAAATAGAAGAGATATTTGGAGATCCCTTTCTCTCAGAACCTTCATTATAATTATCCCCTAATTATTGTAGGACTTCTGGATAAGTATGGAAGTTGTACTGCAGAATAAATTGCCATTTTTTAAAAAAAAAAACTTTCCACTCCTAAAAGCCTTTCCTGAGTTAAATATCTTCATAATGTTGAAACACACAATTGAATACAGTTTGTTATTTAACATGCTACTCTAAACTGGAAAATACAGTTGACAAATAATTAAAATTTACAGTACAATTTTTCAGCCAGACATTATGGTACGGTATTATTTCTTCTCCTTATCTCCTAGCCATTTCTTTCTTTCCGTCTCATAGGAAATTAGGATATGTGTAAATATTCATTATTGCCATTATTGTCAATGACTTCAGATCCTATAGATTGTCAGAGAGAAATTAATAGATATATTGTATAAATATTTTCTGTATATTCTCAGTCTTACATAAAAATTCAGGTCACTTGTAAGATTTTCACTTCACTGCAGAAAGGATAGTTGTTAATAAAGCTGTTATTTCATGTATGTCAACATTTATTTATGTTTATAAAATACTTGATAGGGTTTTTTTATTAGTGAACATATTTTGAAAAATATCAGTAACTTTTTGGTTTATTTTTCCTTCAAATCTATATGAATTTAGATTAATTTCCCAAATTAAAATACCTTAGATGGTCTGCATGTTATTAACAATTGTGAATGACCTAACATTTGCTGAGGAATGGAGAACAGTGGAGCAAATATTTTATACTTGTTTAAAAATATATTTTTAAAAAATTGCTGGCATACTTTTTTTCTAGTTCATAAAAAATACAAGAATTCTGCCCTTTCTTTTCTGTCATTTTTTCCCCTAATTAAATCTGATTGTGTTTTTATCAGTAAATATAATCAAAAACATTTAATGGATATTTGAAAATGAAATAGCAATTTAAATTCTAAACTGGAAAAGTAGACTAATATTCAGAATCATTCTAAAGTTATTAATTTGTATTAGTCTCATAATAAAGAGAGGGAGAAGATTGTTTGCCAGTAGTCACATCAGGTTAAGTAAAATGCAAGCAAAAAAACAAAACACATTAAAATTATGTCAGATATAATCAACCGTTACATAAATTAAGTAACTGTAAACTACACTGAAAATGTTGCATGAATTTAATATTGTCAAAATATACATAAACTTAAATATTTAAGTCTCCTTCCTGCAGGGTATTGTGTTTTCCATCAGCAATCCCTTCTGATCATAATGATACCAAATTTGAACAGTTTTCTTTTTATTAAAAGCTATTTATTTTAACACTCAGCAAGTATAGCATTTTTTCCTGTTGAGATTTTCCAATAATGCAATCTCCCATGTTATATTGAACTATGTCAAAAATAAGTAATTCAATCTCAAGGATCTGATCATTCAGGATAAGCCTTATTGTAATTTTGAATATTCTAACCATGGCATTGAATGAATCTTTCTAGTAAAAGTCATGTTGTATGTATAATTATGTAGAACTTAAAAGAATCTTGACAGAATAGAAGGAACCTAGGCATAATTTGTTCTGAGATAATAATATTTATTCTTTTCCTTCAGCACCATAAATTTGTAAGGTTTGATGTATTTAAATGTATGCAGCTTGTCATGACTGCAATCAACAGGAGATTCTGTGGCTTCCAGATCTTTCCAGTTACCTAGTTCCTAACTATAAGTTTTAGCTCTTCTAACATGAAAAAGGTAGAATATGAGACTCTGAAATGTGTTCGTGAACTTTAGAATCTTTACAAATATTTTTCAATAAGCAATTAAACAATATTTTGAGAATATATTGTCTATCTTTTAATTGTACAGAGAAAGAAAAAGTGGGGCAAAATTCACTTAGCAACTGTCTCACTTAGCAACAGAATTTTTGAGCTAAGTTGTGGCCATAAGTCAAGAACTTTACCTGTCTAATGTTTTTTTTTTCTTATATATTCTAAAGCTGAATCATGTTCTATAAAATCAGTTTAGTATGTTGTTTTCTTTCTTTGAATGTGGGCTTTTGTGTATTTTTTGATTTTTTGTGTATTTTTTGTGTATTTCTTGTATGTATCCTGTGGACAATGTATTTCTATGCTTGTTTTGACAATAGTTCTTAGGCAGTTATAAAACAGGCATTAACTAGAAATGATGTAATAATACAAGCTGTTTATATTTGCATTATTGTTTTGTATCTAAGACATAAAGCTGGCATGAGCTAGAAGTGATCTAATAGCTAGTAAACTAGCTATTTAAAGCCTCATCAGCACTAATGTAATTAATTATCTAAACGATATCTGTGCAATGTCTTTCTTTTTTCTGGTTGGGATAAGTAAAAAGTTAGAATAGGCAAGTGTATTTTATATTAGTGCTTGTGGGGAGAAAATGTTTTTTTTTGCTAAAGTCCATATAGGTATGATCCCAGATTCTTTAATATTAAATAATTAACACATGTTGTCCTTATACTGTTGATATATTTTGGTGGATTTTTTCTATTTTTGGTAGGAAGTGATCTGTTAAAAGAGATAAAAATGTTGAGTGACTCTCCAAGTGCAGCAAACATATTAAAATACAATTACTGTGTAAATAGGAACTGCTTAATATGCATTAACAAGGTAAATTTAACTAGTGATTACATCATCGAGTAAGATATTTGGAATGTATGCAATAACTACCGTTTTCCAGACCTAAATAATTAAAAGAATTGGTGAAAGATTCTCCTCTTTTCAGTTTTATAAGAAGGCTCAGTACTTGTATGTTGCTGTTATTGGAAGCCATAGTGAGCATTGCATCGAAAATAGCTGTAGCAGAAGAAGTATCAGAGCCAATTCAATATTAAAGGAGGCTGCCTTTTTCTCAACAGTTGTCCTCCTTATCTAGAGGGTAATAGAAATGATGTGGAAAAGAAGAGGAATGGTGAGGAAGAGCTGCCCAAGATTGCTAGTTCATGAGTTTATACAATCAAATACAGAATCTGCTACTGTTGTGCTGGATCTTTCCAGAATTATTTTAAGATGTCAGCCTAAGACTTTGAAAATTTTTTGTCCCTCATTATAATTAGCCCATAGAACAAGTTAGAATAAATTTTGTAACTATTTGGCAGCTTTAAGCGTCTGTAAAGTTATAGAAGCTGGTTGCCAGCATTTGTACTTTTATTTAATTGTAGAATTATTATTCCTGAATTATTTGAAAACAGTAATGAATTAGAAGAAAATGATGATAATAACAAAATAAAAGCAGATCAGTTATATTTGTCCCTGTTGCCTTAGTAACTAATTGTTCTTATTAATATCTCATGCACTTCACTGTAGTTTCTTCAGTTTTCAGATAGCTTTGAAATACCTTCAGCTTGATTAAAAACGTGAAGATATTTTCCAAAGATGAGAGTGACTGAGCTTTGAGATTCAAAATTCCACTTGTCTAATATGATTAGACTCCTACTAATAAAGGAGGAAAATTTTCATCCCATATAATAAACCTGTGTTATTCCATTCAACTCTGAACTTTGCAATATCCCGTGAGGTTGTTGTCTGAAAGGCTAAATAGGATTGTGTTCATTTTGTATAATTTTGTATAATTTTCAGATTTAATAGTGTTCTTTATCTTTAAAAAATATATCCAAAACATGAATGCTTATGAAACATGTATAGTATATTTATTAAGTGACAATTACATAACAGTCCTAAAATATATTGTATGTTGCTCAATTCTGGTTAAACCAGTAGTTAAATAGTTATAAATATATAGTCCTGACATTGTTAAAAAGTTAATTTCCCTTTCATAAACTTCACTGGAATAATTGTGGCATAATCTGCTGCTACTACTTCAGATTATTAGTCATATATGTGAGTTGATTATATTTTTGATTAGAATATTAATTGGGATAACCATTTTAGTTCAGTAATAATTTCAGTTCCTGCTCTACAAAACATGTTTGCAGGTGGGAATGGCAGCAAAAATGTTGTCAGTGTTTTGTATTTATCAATTAGAAGCTTTGTATTAGGGGATTCTATCTTTTATTACTGCTCCCCTTCTTTCCAGATTTTCCTTAAAAAAGTTTTGGTAGAAAATAGTCAGCATTTGTGTACATTTCTTCTCCAAATTGCTGCAGGAAGAAGGAGAAATTTTGATGTTTCAGGATCAACACAGCAAGCAATAAGTAATGCATCCAAGACTGTCACTATAATTATATCCCGAAATTACATGAATTATTTTATGGAGAGATAGTATCAAGGTCATGTGAAGTATTAGTACTGCTTTATAGTGCTTGGTAAGACCATACTTGGAATAATGCATCCAGTTTTGGTCACCACAAAACAAAAAAGATGTTGAAAGTCTAGAAAGGGTGCAGAGAAGAGCAACAAAGGGGGCTCTGGTTAGGGGGCTGTGGTTAAAACATATGATGAATGGTTTCAGGAACTGGATGTGCCTAATCTAACAAAAAGAAGGACTATGAGTTACATGAGAACAATCTTCCAATATTTAAGGAGCTGTTACAGAGAAGACAGGGGTCAACCTATTCTCCAAAACACCTGAGGGTAGGACAAGAAGTAATGTATGGAAACTTACCAAGAAGAAATCCAATTTATAACTAAGGAGAAATTTCCTGATAGTTAGAACAATTAATCAGCGGAACAACTTGCACCTAGTAACTGTGGGTGCCACATCAGTAGGGGGTTTAAGAAGAGATTGGATTTCCATTTGTCTGGAATGGCACAGGGCAGTGGTGGCTAACCTTTTCGGGCTCCTGTTCCAAAAATTGTGTGCTCACATGCCAGCACCCAGAAGGCAATGCATGCACTCCCCTGCCCCCTGCGCATGCAATGCATGCAATCTCCCCTCCTCACCAGCCCCTTGTCTGCACTGCGCCTCCCAGCTGATTTTCGGCCTACCAGAGGTTTGAGGACAGCTTCTGCAGCCTTTGTTTTGCAGGCTGAAAAATAGGCCCGTTTTATCACCTCAGGTATTACAGGAAGTGACGAAACGGCCCTATTTTTTGGCCTGTTAAGGCTGCAGAAGCTGTCCTCAAACCTCTGGGAGGCTGAAAAAGGCTTCACACTGGCTGAAAACCAGCTGTGAGGCTTGTGCATGCGCAGTGAGGTAAGTGCCTGTGGCTCGCATGCCAGTACAAATGGCTTTGCGTGCCATGTGTGGTACACATGCCATAGGTTCGCCATCATGGGCATAGGGTCTCTTGCTTAAGCAGAGGTTGGACTAGAAGTCCTCCAGGTCCCTTCCAGCTCTGTTATTTTATATTCTGTAAGTTAGAATTGTATCTATCCATCTAAATCCAGTTGTCTCTGTGCAACAAACAATATTGCAGTTATCAAAACCAGAACAATATGAAAACTTTAGCTGATTTAGGGCTTGATAGTCCCAAGGATAGGCCCTGATTCCATGTTCATCAGATAGAGGTAGAGGGGGGATGCCAACCTGTTGCCTCATGAATTGTACCTGAGAATCTGCTAGCTTTCCACTTTAGTTTCAGAGCCAGAGGAACCATTTCAATGAAAGAAGAGAGAAATCCTCCCTGTCTTTTCCATCATACTTAAGCCATGAACATTCATGCCATCATACTTCAGATAGCTTTACAGTTATATCAGAAATATATATCAGAAATAAAAGTGTACAAGCAAAATGTGAAAAAAAATGTGGGAGAGTTAATGGAGGATATCAAATTTGTAGGCAATTGCCCTCTCTTCATAGTTGTTCTTTCCACTTGTTACATCAGCTGCTATGGCAACATAGCAGGTGATCTTAAACTAGTTGGTTAGTGTAAAACTAGTGAGGGAAATTGTGGATAGTTCTAGGCATTGGACTTGTTTTCTGTGATTAGAGAATTGTTGCCTTAGGAACCACAGCAGAGAACAGAATTACAATTTTAAGTTTTCATTGGCTTCACAGAATCAAGTAAATTGGCCCTTTAATGGGTATGTGTTCCAGATTTCCTCTCCTTGTCTGTCTTCTTCAGATGGAATCATTTGCTGCTTCTATAGTAATGAAGCTGGATTGAATGCTCTCCCTCCCATGTACATTTTTTTACGGGTTAATCGTTCCTCTGCAAAAGTTGAGGGTGTAAGAAATATCAGTGAAGTTTGAATAGCAGATGAAACTAAAGGGATTTTGGGTGGGGTGTTACCTTTGAAAATGAGGTTATGGAGAAACTTTTTGAAAAAGCAACAGATTGGCTACCCTAAGCAGTTCCATAGCATTTGTTCTGAACTTTATCCAGAATTCAGAGGTTATCCTGTCAGGCTGCTCATCGCAATTAAAACATCACTTCTACATTTTCATGTTAAAAATAAAAACAAGGAAAATCCAGTGACACATCCATTTTAGCTCTGAAAACCATTGTTCAGTTTTCCCCTCTTTCCCTCAGAGATGAATCCAATTTTCATAGGACAATTCTAATCCCCCTTAGATCAAAAATATAAAAAGCAATGGATCTATGACTTATATTTGTTTTATTGGGGATGGAGAATTATTGACCTAGGTCTAATCAGGCCTACCAGGCTTCTTCGTGTTATGGGTATTCCCTTCTTGTGCATAACCACAGTACAGAAATTCCCTACCACCCTTTTTTCAGTCAAGTTGAGGACCACCTGGGCTTTTTTTGTTTTTCCAATTCTTATCTGTGCATATAAATTTACACCTGTTATAATAATGTTTAAAACCCACACCCACACACACCAAAAAAGAAAGAACAGTGTATGTAGCAAAGACTTCATAGAGAAAAGTGGCAAGAAGGGAAGGAGAAGCTGACCATAATCAGCTATAGCAGCTGCCTTAAACAGGATGTCTTAATCCACAGTCTCTATAATTCTCAATTAGCCTGGTTAATGGCAGTTTTAGCCTAATATACCTGAAAAGGACCCAGTTAGGAAAGGCTGGACTATAGTTATACCTGTTCTGGCTAAGCTCGACAAAAAGCTAAGCGATACCATAGGCCAAGAATTTAAAGAACATTAGTTAAAAAGTTGTCAAGGTTTAAAGATTTTTTTTCCTGTGCTTTTTTTTGGTGGCCTTTTTGTTGTTTTACAATTGTCAATATTTTTGAATATATTAATTAAAGATCTAGAAATAAAAACTTTTGTTCCCTCCTAGAGTGAAATCCTTTTTTCAGTGTCTACAAATTGATGTAGAAAGCTATTTGTAGGCACCAGGCTAGAAACAGAAACCATGAATTCTAGATTTCTCTTAGATACAAAAACAGCTGGTTATCTTGGGCCAGTCAACCCTAGGAAGGAGGCAATGACAGAGTACTTCTAAAATCTTTCCAAGAAAACTGCAGGGACTTGTTTGACTCAAAGACAGTTTTCATCTTTTTATTTATTTACTTGTGATGAGGTTATTAATGCAAAAATTAGGTAATTTTCCTTTTTGGATTGCTATAATTGGAGGGGGATATTTTTATAGAAACATATGTTGTTACATTTCGCACATAGATGGTAATCTAAGATCTTCTATATAAAACATAAAAAGTGGTTTTTACTTCAAATGCTCTAATTTTTCACACATAAGCTTGTTTGAAGTTGTTGATCATCCATGCCTACTCAGGCAGAATGTGCTGTCTTAAAAAATAGTTATTTGCATATTTTTTTTCTAATTGAAAAACAATTTCTGAGTTACCAAGGATGAGAAATATGAACATTTTTAGGTAGTGTATTGTATTAGGTTAATAAACAGCTTCTCTCTGTCCGTTTTTACTAATGCTCTGTACCAGTTGAGGTTTTTCTTAAACTCAATGATTGAAATATATGATATAGGTGCCATTTCAGAATACTTGTTTTCATTGGTAGTGTTTTAACTTTTGAAATTAAATTGTACTGGTTTATGCTCAATCTGTCAGGATTTAAGAAGGTCATTTTCCTGGGCATACCAGGTTCTAAGCCAACCCAGGAAATTCATGTGGCATTGCTACCTGGAGGCAGTGCTTTTGTTTGCACTAAGGTTAAAACAATTTTGACTTAAAGTTTTGACATTTAAATATTGAGCAAAATACCTCAACCAAGCAAATTAACTAAGCAAAAAAAAGAGAGAGAGAGAGAGAGAGAGAGAGAGAGAGAGAGAGAGAGAGAGAGAGAGAGTAAAAAAACCAGACAAAGACTGGGGACCCTTGGTGTGTTGGGTAAGGTGCTAGGCAAGGAACTGGGAATACTATTAAGTTCTCGTCTTGACTTAGTCATAAAAGCCCCTGGGTAAATTGGTCCAGTCACTAATTCAGTGCAACCCTTCTTATGGGTTGTTATAGGTAAAGTAGGAGAAAGGAGTATTATGTACATTTCTGGCCTTGAGTTACTAATAAAGTAATAAAAGTGGGATACAATTCTAAAAAGAAATAAAAATGAAAACCTGATATTCTCATTTATTTGTGCCACTAATAAATCCATTACAAAGTATTTCGTAAAATGTAGTACATTACATAATCTCTACAGAAAGGGTATTAAAATGGCAAAATCAATGAACTAATCTCTTTGTAAAGAATTGAAAGATTTTACCAGAACATAAAAAGTGCAATATATTTAATAAGATTCTTAATTTTTAAATAGTATGGTTGATTCTACTGTCTTCTTTCTTAATGTTCATGTCAAATACATTTACAAGTACAGCTGCATCCCAAATTTATACTATTTCTTCTTTGTAAATGTAAAGCATGACACATTAGCTTTAACGTGACACATTAGCTTTCTAATTAAGAACCAGATGGCTTACTTTTAAACCAGTGTGTAGAGTCTGTATTTATGTTTATAATGAAACATTTCCTTAAAATACTTAACCAGGTTTTGATAAAAATCAAGTTTGGGGATAGGTTGCTACTATATGAAAAATCCACATACTTTGTACATTACTATACTTAAGTGCCTGCAGGAATTCACCACCACCACTACCACCATCATAATATTCTACTCTTTGACAGTTAATTAACTGTTATTAGGGTTGAATAATCACTTACCAAAAATATCCCGTTCAAATCTGCCAAGCTGATTACAGTTAGAAAAGGAAGCTAATCATATGACATTTGCAACATTTATTAAAATATCAATGGCATTCTCCTTTTTTGTCATCTTTTTGAATATATTATGTAAGTAGATTTTTTAAAAAAAATCTTCAAACATTTAGAGGCCTTTTAGAATACTGAGGAAGTATAGTTGCTTCAAAATTCATCCGATGTATTTATTATTTTATAAAAGGAGATATGGATAGAAAGTTTTCTCTCCTTGTGCATTTGTATATGCTTGCACTCATGCAATGCTGATCCTGCTAATATTCAGTATGTCTCCACCCCCACCCCAATCGCACTCAAAGTTTGGTTGTGTTAAATGCTAGGTAAAATATGTAAGTTAAAATAATATTGATATCCAATACCGTTTAACACTTTTATCCTTATTATCCAGACATATTTCATATGTATTAGAATTTTTGAAGCAGATTTGTGGGAAAAATTTTATTGCTAGAATTCATCGTATTTATGACATACGTACAATTGTGGTCATTCTAATATCCTGTTTTTAGTGCTGGACTTGAACCTAGGAAACTCAAGTTCAATTTCTGTTCTATTAGGAAAATGGCTGAGTAATGTTGTTTTTTTGTAATTGTTCCTTCTCCACTTTAACCACATAGGCTACATTTTGGGGAAAGTTAGCATGCTCTTTATGTTGCTTTGAGCCCATGAAAAAGCATCAAGCTAAAAAGTTAAAAATATATTAGTTTTTAATTTTATATTTGCATATGACAAGGCAAGCATATGCCAAGCAGATATACTCCATATGTGAAATCCCAAACTTTAAAATAAAATTAAATCTAGAAAGAATATGGTTTATAGTATATTGCAGTAGATAATGCTTTTGCAGATCATCTAACATAGATTAGAGCATATGGAAAAAGAGAAGCCAGATGTTTAATCTGGCTTTACAATAGGCCAAGAAACATGAGACATTTCTGATTTAAGCTGGATAACTGAGAAAACAAGCAAAAAATATCAGTTGGCACTTCATTGATTACAGAAACACCTTTGATTGTGTGGATTACACGAAGCTTGGAATGTGCTTAGAAAAAACGCCAATCCTAGAATATCTTGTTGTCCTCATGCTAAACCTATACATTTACAAGGAAGCCACATAACTAATTGAACATGGTGAAACAGTGCCTTCAGGCTGGCAAAGAAGTGGAAAAAGGCTGCATGCTGCTTCCTTATTTATTCAACTGATCAATTGATGTGCTGAATATAAATACTGATGCAAGCTGTATTGGAAGATGAGTATGGTTCTAAAGTTGGAAGAAGAAACATAAAAACCTGTGTTATATGATGACATGCTGATAGATGAAAATACAAAAGAACGTTTGTTATAGTAGTAAAGACAAAGGAGCACAATGAAAAAATGGACTAAAATTAAAATTGAATATAAAGAAGACCAGACTAATAACAATCAATATAAGTACTATATTTATTTATATCCCACCTTTATTATTTTTACAAGTAATTCAAGGCAGTAGACGTATCCAACACTGCTTTCTCTTTTCCCCCACAACAACCCTGTGAGATGGGTTGGACTGAGAGAGAATAACCAGCCCAAAGTCATTAAGCTGGCTTTCATGGTTAAGGTGAGACTGTAACTCATGGTCTTCCATTTTCTAGCTCGGTGCCTTCACCACTAGACCAAACTGGCTCTTAGATTAGCCTTAGCAATAACAATGAAGATATCAAAAAGAAAGAATGCTTCTCTGAAGCATTAAAGGTACAAATAGTCAGGAACTATTCTATGTTTTGGTCGAGCAGTCATGAAGACCTTGGGAAAAAAATATCCAAATGCTATAAAGATTAGAATAGTGCAATCAGAGGTATCCCCCATTTACCTCTCCAAAGAAGTAAAAATTGTTTTCAAAAAAGCAGACTAGAAAGAGTATTGACTCCTTTTAACTTTGGTGTTGGAGAAGACTTCTGAAAATATTATGGACAGCCAAAAAACCCTAAGCAAGTGGATAATTTAAAAAATCTACCAAGTATTCTCACTCTGGGCCTAGATGATGAGGCTCAAATTATCCTACTTCAGACCACATTATGCAAAGACTGGGCATTATGCAAAGACTAGAGCCTCTGGAGAAGGCTCTAATGCTGGAAAAGGTGGAAGCAAAGAGACGAAGATGTCCAACAGCAGCAATATGGATGGGTTAATTTCCGGGCATTTTAAGGCATTTTGCAAAGGCCTGCACCTTGATTTTATTGTACTGCCTTTCTGAGTTCCTGCATTATGGTATTTGGCCTGTGATCTTTTTGGGCCAGAGCAAAACTGCATAATACTATAAATCGATAATTGTTAGATTCTTCTCTGCCAATTTGGAAAAGATGATAGTAAAAGTTATTAAACTTGGCAACTATAGGATTGATATAATTATGGTACCAAACTGTATCCCTGCTGACCTGTTAATAGGGATCTCCTTAGTATAATGGTCTTGGAAGTTGCATCTGACCTTTATAGTTGTCATATAATTTATAAATATGCAGAAGAAGCCTTTAGTCTATAACTAATTTTTTCTGATACTGCTGAGGCAATGACCAGGCAGTAGTTAGCTGATTTACCTTTCTTGCAAATAGGAACTATTAGGGCAGGGCCCCAATCTTTGGGAATGATTGCTGTCTGATCAATGTATGTAAACAGGAAAGCTAATACTGGAATCCCCCTGAATAACAGTTCTGAACTTTTATCTTAATCCACTTTATATGAAGCCTTTTTATACTTCTTGCTGCAAGTTATTTAAGTTTTATGTAAAGAAAAGTTTCATAGAAGAATTGTATGTTCAGAGACTGGTTCAGCTCACTTACAATGAATCCAATTAATAATAAAAATATGCTATTTAAAAGTTATTCAGCTTTTTCTTGACTGTCCAAAACACTAATGACAGGATATAAGGAAAAAATATCTATTAGTTGACCTGCAACTGCACAGGTTATGTGACCAATGTTACTTCCACAATATTGTTATATTTTTTTCAGGAAATTGAGACCCTGTGCCTTGTGATCATAGGATACATACCTGAGGATTTCAAGTCACATAGTATAATAAATAATTATTTATAATGAATAGTGCCCTTTATTAATCTTCCAGTAAGCTAGTTAATATTAGCAGTTAAAGGCCATGCATTTAAGGTACCATGAACACTAATAATTTGGATTTATCTTAGCATTTTTCCAAATTAGCAAGATTATCTGTTTAATGTTATTAAATATTAAGATAGAATGTCATTAAAGTGGTGGTGCTGATAGCAGTTTGCCCCTGCTGAAAGAACAGTTGGTTCGTATAGACTCTGAAAGAAATTGAGGGCAAGACAGATTGCTCAAACAGCATCAGATGCAGAAGATTGTTATCCTTTCATAATCAAATATTGAGATAGTAACTAACAATAAAAAACATAAAGATCTAAGGAACTTTAAGATAATTATTCCAATTATAGCATTGTACATTGCATTGCATTGTGTGTCTGTGTGGTGGTTTTTTTTTCATAAAAATAACTCTGAAGTTGGAGAATATTACCAGTCTGACCAGCTAGTTATAAGCCTATGACCAGCTAGTTATAAGCCTATAAACCCTGGTTGTTGTCTGTTGACTGTGCCTACAGTCTACTGAACCATGCCTAATTAAACCTTGGCTATATTATAAATACAATTATATATCAGCAGCTGGGTAGAAATAATTTACAATGACTTTTCAGGGTTTTTTTTGAGCTATTTTTAAAGGTGTAAACAATGATAAAATGTAACAGCTTTTATATAAATACTGTACTTGTCTGTGTAAAGGAAAGCTCCTTCTTTTGCCACAACACTATTTGGAATAATTATCTTAAAGTTCCTTAGATCTTTATGTTTTTTATTGTCTACATTTCACATCTAAAGCGTTCAGTAGAGTTCTGTTTTATTGCTTTGGAAAGAAACTATACATATTTATTGTATGTGTGCTGATTGAATAAAATTACATTTCCAGAATAATTTGGTTACCATCTTTAGATTTTAATAACTTTTAAGAAAAACGGGTTTCCTAGAAGAATGGTACCACTATGATCATGAGAAGGTTATTTTGCTTTTAAAATTATTTGAGGAGCCATCAACACACTACTCATTTTCTGTTGTAATTAATGTGAGCATGATTATGAATTTGTGCTTATCAATTACATTATTATTATTACTATTAATCTAAATAATTATGAAAAACTATTGAAGATTCATTGTTTCAAAAAGAGCATACAAATACTTCTTAAATATACTAAAACTGCTTTAAAAGATGTCTGAGCACATAATGAAAATTGTTCTTGTATATCTTGGCAGTTTGTTAAAACCTGCTAACTTTTAAAGCTAGCTGTTGTTTTGATAGATTACACTCAAGGTCACCTTCTTGTTCAAATGAAGTTTTGTTTGGTGTAATTAAATGATGCCAGGTGTATTGGAAACAGAAGGTTTGGATAATTCAGAGTAAATGAGAACAAAATACAAGGCCATTATTTGTCTCTAGTGAGCTTCCAAGTGAATGTTGTATATAGAACTATTTATAATACATTTTATATGGTCAAGGATTGCTTGAAGTTACTGCTTGCGGCATTTAAATTAAATCACTCACAGATTTTTACATACCAATTAGAACTATATCCTTATATCTGTCCCTAAACTTTAACTGCATAACATTTAGTGTCTAGTCATGAAACTAACTGAATAAACGTTATAATTATAGTAGTTTTGATTATGAAGTGTTGTTATACCGCATTTCAACATACTTT
This sequence comes from Laticauda colubrina, assembly GCA_015471245.1. NCBI lineage: Eukaryota > Metazoa > Chordata > Lepidosauria > Squamata > Elapidae > Laticauda > Laticauda colubrina. The sequence goes on from BLBF01000002.1 coordinate 28,275,418, forward strand.
AATATATGTCTTCTTTCAATAGTGATATCCCATGTACTAGGGGGCTTTGAAATATTACTTCATTAATTTTAATATGAGCAAATCAGTTTAAATAGTACTGTAATAAAGGACCAGGACCAGGGTACAAGTCCAATTTGCCCACTAGAAATTAAAGTTAAATCTGTCATTTTTCAGGGGAATGCTCTAGGAAGTCTATATAAAGTATGCTAATAACTTTCATTTCTTCCCTTAAGTTTAAATTCAGAAAAATGTGTGCTAACTGAACTTATTTAAAAATATTCAAATTAAAAACATTGCAATCAGAAGGTTGAATTTGCATAAAAAATAACATTTATAAATTATTTCTTAGTTTTGAAAATTATTGTTACATACTAGAAAAAACTTCACTTGGTTTGTTGAGTTTAATCATGTCAGATTAACGTTCTAACTTAGATATCACCCAATTTGAGACCATAGCATGTTTTCTGAAATAATCCTTCCTCTGTAGCATGCATCTATATAAACAGTAATTAATTTGTAAATACAGTTTATAAATCAATTTAATCTGCACAGTCTTAACCAGTATTGGACTTGGATTGGGAAAACTGAGGTTCAAGCCCACCTTCATGCCAGTTACACTCTCTTAGCCCAACTTACCTCAAAGTGTTGCTTGTGGGATGAAAAGATTAAATATCTCGAAGTTTTCTTAAGCTCTTGATGTTATGGCAGAATACCCACAAATTGCCCACAAATACCTGGGATGTGAAGATTGAAGTACAGATGTTCAACACTGTCAGAATCTCTTTTTAAACTATTGCAAATAGAATAGAGATTGCCTTACCTGTATCACTCTCCCAAACTTTGTATAGATATTGTTGTTTCTGTCACCACAACAGTTTGGGATAAAAGTGCAGTTCAGGGAGTATTTCTAGAAAGATATTGACAAGACAAGGTTCAGAAGAAGGTAACAAAAGAGATGCAGGGACTTTGAAAATAAGACTTTATGAAAAATGGCTGAAGGAGATTTGGGATGTTCAGTCTGAAGAAGAGAAGATATCTTTGCCTTCCCTGAGATTTCTCTTCTTCAGACTGAATATCCCAAATTCCTTCAGCTAATTCTCATAAAAGCTTATTGAATAAAAATGTACCTTAGAGAAGATGGATAAGAATTATTTTTCATTGCTACAGAAACTAGGACCAGAAATAATGCTACTTTATTTTATTTAAAGATTTTAAAAATATTTTTATTTATTTATAATTTGTCAAACAAAAATGAAAATACAAATAATATCAAAATAAAATGACAGGGTTACGATAGGCAAATTAGTGCACTTATGCCTGCCCCCTTTACGGACTTCTTAAATATGAAGTGAGGTACACAGTAGTCAATTTGTGACTAAAACTGTGAAAATTTGTAGCTGAGACAACTGAATCAGGTAGAGCATTCCAGACTCTATTACAAAAATCATATTTTTTTACAGTCAAGTTTAGAACAGTTTACACTGAGTTTAAAATGGTTGTTTGCACATGTATTATTGCAATTAAAACAGAAAAAGTCATTTACAGGTAAAACATTGCTACATACAATTTTGCATGCAATACTTAAATCTGACCAGAAGCGACAGTTTCAGGTTATCCAAACCAAGAATTTTGAGCCTAGTAGCGTAGGGAATTCGATTGTGTACAGAAGAGTACAAAACTTTTCTTGTAAAGTACTTCTGAATCTGCTCAATTGTGCTAATATCAGATATATGGTAGGGATTCCAAACAGTTGAACAATACTCCAAGATTGGTCTAGCGAAAGTTTTATAAGCTCTGTTTAGCAATACAATGTTTCCAGAAAAGAAACTTCGTAGAATTAAGTTAATAACTCTTAGTGTTTCTATGGTAAGATCTATACAACTTCTGTTTCATTTGTGAATTTTAAAAAGAGGCTGGACAGCTTTTCTGAGGGATGACTTAATTTGCTTCCTTGTACACTGGAGAGGCTTAAATTAGTTGTTTTTTTGAGGACCCTTCCTACTTCATAATTAAATTATTCTCTGTAAGGGGGAGATGAAAACTTGAAAGGGCCTGGCTGACCTTGAATGTCTTGTAATGGGGGGTTTCAAGTAAAAAATAAAAACTTAATTATTTTGGATGAAAAAGGGAATTATGATCATAACAGCAAGAGTAATATGCTCCAGGTTCCTTCTATTACTAAAAGCCTTAAGAACAAATGCATACAAAGCCAGAATTGAGAAGACAATAACAGACAGCAAATGACACTTTTGCAAAAAAGCTGAAGAAACAATGGATCTCTTAATTATCTGCTGCAAGAAAATCACACAGATGGAATATAAACCATGACATGACAAAATAGCAACAGTGATGCTTTGTTATATCTGCAAAAAAATGTCATTGCCTGCAAGCAAGAACCACAAAATAGACAAAGTAATAGAAAACAAAGAATCTAAGGTGCTTGGGTCTTGGAAATCTTCAAATAGACAAGCACCTGCCACATAACACTCAGACTTAGCAATTGTTAAAAAAAAGATGTAAAAGTCTAGATAGTGGATATTTCAATTTCTGGATAGTTGAATAGAAGAGAAAGAACTGGAGGAAATCACAAAATGTACTTGTATGTACTTCACATTTTAATGTTTATTTTTAAATTTTAATGCTTTTACTGTGTTTACTGTTTTATTGCTTTTATTGTTTTAAACTTTTTAAAATTTTAATTGTAATATATGTTTTGAATGGTGAGCCATTTGCTGAGGTTGATGGATATAGAAATTGAATGAATGAATGGAATTGACAAAATCACTATCAGTCAATTGCAAAAGTCAGCTTTACTGGAAACAGTTTACCTTCTACAACAATACTTTATCACTATCAAACAATATCTTTCTATCCCAGGTCCTTGGAAAGGACTCGCTAGGTGGATAAAAATGTCAAATTCAAAACATCTGCAAAAATTATCATGTCCCAGGAATGAATAATTGGTGGAAACACATAGTTGAAAAGGTAGTAAAAATGAACAGGTAAACATTGTGGGATTTCTGAATGCAAATTGAAATTTTTTTGGCTCATAATGTACCAGATTTAACTGTGGTTGAAAAGAAGAAAGCATGGAAATTGATGTTGGCAGTACTGAAAATACAGAAGACAAAGAATTGGAGATCATAAAGTATGAAGTCTTGAAAACATAAGTTGAAAGACTATGGCATAAACTAACCATGGTGGTCCCAGGGGTTATCAGCACAGTGGGTGCCATACCAAAAAATCTTGGACAGCACTCAGAAAATCTGCACATTGACAAAATTTCTGTCAAATTAATTACAAATCTGCTTGGATTTGCGGATACATTACAACATCCTAGGTTCTTTGGAACAAGTTGATATGTATGAAGGCCAATATCAGCTAAAGAACTTCCAGTTGTGATTTCACAGTTTTGTGTATGAAATAATAATGCATTATTTAAAGCCAAAGAGGGCCTAGCTCATTCATTTAAACTAATGCAATATCATTTACCATTGGGATTATATAGTACAAAAGCATACTTGCAAGAAGAATGAAAGACTGATAGGGATTCTTTTATCTCTCGGGAAATCCTAGGTATTTTGTTCAAAGTAAATATTCTACCTTTCCTTTGAAAGTGATTGAAAGAGCCGTGATGGTGCATTGGTTAGAATGCACTAATGCAAGCTACTTCGGTTGACTGCTGGTTGCCGGCAGTTCGGCAGTTCAAGTCTCACTGGCTCAAGGTTGACTCAGGCTTCCATCCTTCCAAAGTTGGTAAAATGAGGACCCAGATTGTTGGGGGCAACAGACTGACTCTGTAAACTGCTTAGAGAGGGCTGTAAAGCACTGTGAAGCAGTATATAAGTCCAAGTACTATTGCTATTGCAACTGGGAAGTTCTTTGGATTTTATATAAGAAGTCATCCTTGCTATTCATTAAAGTAGCTTGACTTGCAGGCTTCTGTACAAGCCTGAAAAAAAATAAACTGCTTTAAAAAGCCAGATCATTGAAGTTAATGCAACTCTACCTTTCCACTTCTGAGACTTTACAAAAAATATTTGTTTTAATGTGATGTACTTCATTGCAAACAAAGTCCTTTGAGTTTCTTTTTATCAATCCCTTGGCATGAACAATTAGAAATGGAAATAATTATTAAATGATAAGAGACTATATATCTAGTAGCATTTTATTAAGATGCCATTAAGATATAAATAATATAAATAATTTTAAATGTATTATTTATTGAATTTTTAATGCCTATTAAGGCATTTTTTTTAACCTTAATGTATTTTTATAATATGACTTACATTTAGGAATGAGAGTTGGACATAAGCCATGATCAAAGACCACAAGAGATATTTCATTTTGCATAGAATTATAATGTGTTTTGTTTCACTCCTTTTTTATTTGGAAAATATTTATACTGCCTAAAAACTTTCCTGTTTGTGATCCATGGTAGTTTGGGAGTTTGGCAGTTTGTGTGATAGTGCAAATATTTTTAAAAATGTAGAAATAGGAAGATGCAGCATAAAGCATAACACCTCTAGAATTTTGGTGGTGTTATTAACTGAGGATAGTATCGTATTGCTACATATTTTATGCTACCAATGTTTGAGCTTTGGATTAATTAGAAAAATGAGCTTTTTCTAATTAAAGCAAGAACTTTGGTTTCTGTGTCTGTGCTATTAATACTGCTTTGAAGTGTTTCTTCCTTGCTTTTTCTCAAAGCTCTAGCATTATTTTTCTACAGTAATTCTGAAAAAGGATGCACATTTACATAACTTGATAAAGTAATAAAGTGGGCTTGAAGAAACTGGGGAAAATGTATCACTTTTTCTGGAGCACCTCATTCTGAAGTGACTTTCTGATGTTATCATCATTCAGATCAAATAAACAAATATTCAATTTCATAGGCAAATCTCATAGTTTTATGTCTTTTGATTAATGCTTTGTTAATGGGACATTATTAATATTCTTACCATTAAGAATCTTATTAAGTTTCAAGAGCTTATTCTGCTTTTAAAGTAATGGTAATGTTGTACATCCAAATACATGCTTACACATGTATTTTGTTCATTTTTGCCTGTGAATTAGGTTGTGTTTACTTACTTCTGATTACTTGTTTATAACTCAGCATGTAGCTTAGATTTAGAGAGAGAAATCCTTGTCAGCTTTTTGCCAAGCTTTTGAGGAAATATTTGATATGATTAATGCTCTTATGATTATACTGCATGAAATCAATTTTGTTCATTTTGTATTGTGCAAGCGTGACTGCTTGTTATGGCCTATTTTGGAGAGACTATGCTCATTTTTTAAATCCAAGATGATATATTCAGTATTGCCATGGATTTTCCTGGCAACATTCATCACATTGATGTTTGCAATTTATAAACAAAAATTAGCATGTTTTGCTAAGAGAATTTCATGCTGTTCAAAGGTCAGAAGATAATTTTTACAGGATTTGAATAGAATTAATTTTCATCTAACTTTTCAATCTGAAAGAAGTCTGAAAGTGACAGATGGATTAGTAGTTTATGATTAGTTTATTATGACTTCTGTGACCTGTTATCATGCCTCTTTTTTGAAAAGTATTGTCAGAGGATGAGAAAGAAATTCACACATGTCACTGGATGATTGTATTAGTAACAGAGAAACTCGGGAAGCATTAGATCCAAATCTGGAGAATCGTGAGAAAGAGGGATTTTCACTGGACTAAGAAGGAAAGGTAAAAGGCTCTCAAAGTGCGTGATCTGCAGGTTTGGGGCCAAAGATGCACAGCATGTCTAAAAATTAAGTTCTCTTCAGAAGTAAGAATTTATTTCAGAGATGCAATCTTACTCAGGACAAACTTTACACTATAATAGTTGACAAAACGAGGCATAGGAACTTGGCTTTCTAAGCCCTCAGTGCTAGAAATAAGGTTTCACAATTGCTTTCTACATTTGCATTTTGCGCTTGCATGCTGCATAGACAGCCTCCATAGCATTCTATACACACACACACACACACACCACACACATAAATACATACACATAATCCATTGATGCAGGCTGGGATTTTCCTGAGGAAAAATGGGTAATTTGAATTAAACTAAACTAAGCCACACATAGTTGCTTTATCAGTGAGTTAGGCAGCATATAAATGTAACAAATAATATAAACTTTTCATGGCTGAAAATAGAATAAAATAGAATTATTTATTGACCATGTGTAGGAATTTGTCTTGGTGCAAATACTCTCAGTATGCATAAAAGAAAAGATACGTTCATTAAAAGTCAAGAATCATAAGGTACAACACTTAATGATAGTCATACGGTACAATAAACAATTAAATCATACGAGGAAACAGTCCATATAAATCGTAAGGATACAAGCGACAAAGTTACTGTCATACAAAAGTGGGAGTGGATGGCTGATAAGGAATGATGAGAAGATTAACAGTAATAGTAGTGCAGACTTTGTAATAGTTGAGCAGTGTTGAGGGAATTAATACCACTCTATAAAGCCCTAGTAAGACCATACCTAGAGTACTGCATCCAGTTTTGTTCAACACATTATAAAAAAGATGTTGAGACTCTAGAAAAAGTACAGAGAAGAGCAACCAGGATAATTAGGAGACTGAAGACTAAAACATATGAAGAATGGTTACAGGAACTGGGCATGGCTAGTCCAGGGAAGAGAAGGACCAGGGAGACATGATAGAGGTCTTCCAGTATTTGAGGGGCTGCCACAGGGAGGAAGGGGTCAAGCTATTTTCTAAAGCGCCTGTAGGCCAGACAAGGAATAAATAATGAATGGAAACTGAAGAGATTTAACCTGGAAATGAGGAGAAACTTTCTGACAGTGAGAACAATCAACCAATGGAACAGTTTGTCCTCGGAAGTTGTGGGAGCGCCATCACTTGAGACTTTCAAGAAGAGATTGGACTGCCATCTGTCAGATATGGTGTAGGGTCTCCCGCTTGGGTGGGGGGCTGGACTAGATGACCTACAAGGTCCCTTCCAACTCTGATTTCAGTAAATTAAGTCACTTTTTTACATTTATCCATTTCTCAATGACCAATTAAAAACTAAAAACTGATCCTAGTTTTGCTGGCATAAAGCCATATTGCATTTCTCTTTTTTTTTTTCCTGTCTATTATATTCTCTGAATGAAATGCTGCCATTTATGTTCCCAGGCACATTAACAAAGAAAACCCTCTGTGGGTTTTGCCTTCACTCTTTCTACTTTTTCCTTTGTATAAGGAAACAATAATGGCATTTTTCCAATTATCAGACACGGATGCAAGCATCACATACCATCGCACAGGCATTTCATGTTAACTTCATTTTTTATATATATATATTTCTCTGTTACATCATCCTGTAATTTTACTATTTTTTCCACATTTTAATAGCATTATAAATGTGTTTTCCATCTTCTTTCATGTATACAGTAGTAACAATTGCAGCATTCATTTTAATTCTGCTTTTCAAAGTGCCTGTACAAATGTCTGAAATTCTCCTACCACAATTTGTCACTTCGGGGTACTAACCAGCTAAGGCAACTTTTATTTTATATTATTTTATGTTACTTTATTTTATGTTACCTAATGTTGTTACACTGTATGTAATTTATTTTTCATATATCTGAATTGCCCATCCTCCTCAGAGAGATCTGGGCCAGAGGTGGTATTCAGCAGGTTCTGACCAGTTCTGGAAAACCTGTATGAGAAATTTTGAGTAGTTTGGAGAACCAACCAGGAAATACCACCTCTGACTGGCCCCATCTACTGAGTCTTCTTAGGTACAGGCAACAAGCCCTGCATAGGAGAAGGAAGCTGGAAAGCAGGTTAGTGGGGAGGGGAGGGAATGGGGATTTTGCAATAATCTTCCCCCAGGATTGGGGAGGGAATGGGGATTTTACAGTATCCTTCCCCTGCCATGCCCACCAAGTTATACCACGCCCACCAAGCCACGCCCACAAAACTGGTAATCAAAAAATAATCCCACTACTGATGTGAGGCAATGTACAGTAAAATGTTAAAATATAAAAGTTATATATAAAAATTAGAAGGAGGCAGGGGTGATTAAATGCTATTAAAATTAGATAAAAGGTGAAGGGAGAACTTTCAGAGGACTAACCAGTCCTGTGACTGCATGCTTCTTTGAGCCTCAGAGCCATGTGTTACTTGCTTTTTGGAAGGCCAGGAGGAGAAGATTTCATCGGGTGGGGAAACAGTAGGGAATGTTCTCTTCTTTCTAAACCCTGCCAATCAGAGTTCTTGAATTGACAGGGTCTACAATATGCTCCCTGCTTGACCGGATGAGATGAGATGATGTAATGGGGCAAAGATGTTTCTGTAGGTAGCCTGGTCTGTGCCATGTAGGGCTTTATAAGTCACAACTGATATTTTTTTAATTGGACCCGGAAGCAAACTGGCACCCATTGTAGTTCTCAGAAGAGAGGCATTGCATGTATTTTTCTTTGAATGCCCAAAATTTCCCCTGCGGTTGCATTTTGAACCAACTGAACTAACTTTTCAAGTGTAGCATTGTGTAGAGCAAGCATATCCAGCCTTGGCAACTTTAAGATTTGTAGACTTCAACTCCTAGAGTTCTGGGACAAGTCTTAAAGTTGCCAAGGCTGGAGGCTTCTGGTGTAGAGTGCATTGTAATAATCTAAATGGGACTTGACCTAATCAAATGGGACTTAACTTTTGGCTTGACCCAAAGTGAGCAATTCATATCTGCCTATTATCAGCAACCCCACAATAACAGTGAGTTGAGAGAGATCATAAAGAGGAATAGGCTAAAGGACCTCTATGCTGATACATGTATTATGCACTATATTACGATTAATCTTCTCATCACTCCTTATCACATCCCCTCCCACTTGTGACTGTATGACTGTAATTTTGTTGCTTGTATCCTTACAATTTATATTGACTATTTCCTAGTATGATTCGATTGCTTATTAGTCATTGCCCTATGACTATCATTAAGTGTCGTACCTTATGAGTCTTGACTCTTGATGAATGTATCTTTTCTTCTATGTGCACTGAGAGCATTTGCACCAAGACAAATTCCTTGTGTGTCCAATCACATTTGGCCAATAAGGTATTCTTCTCTTCTCTTCTCTTCTCTTCTCTTCTCTTCTCTTCTCTTCTC
>BLBF01000002.1:28291285-28323516 GCA_015471245.1 Laticauda colubrina
GAACAGCACACATGTAAGTACCCGCGATAACTTAAAAAAACAAATATATATATATATATATATATGGAGTGAGAGAGAGACAGAGGGAGGGAGGGAGGGAGGGAGATAATTAAAAGCAAGGTTGAAAAAACTGAGGGAAGGGAAAAATTGTTGAGAAAATGTTAAAATAGTAATAAGATATGGAATAGAACACGAAGACGAATATGAAATTGAGTTTGTGTCTGTATGCAGAAGTGATAACCCGGGACCATGCTATTCTCAAAAAAAGATATTTTATTTGTATTATGTTTTGTGAAAACTCAAATAAAATTTTTACCAAAGAAAAGAAAGATATGTCCCACATTGACATTTGTCCCACATAGAGAATGTCCCACATAGACTGAAGTAGGGTAAGGGTTGTGGGGTTTTGGTTTTTGTTTGTTTTTGGTCAACCATGGCATTTAGCAGAAGATGCTAGTATATTCTGGCCTAAACCCCATTCTCATAGCATTCATTGCTTTTATTTTTTGTCTCTTTTGTTTGAAATCCAGTGATATTAATTACATGATTCATGATTCATATTCTTCCATAATCCATATTGCAGTGTAGTTTGTGGAGGAGGAATTTGGTTTTTATGTAGGATTAAAGTTATTAATAAGAATCATGCACATTGCATTTTCTTCATCATGATACAGTCCTACCACTGACAGCTTAAATGGTGTCAGTACTTTACTCTAGATTCGTCCAGATTAAATAAAAACATGATCTGAAGTACAAAAATGTGTTATAGCCTGCTTTGTACTTTGATTTATGTAATATTCTCTGACCCTCAACTATATTTTATATTTGCATATCTGTTTTTAATTTTTCTCCTCTATGATATGCTTTTTTCCAAAGTAGTTTTGAGAATATAAAGAACCTCTTCATTTGTCTTTTGAATAGACACTTTTTCATAGACAACTGACTTTATTTTTGTCACAACCAGAAATACCATGTTACATCAATTTATATCCCTTCTATCTTTAGACTGGTAGAAGATGCTCAGTTGATGAATAAATTGTACTTTAGAATCTGTGGAATTAAAATAACAATTTGCATGAGAATCAAGAGAAATGGGTGTACACTTGAATTTGGCTTCAGTTATTCTTATCTTTTTCAGTGTTAGTGGACTTTTCAAAGCAAATGGATAGGCAGGAAATTTAATCCATTTCCACATTTTGGTGGTACAATCTGTTGCAGAACAGGGATTAAAAGACAATCTTTTGATTTAAAATTTAATTGGTTTACCATATGCGTTTGAACACACAATAAACTGACCCAAAACTGACATGCATATTGCTTATTATTATTGTGTCTCCTGTGGAAAACATGTTTGCGATTATTTGGGAAGATTGGTGATAATGAAGTCTCTTGTGATTGTTCTGTGTTTGATAATTTACTTATCCATTTGTAACCAGATAAATTACATGGATGCAAATCAACTCACTGAAGTAGAATATTTTGAGTGGATGCATTGGAGTCTGACTTCTTCATGCTTAAGAATAAACCTGCTGCTTTAGATTTAGAAATGTTTTTCCCTGTAGTTAGTATCACCAAAAATTCTGTCCAGAATGCTTCTGCCTGCAGAAATCTTTCCTCCCTCCCTCAAGCACCGCCTCACTTATTTTAGAAAGTTCGAAGGGGAAGGGAATTGCATATAACTGAAATGGAAAAAAATAAACAGAATAGTAACTTGAAGCAACTAAACACTGGTCAAGAAAAGCATTACCCACTGGTAGTAATAGAGAGACTCTTTTACACTCTTAAACTATATCAACTTTCCTCCATCCATAGAGGAGAAAACCTTTCGCTGGACGCAGGAATGAAGTTAAAATCCTGAAGATTTCAGCATTGTTCTTGTAATGTGTGGATGAGTTCCCCTCCCCACCATGCATGAAGGGAAAATCCATTGGAGGATGTCTCCTACCTGGTATGCATGGACATTTAGAGACAGAATTCTTTCTGCAAGTGCCATGGAGAGTGAATGCCCTACTGGCTTTTGTTAACTAGCAAGACAACTAGCAGAATCAGCTCTGGGTACTAGTCCAGAGTTGGCACAATCTCTCCTGAATAAAGGAAAGATCATTGAGATTACCCATGTGATTCTGGACAGCAGCTCCTTGTGAGTAACCTGTGGAAACTATCATTTTTTATGGCGTATGATTGAGAGTTGGGTTTTTTACATCTAACTCCAATTTGCAAAACAGCCTTTATGGGCACTGTGCTTGACAAGCTTGATATCTTAATTATTATTTTTTGATTATTTTCTTTGTCCTTTGCATGTAACGGGGAGAGTAAGACCCTTTGGACTGGCAAGCTTCTACTATATTGATCAAATGATTTTCCCTCTTTTTAGAAGATGATGGGATAAATCTGATTTTCAAGAATTAAAAAATACATGTTTTGGGGACCATGCAGCAAAAGGGGCCAGAGGGATTTGGAATTATCGCTTTGAATTATTTAAATAATATTTAAATTATTTTCCATTATTTAAATGGTAAAATAGATATTGTTTTGGGGATTTATATAAGGAGACCTTGAAGGCTGGACATTAGAGCCAGAGGATAAAGAAAATGGAGCAGAAATTCTCATTGCAAACTTTTGAAAACTTTTCAGCGAAATTTTGGACAGAATGGATCAGATACTTGATAAAAATGGCAGAGCTTGTTCTAATGAAATTGTAAAACAAGAAGGAGTTGCAGTGGGTGTTTATGAAATTTATTTGAAGAGGGACTTAAATGTAATACAGATGGGTCTGATGGATGACTTCCTCCTCAGAAGAGATGAACAGATATTAAATCAGGAAATTGGTTTGAATAATATTTTTCTCTGAATGCACGAATGAGTTTTTCTCAGATTTGGAAGAACTTTTTGAGATGTGACAAACAGGTTAAATTTTAGTTATGTGCACAAGAGAAATTGGATAAAGTTCTGAAGTATTTTCAGTTTGTAATATGAATGAGCAGGAAATTACCTACCGTATATACTCGCATATAAGCCGATCTCGCATATAAGCCGACCCTTAAAAAACTGCCCCAAAATGAGGAATTTTGCAAAAACTCGCATATAAGCCGACCCCCAAATACCATGGTGTTCAACCCCTGATAAGGGAAAATCTGGAGACCCATGAAAAAAAATCTGGAGATGGCGTAATTACGATGGCGTAATTACCGACATTTCCCCAAGAGCTGGGAACAGGTAAATTTTAACTATTTTCGAGGAGATCCCAGCACAGAAACACCCCTCCCCCAATTAACTTCGATCTGTCAGGCTATCCTGTTCTGAGCAACACGGTGGCGATCAACCGCTGAACTCAACACCCTGCGAAGATGGGCCAAGACCATGGCTCACCGTCAGAAAGATTCTGGGAGGACAGGGCTTTGGGCGCGACTTCCCTGAATAGCAGAAGTGAAGCCCAGAGGGAAAAGGCGGCGGGGCAAAAGTTGCGGCTCATCGTCCATCCAGGCAGAAAAATGGTGACCGACTTCGCACGCGTTTTACTTGAGGTGAGGGCTGCTAAGGGCCAGCTGACAGGGAGTGCGAGAGCCAAGACTCTCATCGCGGGAAGCCGCCTCGCTAAGTCACTGCTCCGGCGCAAATCGAGGCACGGCCACCGAGAGGGAGAAGGTGGGGATTTTCCTTCCAAGCGGTCATTGAACCCACTGGACTGAAATAACCGCTGGCTGAACCAGGGGATTCCGGGCCCTCCTCACCACCATATAATGGTGGTTATAAAAAAAAAATCAGATTTATGCGCGTATAAGCCGACCCCCAAATTTGAAAAAAAAAAAAAAGCGTTCTAAAGTCGGCTTATATGTGAGTATATATGGTAAGATCCATTTTTAAGAGGTCAAATAATTAGAAACTAGAAAATATTTATGATTGTCTTATTTGATCAGGTTTAAAAGAAGAAAATATATATCTGGTTGCTCTCACTGGATGTAGCATTTAAATTTTTTTTTCCTTACCTAAGTGATGAGCTTTGGGGAGAAGAGAAATTATATTTTATTTGCAGAGGGTAAGAAGTTGTTAAAAATTTTACCTGTTGGGATGAAGTAGGAAGCTATTGCTTTTTTCTTTCTCTTTCTCTTTCCCTTTTTTCTTTTCCTTTTTCACACATACAGACACACAATCATATCGTTTTTGTGGTTTGCATTTTTTGTAGTTTGTGTTGACTTTTATCATGTATAATTCTTAATAAAATTATTTGGAAAATAAAAGAAGGGCTTTACTGGCAAGAAAAGCATCCTCTCTGAAGCCATTATTAATTTGAATGTTCATTAGATAACTGATCATTAAAAGAAGAGTACTTGTACGTACTAAGGGGTATTACTTTTAGAAGGGGTTTAATAATTTATTTTATTTATATCCCGCCTTTATTATTCTTGGTAAATATATTCAGCACATCTTATTCTTCCTGTTTTCTCCAATAACAGCAACCCTGCAAGGTGGGTGGGGCTGAGAGAGAGTGACTGACCAGCTGGTTTTTATGGCTAAGGCAATTCAGTTTCAACTCTGCTTTCTAACCAGTGCCTTAACCATTAGACCAAATTGACTATAATATAATATCTATAATGAGCTGCGGTGGTGCAATAGTTATAATGCAGTACTGCAGTACTTCTTGCTGCCTGCTGGCTGCCTGCAATCTGGCAGTTCAAATCTCACCCAGGCTCAAAGTTGACTCAGCCTTCCATCCTTTCGAAATGGTTCAAATGAGGACCCATATTGTCAGGAGCAATAATGCTGACTCTGTAAACTCCTTAGAGAGGGCTATAAAGCAGTATATAAGTCTAAGTGCTATTGCTATTTATATACTGACTTTCTTTGATTGTATTTGAGAAGCAATGTAAACTGAAACACTCAATGTTTTTTTGACTCAAGCCTCAGTATTGCAAATTTAAAGAGAAAATTAAATTTCAATTTACATATTCAGTTGAATATTTTATTTTAATTATTTTATTTATTATTTTATTTTATTCAGTAGACTGTAATATATGAAGAATTTGAAAAAAAAGCAAATGTCCCATCTCAAAATACACTGGGCATGGTGTCCTTATAATGATACTATAATATTATTATTTAGTTTGTAAGTCAATGTACTCAATTTTGGTTACCTTCATTTTTTTAAAAATGTTGCTGTTTGTTGTATTGATCCATATTGAATTTTTATCAAAAAATTACATTCCTTTAACTTCATCATTTTCCATTTGCTGGGATTGTCTAGGATTTACTTTGTTATGACTATAATGACCGTTCAGTTTATTAGCAGTTAAACCCATTTCAGTTTATTAGCAGTTAAACCCATTTCACATTCTTCCTTTGTTTTAATGGTATTTAATGAGATTGATATATACATTAAAGGAGTTTCAGCAAAACATACACAAAAGGTACTGTCTTCAGATTTCCAGTATTAGATCTGTTGTCTGTCACTTTAGCCTACAGTATATAGAATTCTCAACTTAGGTAACAATTTATTACATACTGAAGAAACAAACAGGTAAACCTTAAAAGAGAGAGCTAAGAAGGTCCTCTTCATTTTTTCCACATTTAAGAATATTTAAAACGATAGAGATAAAAATCTCAGTTTGAATATATACTTCAAATCAGGACAGGATATTAGAGAGACCAACATGCAAGGTCAAAAATTAAAGCAGGGTTTCTTAACCTCTTAAACCTAGACCCCAGAATACATTTGAGAGCCAGCTTTGAAATTCATTATTCAGTTTTAAATTAATAATCTATTTTCTATTTAACTGACTCTTGTCTACACAAATTAGCATTTGCTTCCTTTGAGGCAGGGTTTCTCCCTCTCCCCCCTTTAAAGCCCGAAATTAGTTGAGACTGAAATTTCTGTGGGATCTTATTTAGCTACATAGTTAATTCATCTGTACATTGAACTATTCTGACACTGGGGTTTCAAATAATCAGTCAATTACTTCCTCTTTGTCTCTTTCACATACTTTCCAAAATTCAATCAGAACAACACATAAAAATAGATTGAGCACTTGGGAAAGTGAACTCTTTATCCTGTGATGCAGAATTTTCTTAGCAAAATCACTGTTGAGTAGAGAGGGCAGATGCTGAGAGAGAGCAAAAGGAACAAGAAGGGCTCTTGAAATCAGAAGATATCACCTGTTCATTCAAGGTAAAATTCTCCCTGTGCTACATAGTGCAGTCAAATAAGCTCATTTCAGTGATCACCCCTCTTCCTAAAAATATTTGTGCATAAGGAAATACAAATTTATCAGTAGGACTACAGTAGCCCATGCTAAAAGATATAATGCAAAATTTTGAGGTGGGCTCAACAGCAAGGTTTCCTTAAAAAAAATAATGTCTTAATCAGATAAGGGGCCAATAAACTTTGGCCAAATATATGCTAAGTCTAAAAGAAACAACAGTAATGAAAAAATCCTACAATTTGAGGAGCACATGGGAAAAATATGAATACAACAAACATTCAGTATAGAAACTAATCAGAGAGATTGTAGATGAAGTGACCCAAAGTAGCCTTACCCATTCTTATTCCCCTCTTTTCACCTTTACCTATGCCTGTGATGGTGAACCTATGGCACAGGTGGCACACAGAGCCATTTGTGCCGACACAGAAGCTGCAGGCAAACTTACCTCACTGCACATGCGCATGCCTCATAGCTGATTGTCAGCCAGTTTGAGGCTTTTTTCAGCCTCCCTGAGGTTTTAGGAAGGCTTCTGCAGGCTTTTCAGGCAGAAAACTAGGTTCATTTCATCACTTCCTGTTTTTCTAGAAATACTGGCAGTGACAAAATGGGCCTAGTTTTCGGCCTGAAAAGCCTACAGAAGCCTTGTAGCCTCTGGGACGTCGAAAAAGACCTCAAATCTACCAAAAATCAGTTGTGAAGCGCAGTGCAGGTAAGGAGGCGGTGGGGGGATGGGTGGGTGGGGATGCGCGTGCATGTGTAGGGACATGGGAGAGCGTGGATTGCCTTATGGGTTCTGACACGTGAGTGTGCAAGTGCGCGCACAATTTTTGACACAGGAACCCAAAAAGGTTAGCCACCACTGACCTATGCCATCCAACTTTGCATATTTACAAAATCATTGACCTTCATCTAGCAAAGTGGACATAATCCATGAAAATGTGTATGTTAAAAAAGAATCACATTGGTGAGATGGGTGTGTATAAATTTGATAAATAAGTAAATAATAACATTGGCTGATTCATAAGGTCTATATTTGTTTGGCACAAATATTCTATTTCTCTGGTATGAGTTGACTATTATGTAAAAGCTTATAAATATATGTTGCAAAATGAGACCAGTAATGCTATCAATGAGCAGCTTTTGGCTGCAGGTTGTGGACCTCAGATAAATAAACTGGCTAATATACTTGTTTTAATATACTTGTTCTTATTTCAGGCACAGCTTTCAACAAAATGAGCTCCTTGATGGACTAAACTTCATAAAATAAAACCATATTCTTGCAGGCAGTAGAGGAATGAATTAGAATGGCAATGTGGAATAGAAGAAACAGTGTCTGTTACTTGAATCTATTAACAACTCAAAACAATTTGAGGCATGCACTAGTTAAATCTTAGAAAGTGCTACAGGCAAGTCACCATTGCAATTGCCATAGAAAATTATTGTTAGTCATTATGTTGATAGTTCATATTGTAGGAATTACTAGCAGATGGAAAAACAGATGACTCAGAAATACAGTATTAGCAATCCATATTTTTTTAATAAAAAAAACTAATAAGGATTACAGCATCTACTAGATTTATTTAAATAGTTGCTAGGAAGAACTTGAAGTAAACAACTTGTTTCAAATTTATAACACATTTTGTGGGTAAATATTGGTTTTATTTACAATTTTAAATAATTTCACTCATAATGGGATTATAAGGTTGGAAGGGTCATTGGCATTATTCTGGTCCAATTCTCTGTCCAGGACAGAAATCCTCATACCATCCCAGACAAATAGCTCTCTGGTCTTTGCTTGAATACATCCAGTGATAGATCATCCACAACTCCAGGATACTTATTCTTATTTTGAGTTTGAATCTCTCTCTAAACGATTTATCTTTCTTTCCTTTAATCATTCTTAACATAATTTAGTCTTTAGACCCCTTACAATCTTTATACATTTTCCAGCTTCTCATTATTCTTCCCGTACTTTGGCAGCTAGAAGTGGACACAGTATCCCACATGTTGTTTGGGTGTCTCAAGCCCCTGTCACACTGCACCAACGGATGCAAAGAGGATGTAAAACGGACAAAAAAGCTTCCCATCCGTTGGAAAACGCGATGTACTCACTGCCTCCGTTTTGCTTCCTCTCTATCCGTCCAGCATCCATTTATTGATGTTTCATCCGCTCAGAAAGTTTTGAGCTCAAAACTTTTGTGCGGAAAAGGTATCCAATTCGCCCATTCTGCATCCGCTACGCATCCGTTCTGCATCCGTTACGCATCCGTTATGCATCTGCTATATCCGCTAGGCATCCGTTCTGCATCCGCGCAACTCGCATCCGCTCGGACGCAGAGAGGAAGCGGAACAGACGCAGAACGGATGCAGAATGGATGCAGAACGGATGCAGCACGGAAACAAAGTGTTTAAAATGGAAAAAACGTTCGCAGAGGGGACCTATCTCGGATATTAAGGATGTCTAGAGGATGCCTAGAGGATGCCTAGAGGATGCCTAGCGGAAAACCTATACTACCTATAAAAAGGGGGAGCAACTCGCCTGCATCTCACTTTCAGAACAGCAGCCCAGCGGTGCAGACCTCTGCAGCCTTCATCTGGCTCTTCCTCTTCCACAGCATCCAGTCATGTCCACCGTGGATTGTAACAAAGTCCTTTCAGCAGCCACCATCGTTCTGCAACAGTGCGAAGCCATCTGCAGGCTCTATGAACTCTACTGCGAGTAGAAAAGGAGCCACCCAAAAAGAGTCTAGATCCGAAGATGGTTCGCCAGAAGAGCAGAGGACGGACTGTACAACAAGCTGATGGTGGAGCTCAGGAACGAAGACACTCGGGCATTCCAGAACTTCATGAGGATGCCTCCAGCCATGTTTGACGAAGTTGTGCAGCGGCTGACACCCAGGTTGACCAAGGCAAACACCAACTTCCGGCCCAGCCTGGAACCTGGGCTCAAGGTGGCACTCACTCTGCGCCACCTGGCCTCAGGGACCTCCTACAGGAGCATGCAGTACGGCTGGAGGGTGCCATCCAACACCATCAGCATTGTGGTCAGAGAAGTGGTGCAGGCCATCATCAAAGAATACAAGGAGGAGCTCCTCCGGTACCCCTCCACTGAAGAAGCGTGGAAGAAAGTTGCAGAGCAGTGGTATCAGAAGTGGAACTTACCACACACCGTTGGAGCCATAGATGACAAACACGTGGCCTGCAAATCTCCAGCCAAGTCGGGGTCCACTTATTTCAACTCCAAGGGCTTCTTCAGCATCATCCTCTTCGCCATGGTCAATGCTGACTACAAGTTCATGTACATCGATGCTTCAGGCAACGGCTCATCTTCAGATGCCCAGGTATACAACGCCAGTCACCTTAAGAAGGGGCTGGAACGCAACCTCATCGTGGGCTTCCCAGATCCAGAACCCCTGCCCAACGACACACAAGATGTGCCCTACTTCATCGTGGGGGATGATGCCTTCTCCCTCACAACCTACCTCATGAAGCCCTACACTTCCAGACTCCTCACCCATGAAGAGAGGATCTTCAACTACAGGCTGTCCAGGACAAGGCGGGTGGTGGAGAACGCCTTTGGCATCTTGGCCAACAGGTTCCAGGTACTTCTCACCACCATGCAGCATTGCCCAGAGACCGTGAGGAGGATCATGGAAGCTAGCTGCATCCTGCACAATCTCATGCGCACCCGCTACCCAGTCTTGCAGAACAGGCTCGTGGACCTCCAGCAAGGCAATGGGGACATGGAGCCTGGGGAATGGAGGCAAGGGCAAAACCTGATCAACACTGAGGATGTGCAAGGCCCCAACAGAGCCTCACATGAAGCGAAGAAGCAGCGCAACCTCCTGAGACAATGGTGCAACTCCCCAGCTGGAGCAGTGGAGTGGCAAGACAGGATGGTAGATGCTTAATGGATGCTTCCTTCAGCCTGTCTCATCACACGGATGAGATTGGGCCATTTATGTTTGGTTGGGCTACAATGAACAAGGTGTTTAATAAAGAGTTGTGTTTGTGTTGACATGTGTGGATAATTATCACATTATTATTGATAATAAAGGGCCATAGGTATGGCACCTGGGAGGGTGGACCATCCCGTCCCACTATGCTTGCACTGGAGGTTTATCGATCCCACAGCTATGACCCATCCCACAGGTATCCCTGCCCATTCCTCTGCTATCCTTACCCATCCCACAAGCATGCAAAGGCTTAAACCAATTCTAAAAGTTTCCACCAAGACTTCATTTCAAAAAAAGAAATGAAGCAAGTGCGTGAATCAAAGATAAACTTTATTGAACAACAAGCTGTAAAACAAAAATGACCCAAGTCAAGTGTCCAAATAAAGTCCACAGGTAGCCAGCTACCCAGTCTCTGACACTCTTATTGGTCACTCGGAGGTGTGCCCAATCTCAGGAGTGAAGGGTCCAGGTGCTGTGGAGGTGGGTGGTGCTGGAGTGCTGGTCTGTATCGTCATTTGGGTGCCTGGCCCCGAGAGGACAACAGGGGACTATGTGTTGAGGAAGCTCTCAGACAGCTGTCTCAGACCCGCGATGCTGAGAGGTCCTTCCTCCATGCCATGGGGTGTCAGCCCCAGTACTGATGAGAGATGTACTGAGGCCGGGCTTGGCTGTGGGGTGGAGGAAGGAGTAGTGTAGTGGGGCTGTCTGGTCTGCAGCTGTGTGAGGACTGGCGTGGGTGGCATCACTGTCGTCGGCATCATTGGCGTGGGTGGCATTGGTGGCATCAGTGGAACCGGTGGCAATGGTGGCGTCTGATGAGCCTGTGCCTGGACTGGGAAGGGCTGCTGCCTGTGCTGCTGGACCTCCTGGTAGCCGTAGCCCTGGTAGGTGAGGGTCTGTGGGAAGCCTTGGAATGGGAGGGACATCACCTGGCGTGGAGGAGCAGACCTGGACTGGGTGGAAGCAGGTTCCTCTGGATCTGGAGGGTTGTGAAGCAGCTCGGTGATCCAGTCCTTCACCACCTGGTACTGGGGTTCCGCCATGTCCATGAGGGTCTGGTTGACATAGGTGAGGAAGGGCTTGCGGTTAGAGGATGAGGAGTCGGTGTGTACCAGCTGAGAGAGGAGATCTATGCTGCTCCGGATGGTGTCCCTGATCTCCAGCAGGACAGTGTGGCTCTGCCCCTCCTGTCTGGCTCTCTGCCCTTCTGTGGAGGCGGAGCTGGGGTGGTGGTGGATGCGGCTACGACTGTGGTGGACTCGATGTCTCCTTTCTCCCACCGCACCAGGGAGTCCTCCACGCGCTCCACCATGGTTACAACACCTGTCCGCGGGTTCCCCACCATGGCACGCTCCACAGAAACCTGCCTGGAGACAGGGACTGACTCTCGGCCGGAAGAGGACTGGCTCTCAGCAGGCTGCCGGAGAGAGAGAGTAGACAGAGGGGCTCCTGGTGCTCCTCAATGGCGGATCTCACCCTCTAGGAAGCTGCACCTGGCCATGACGTAGGTCTCTCTGTCCGTCAGCTTAACCGTGGCCTGGCCAGATTTCTTCAGGTGCAGCTTCCCGTACCAGGTGTGCATGTGCTTCCACCAGCCGAGGAGCACCTCCGAAGTGTAACCCATACTCTCCGCCCTCTCTCTCCAAGCAGCCTTTTGGTGTCCCTGTACAGCCGGTGTCCCTTCCGCCACAGATAGTCATTCTCTCTCAGCCACTCCAGCACCTCATCCTCGTGTTCCTCCTTGGTGAAGTATTGCCTCCTCTCCCGTTGTCGCATACGCCTCTTCCTCCCTTTGGCAGGACCAGATGGGCCCTCATCAGAGGGGCTCCCAGGTGATAGGGGCTGCTTCTCCACACCACCAGCTGCAGGATCATCATCATCATCATCACCAGCAGGATCATAATCATAATCATCATCAGCAGCAGCAGCAGGATCCGCAGGACCAGGATCAGCAGCAGCAGAGTTAGCACCAGTAGCCCCAGTAGCAGCACCAGCAGGACCAGGAGCATGAGCAGGACCAGGAGCACGAGCAGGATGAGCAGGACGAGCAAGACCAGGAGCACAAGCAGGACGAGCAGTACGAGCAAGTCCAGGAGCACGAGCAGGACCAGCAGGACCAGCAGGACCAGGAGCAGCTTCAGCAGAGTACGCAGCAGCAGAAGCACCACTGCCAGGAGCAGCTTCAGCAGAGTACGCAGCAGCAGAAGCACCACCGCCAGGAGCAGCTTCAGCAGAAGCTCCAGCACCAGAAGAGCGAGCCTGAGCAGCAGAAGCCCCAGCAGAAGCAGAGTCAGGGACAGGGGGTGGGAGGGTGGCCCAGTCCCTCTTGCCAGGGATGGCGGCAGGTTGCTGAGACGTTCGCTTCTTCCCCATGGTTGTGGGGTTGCTGGCTGGCAGGGAGGCTGGCAGGGAGGCTGGCGGGCACCAAGACTGGCAGGAAGCCTGGCACCAAGGCTGGCAGGAAGCCTGGCAGGAAGGCAGGCAGGCAGGCAGGCACCAAGGCTGGCAGGCAAACTTGCTGGCAGGGAGGCTGGAAGACAGGCTGGCAGCAAGGCTGGCAGGCAGGCAGAGAGCAAGGCTGGCAGGGAGGCTGGCCAGGAGGCTTGGAGGCAGGCTGGCAACAAGGCTTGCAGGCAGGCATGCAGGCAGGGCAGGCAAGGACTTGATGTATCCTGCAGCAGGTCTTTCCTCCGAATGCTGGCCACGTGCGAGCTGCTTCCCTTTATATCCGCATGGCTTACGCAATGCATCCCTCCTGCATGCGCAATTAACGACAGGCATTTATCTGTTAGGCTTCTGCTGTGCATCCGCTAGGCTTCCGCTCTGCATCCGCTTCATCCGCTATGCATCTGCTGTGCATCCGCTGTATCCGTTCCGCGTCCGCTTTGCTGAGGTCCCCCGGAAGCTTAGCGGATGTGCCATCCGCTTCCATCCGCTTCCATCCGCTGGGCTTCTGTTCCACTCCGCTTTCCATCCGCTCTGCGTCCTCCCTGCGTCCGTGTTATCCACTCCGGTTATGCAAATGTTTGCCCCTTTTGAGAGCGGATAACAATGGATGGAACATTTTGCTCGTCCGTTGTGTCCGTTTTGCATCCGTTGGGCAGTATGACAGGGCCTTTAACATTGTACTCAGTGGATTCAGCCCAAAATTGCATTTGCTCTTTTGGCAGCTAGCTCATGGGGAATTTACAAGGCTACCCAGATTTTCTCCTATATCAAGGCATCTGTTTTTTCCTACCTAAATGCGAAACTAATTTCTTACCATGAGGGAGATCTGATGGATTCCATTTGTATAATTAGTAGCATATAATGTGATCTAGTATGATACTCTAGTCCCTATGATCTCTGAGTATCTCTGAACAGAAATCTGCCAGTGTTGTTTAAGTCATTATTTATTAGACTACATACTTAGGAACCAAGTTATATTTATAATTCCAAATTATAATTAACAGTTCCATTATAAGTTTACAGAAGTGAAGCCCAATATTTAAGGAACTTAAAACTTCCAAGATTATCTTTTAATTGACTAATTTCAGTTCAATAGATTTTCAGCTGACAAGGCTGCTGTAGATTCATTGATAAAATCAAAAAGAAAAAAAGATAAGGGATTTTTAGAAAGACCAAGCAAAGAAGCAGGTGCTTTTTTAAAATGGCTTTAAGTCATTTTTATAATAGCCTTTTGTGGTAGACACCAGATGGGGACCGAAAGAACAAGTCTGGTGGTCTAGCCTTCACTGCAGTCTGCTGCAGTGGCCATAGCCAGGTGGCTACAAAAGAGGGCTGTGAAAATATTTACAGACCCCTCACATTCCGGACATAAACTTGTTTCAGTTCCTTCCATCAAAACCACACTATAAAGCTCTGCACACCAGTACAACTAGACACAAAAACAGTTTTTCCCTGAAGCCATCACTCAGCTAAACAAATAATTCCCTCAACACTGTCCAACTATTTACAAAGTCTGCACTACTATTACTATTAATCTTCTCATCACTTCTTATCACCCATCCCCTCCTACTTGTGACTGTACAACTGTAACTTTGTTGCTTGTATCTTTACTATTTATATTGACTGTTTCCTAGTATGATTTGATCGCTTATTGTACCCTATGACTATCATTAAGTGTTGTTGTACCTTATGATTCTTGACTCTTGATGAATGCATCTTTTCTTTTATATACACCGAGATCATTTGCACCAAGACAAATTCCTTGTGCCTCCAATCGCACTTGGCCAATAAAGAATTATATTCTATTCGATCTATTCTTTTGCCAGGAAAGGGAAGGAAGAACTGATGCAGTAATCTTTCAGAAGAACCAAAGGAGTGCAAATATTTCATTCTCCCCCCAAGCAGAGGTGTTTGTGGAGTGGGAGAAGTATGAAAAATATTGACATGTTGACTCCGTGTGTGATGCATGTAAAAAGGTGGTTGTTTATTTTGACCACATGGTCGTAGCTGCCATCTTGATGCCCATCCCTCCTCCCGTGGCTGCTGCTGCCTCCAAGTGTATTTGTGTTAAGATATTTCACGATAATTTAAAGACCACACTACAAACTGACAGACAATTACTTTCTCTCTCACTACTGGCTCTTTAATGAGTTTTCAAACATGCTTTTTAAGCTATTCTGGAAATGAGACCTTGCTGTCTATTTTAGATGTGCCCTAAAGGGTAAATAAGAGTTTCATATTCTATTCTGAAATACAAATTTTCAGCCAAGTTTTCTACTGCCGAATGTTTTTCTTTTCTTTTTCTTTTCTTTATTTCATTTTAGTTATTATTTTCTAATAACTCTCATTATTTATTTTAAAATTTCAAAGCTTACACTCATTAAAACTTGTTGGGAAGAAAGGTATCATAATATTTGGCAAGTACCTTTGTGAAGTTTCTTGGGAATTCTTGAAACATCTAAGAAGAATTTTGATAAATTGCTCCTGCTTGGAACATAACATTTTGAAACAATATTTCCAACTGTCTGCTTTTGGCTTTGGAGCGCTGTGTTTGCTTTCAAAATCCAGTGCTGCTGTTCACAAAGCAGTTTCTCTGTGTGTACCACCATATGACTCTTTTAAATCCAAATATTGATTCTGGGTTCCTATTTGGCACTTGAATTATACAACTGGTGCTTCAAAGTGTTTTTTTAAATATTCCACGATTGTTCCAAGCTGTAAAGTGCCTAATTCCAACAGTTCTGTATCTTTTAAAGCAATAGTTGCATCTAAAATGTACTATTTATACTTTTTGGTCTGTGCCTGTGTGTTTGTATGCAAGTACCTTCAAGTCAAAGTTGACTCCTAGCAAGTGCCTGGATTAGTCACTGAAGTTTCTTTGACAAGGTTTTTGGAAGAGGTTTGTCATTGCCTCCTTCTTAGAACTGAGACAGAGTGACTGGCTTAGGTATGAAACACCGCTGGTTTCATACCTAAGGCATAATTAGAACTCACAGCTTCTTGGGTGCTACTACACCAAACCGGCTCTCACTGTTTATACTAGTTACCTTATAAATGATTGGGTTTCAAAGACAAGTCCAATTTGAGTATTTCAGTTAAGTAGAATACTATACAGCAGTACTGTATAATATTCTTCTAACTTAAATACTTTAATCATTTTCCTATCCTTTTATGCAGAAAACAAAAAAATTATAGCATTGCATATTCTGCTTCATTCTCTAGTTTTACTATTGTAGAATAAAATAAAACGTAAGTTTTTGCTGAAGCCAAGACCAGAAACACCAAAGAAGAAACTCCAGGTCCCAAAGGTGCTTTTTCAGGAGGCAACTGGACTTTCTTGTTTTTTGTTTTGAAGACATTTCAGTTCTCATCCAAGAAGCTTCTTCAGTTCTGGCTGGATGGTAGGGAATGGAAGGATTTATACTCCTTGCACACAGCTTGGTCATTTGCCTCCTTTTAGAGAGTTGCTGAGGCCACTTGGAGGTTTATCTTTGTCCTCAGGATCACCTGAGTAGTAAAAAATGGGTGTGGCACCTTCTTGGCTGCAGGATGTTTTGAACACGGGCGCAGGCTGTTGGGGATGAATCTGTGTTGTCTACATTTCAAACTGAAGTGCAAATGGTTCCTGTAGTCTGCAATTTTTCTGGAAATCCGTTCATATTCCCATACCATTTGAAGGGTGTCTATCCCAAAGTGTACAGCTAAAGTCTTATGGAGGTTCTCAGACATCTAGATCAGCTTTGCTGGCTGAGGAATTCTGGGAGTTGAAGTACACAGGTCTTAAAGTTGCCAAGGTTGGAGACCTCTGGTCTAGCAGGTGCTTTTTCAGGAGGCAGCTGGACTTTCTTGTTTTTTTCTTTGGAGACTCCAGAGTTTAGCTGTATGAAGAAAAAGGAATCCATTTTGAAAAAAGAGTTGGAACATGAAATAATTTCTCTATGATATATTTGGTTTTTCTGCAATTTTCCAAAAAGGATAGTAAAAATATAGTTGCAATGCGTACATAACACAAATAAATTTCTCTACCCACTGCATAGACTATCAAGTTGGTTAGATAAATGTGATTAATTCTGTTGCTATAATACAAAGAATTTGATCTGCACTTGTAGAATGCATACTGTTTCAGTGTGCTAGGTGTAGTACCATCTAGGAAAGTCTGTTGAGACAGGGACAGAAACTTGTTAAGCCTCTTTACATCTGAGCTGAACATTTGTGCATCTATTTGCAGAATGGAGATGGCCCTTATTATTCTCAATTATTCATTTCCAGCATAGCAGTAATACAACTGGAGATATTTTCTTATAGCTAAGATAATGGCTTATTCTGCTTGATTCAAATTTATTTTTTAAAAATAATGTTATTTAAAGACCTTGCCTGTTTTCTCACAGCTAGCACATTAGAATATACCATGACCTCTTTTTCACACACAGTACAGGTTGGTTGTCATCGGAGATTGTCAGTAGTACAGTCATTGTGTTTCAACCAATATTTTATAAAAACAAGTGGGATGTTTTTGCATTACACATTTTTTTCTGCGATACAACTTAAAAGTATAATATTCAGTTTTGTAGACAAAATGATGTTTTTGGACCACAGAACAGCTTCACCAGGAAATTGTTTTTATCTGATGAAGCAATGGCATATTTATGCCAGAGTTTTCTTCAACAGGAAATAAAAATTTCTGTTTAAGTCTAAGTAATCATGATGGAAATAATCAAATTGTGATAGCTTTAAACTTCCCTCTCTGAGCTGAACTGAATAGTTTATGTATTTTTATTCTCAGCTTTTACTTAATTGTGTTGCTAAATCATTTCCTCTTTATTCCGGTTATTCATTGTTTCAATGAATTCTTGTTCATTTTTGATGTAACAGCTTTTTGTAAGGAACAGTTATTACAGTGGTGAGTTGCATTTTCTACCTAGTGCTTTATCTGTGAACACATAAATGCGCAAGCACATTTTACACAGCATTTCTAGCTAGCATATCTAAGCTGCAGAACTCTGGACAACCACTAGATAGTAGCAGATAGTAATAGACAGTTTTCGAAATCTCTTTGTTCCCATCTGATGATTGATTGGATATTTGCAGCCTAGGAAAGGCACTATACTGAAAACAAAAGGGAAATGTTGATGATTTTCCAGAAAAAGTATATTTTATAACTATGCATATTTTCTATTTTTAGTTATTCATTTTTTTATTTCAATCCACTTCTTAGGCACAGAAAAAAATCGTGACAATTTTTAGTAATAAAAATTAAAGTATACATTAAAATCCAGTTGAGAAACACAGTTAAACATATTTAGATAAACATACTCATTTCAACCCTGAGCTACAAATATTCTCCTTTATTGATTAACATACTTAGGAATATCTCTAATTTCAAATAATCTGCTGTTGTCACATTTTTAAAGAAAGTTTTCCCTGCAGTGAATCTCATTTGGAATTTTGTTGTTACGTTAATATTCTTATTAATACTTGCTAATATCCCAAAATATTTTCAAACAAGTAGTTTTTAATCTTATAACTAATTCTGTTTTAAATCAGTTTGATCACAACCTTAAATTTTTAATCTTTTATTTGATCCTTTTCTCAACTATAAATGTTTTTTCTAATATTTAGAGTCAATGCTATTGGAAATACTGAGTATCAATTAACCTGGAGGCCAAATAATAGATCTTAATGTTGATCGTTTAAAGTTATTAAAAAACAACAATGTGGGAACATAACTTGCATGCATGCATGCATACATGGATACACAGATACCAGCTTTGACAGAACCATAATGCCTTATTGCTCCAGGACAGTGTCATAAATATCAATTTCACTGTTGTGTTTTACATTCTGAAACTGGATTATTCCTGCAAGTGCAGGTAAGGAGTGCTAGCCTAAAGAGCACCATATTGATTGACATGGTTCCAGTATCATCAGATCATTGCAAGTGTGTTATTAAGAGTCTTATTATCATTGCAGGAACCCCTTATTAATTATTCTTGTTAAATTCCTCAGGATGTTAAGAGTGATTTGAAAATTGCTCATGTAATATTCTGATAGAGAGAGACAACCTTCTTTTAATTAATTTGGATCATTTTTCAGGTGGATTTTATTTTCCTAAATTAATTTGCCTTGAAATAAGCGTGGGTGTGATCCAGTGAAGTATCTAAATTTTTTTAAAAAAGCTTTGCAACCTTGTTAGAATAGCCACTTCTGTACAGTCATGAGTTTGCAAGAAACTACAAGTAGGCATATGAGAAAACCAATTAAGAAGAAGGCGGGAGATAAGAACAGTTTTTCACTACATCACACCACAGTTTTTGCCTTTTTTTATACACGAAGTAAAGTGGAGCTTTGAATAAGCTTTTTCCTTCCTATTCCTCATTCTGAGTCAATCTTCTCTCTACCATCAATTATTATTGAAGCCCATGTCACAGTGCACCAACTGATGGAAAGAGGATGTAAAACGGAGAAAAACGTTTGCCATCCGTTGGTTAACACGATGCATCCGTTCTGTACTCACTGCGTGCGTGATTAATACGTTCTATCCGTCCAGCATCCGTCTACTGAGATTTCATCCGCTCAAAAAGTTTTGAGCTGCACAAAACTTTTTGAGTGGATGAACTTTCCGCCGCATCCGTTCTACATCCGCGACACATACGGGGAACAAACATTCTACGTCCGTCGTCATCCGTTACATGTCCGCTGTATCCGCTCGGCATCCACTGTGCATCTGCGCAACTCACATCCGCTCCAGCGGAAAATGGAAAGAGGGAGGAAGTGAAACGGACGTGGAACGTCTGCACAGCGTTAGTAGCACAGACATAGAAAGGATGTAAGCGGATGCAGCTCGCATATAAAGCATTAAAACGGAAAAAACATTCGTATAGGGGACGTATCTCGGATATTTAGGATGTCTGGAGGATGTCTAGAGGATGCAGAAGGACACCTAGCGGAAAACCGATATTTCCTATAAAAAGGGGGAGGAAATCACCTGGATCTCACTTTCAGTCCAGCAGCCCTGGTGTGCAGACCTCTTCAGCCTTGCTCTTGCTCTTGCTCTTCCACAGCATCCAGTCATCTCCACCATGGATCGTCGCATACTCCTTTTGGTAGCAGCCATTGTTCTACAACAGTGCGAAACCCTCTTCAGGCTCTTTCACCTGTTCTATGCAAGGAAAAGGAGGCATCCAAGAGGTGTGTGGATCCAAAGATGGATCGCAAGAAGAGCGGAGTATGGACTGTATGACAAGCTGATGGTGGAGCTGAGGAACGAAGACACTCGTGCATTCCAGCACTTCATGAGGATGCCACCAGCCATGTTTGACGAAGTTGTGGAGCGGCTGGGACCCAGGTTGTCCAATGCAAACACCAACTTCCGGCCCAGCATGGAACCTGGACTGAAGGTGGCACTGACTCTGCGCCACCTAGCCTCCGGGACCACGTACAGGAACATGCAGTACAGCTGGAGGGTGCCACACAACACCATCAGCATTGTGGTCAGAGAAGTGGTGCAGGCCATCATCGAAGAATACCTAGAGGAGCTCCTCCAGTGCTCCTCCATTGAAGAAGGCTGGAAGAAAGTTGCAGAGCAGTGGTATCAGAAGTGGAACTTCCCCCACACCGTTGGAGCCATAGATGGGAAGCACGTGGCCTGCAAAGCTCCAGCCAACTCAGGGTCCACTTATCACAACTACAAGGGCTTCTTCAGCATCATCCTCTTTGCCATGGTCGATGCTGACAACAAGTTCATGTACATCGATGCTTCAGGCAACGGGCCAGCTTCAGATGCCCAGGTATACAACGCCAGTCACCTCAAGGAGGTGACAACCAGTGTTGCAGAACAGGCTCGTGGACTGCCAACAAGGCAATGAGGACATGGAGCCTGGTGAATGGAGGCAAGGACTAAACCTGATAGACACTGTGGATGTGCCAGGCCCAACAGAGCTTCATGTGAAGGGAAGAAGCAGCGCAACCTCCTGAAACACTGGTGCAACTCCCCAGCTGGAGCCATGGAGTGGCAAGACAGGATGGTAGATGCTGAATGGATGCTTCCTTCAGCCTGTCTCATCACACTGATGAGATTGTGCCATGTATGTGAAGTGGCCCTACAATGAGCAGGGCATTTAATAAATAGTTGTGTTTATGTTGAAATGTGCTGCTGAATGATTAAATTGTTATTGATAATAAAGGGCCATAGGTGTGGCACCTGAGAGGGTTGACCATACAGTCCCACTATGCTTGCACTGGAGGTTTATCTATCCCACAGCTATTACCCATCCCACAGGTATCCCTGCCCATCCTACTGCTATCCTTACCCATCCCACAGCTATCCATCCCACTGCTATCCTTACCCATCCCACAAGCATGCAAAGACTTAAACCATTTCTAAAAGTTTCCACCAAGACTTTATTTAGTAAAAGAACTGAACCAAGTGTGTGAAGCAAAGATAACCTTTGTTAATAACAAACTGTAGGACTTTATTAAAAAAGCAAAATGAACCAAGAAAAGTGTCCCAAGCAAAGATAAAGTCAACAGGTAACAACCCAGTCTCTGGCACTCTTCTCAGTCGCTCTGAGGCGTGCCCATGGTCTCAGGGGTGAAGGGTCCAGGGGCTGTGGAGGTGGCAGTGGCTGGAGTGCTGGTCTGAGGCGCCATTGGGGTGCCTGGCCCCGAGAGGACAACAGGGGATGGTGTGTGGAGGAAGCTCTCAGAGAGCTGGCTCAGTCCGTGATGTTGAGAGGCCCTTCCTCCAGGACATGGGATGTCAGTCCCAAGACTGATGACAGATGTTCTGAGGCTGGGCTTGGCTGTGGGGTGGAGAAAGGAGGAGTGTAGTGGAGCTGTCTGGTCTGCAGCTGAGCGAGGTGAGGCGTCGGTGGCATCTGTGGCATCGTTGGTATCAGTGGTATCAATGGCATCAGTGGCGTCTGTGGTGTGCGATGTACCTGTGCCTGGACTGGGAAGGGCTGCCTGTGCTGCTGGAACTCCTGGTAGCCGTAGCGTTGGTAGGTGAGGGGCTGTTGAAAGCCTTGGAAGGGCTGCGACATCGCCTGGTGTGGAGGAGCAGACCTGGTGTGGGTCAGAGCAGGTTCAGCTGGGCCTGGAGGGTGGTGCAGAAAACCTGTGATCCTCTCCTTGATCACCTGGTACTAGGATTCGGGCATTTCCATGAGGGTCTGGTTCATGTAGGTGAGAAAGGGCTTTCTGTTAGAGGATGGTATGTCGGACTGTACCAGCTGAGAGAGGAGATCTACTCTGCTCTTGATGGTGTCCCTGATCTCCAAGAGGACAGTGTGGCTCTGTCCCTCTGGTCTGCCTCTGCCTGCTTTCTCTGGAGGTGGAGCTGGGTGTGGGTGTGGTTTGGTCTCTGGTGGCAGCGGCCTCTTCTTGCTCCATCTGCGTCAGGGGATCCTCCATAGGTCTCCCGGTCGGTGAAGTGCCTGTTTTCAGGGGAGGGGAGGCTGTTTTCGCCCTCCTGGAGGCTCGCCCTCCTGAGGTTGCAGAGGCTTCCCTCGAGTCTCTGGGAGGGCAAAAACAGCCTCAAACGGGCCAAAAATCAGGTGGGAGGCGCACGCATGTGCAGTGCAGGTAAGTTTGGCTGGGGCTCGTGTGCCCGCACAAATGGCTCTGCATGCCACAGGTTCGCCATCACGGCTCTAAGCAGTCAATGTATAATAGTGCTCCAATTGTCATTTTGTCGGTGATGGCCATTTGAGAGTTGTTCTTATCAATATATTGTCATACATACATATATACATAATAATTTTTAAGAAATAAGTGTTTCAAAACAGCATACCCTCTCATAATTTGTGTCTCATCATTTTGAAAATTGTCCTGCAGCTAAATACAAACTTAATTAAATGTAATCTGCTGGTTGATAATAAATATTTCCTGCACAGTTCATTGGATGAAATTAATTCACTGTGATACCTCATTTTGTATAAGAGACTATGAGATAAGTAAATTGTATGCATTCATGTGTACCTTCTACTCTGAGTGAAAATATTTTTATTAATGAAATATGTCTTTATTCTTACCCAAACAGCTAAAAAACCTAAGTTTGGAAGAGCTGCAGATGAGATTAAAAGCTTTAGATCCAATGATGGAGCGTGAAATTGAAGAGCTTCGTCAAAGATATACTGCTAAAAGACAACCAATTTTGGATGCTATGGATGCAAAAAAACGAAGGCAACAAAACTTCTGATTTTCTTAAGAAGATAATGACACATTGTGATGTGGACACTGGGAGAGTCTTTATAACGACAGGTTTTGAAAGGCGAGTCGTTTGAGCTTTACAACCACTCAAGCAGAAGGACAGAAGGAAAGCACGCTAATTGTTCTTGAGCCCAAGTGAAAAATCTGCTGTTTTTCATGTTTTAATACAATAGAAGTTTCACATTCCTGATCTCTTTCAGCAGTGTTTCAGTAATGCTGTGTGTTATGCAGTGTTGACTTGGGGTCTTAGTAAGACTTCAAGCTATTTCAAATTTTCCAATTAATGCAGAGCTTTAAGTGGCAATGTATGCGCCTATCATTTAAACGCATATTTATTCCACATGCTTTGGTGATTTATTTATTTTTATGCTTGATGCTTCTTAACTATAAATGGTGCTTGCAGTTAGTGGAAGCCAGAGCAGAGTAAGTTAATTGTATGTTTATGGTTACACTCTTAAATGGAATGTATTGCTGTATTAAGGGCTGACTCAGGTAGAGTATTAGCTCCAGCTGGCTTGTAAGCACACACATGGGTCTCATGGGGTTTTTAGTCAGGAACTTGATGTTGAGTGTAGAGAAATACTTACATAAGGATGAGCATGCAGCCTATTCCTCTACTCTCTTGGGCATCTCTCTTTGAAAATAACAGGGTTATGCAGTCTTAAGCAGCTCCTTTTTCCAGGGGGATTACACTGGAGAAATTCCTAGCGGGTTTTGTCTTAAGCCTGTCCCTTTCACATATAATAGGCAGGATCTTACAATGTAAGAAACAAGTGCCTATACACTGTGTTTTCTTTCTCTCCTTCCCACCTCCCTCCCTCCTTTTCTTTTTAATACAGAAAAATGCAGATCACGATGTTTATGGTGCATATTTCTATCACTCTTTTTCATTTTGCATAATTTTCAGTATCTCCTTTGGCTCCATAATAAAGGCTATCTTAATCTAATAAGATAGCACAGTTTGTTTGTTTTTTTCCTTACCTATTTACTCCTTAAACTTTCACCTTATTTTATTGAAATTTGGAAATGTTTTTCTATTACAAACACACTCTGAGAAACACTAATTGAAAAGCCAAAGAAAATTACTCTGATTCCAGCATTCTTTCATGTTTTCTTTTTATTTTCTTTATTTTTTTCCTGATAGTTTTCCCCTTCAGCAGCTCTTCTTTGTAATCATTTCCATGGTAATAGGTTTGTTCCTGTAGGTATCCCAGTACTGTTGTGTAGATATTTTCATCTGTTATCTTATGTGCATTATATGCCTTTTAAATTCAGTTTCCTCAATATGCTATAGCATTCTCCCATTTTTCATTTATTCTTCCATCTAATATGTGAAATGTATAGGATTGTCTTGTATAAATAGCTACTTTTGTATGCTTATGGAATCTATTTTGTAAGTCATATTACAATTATGCTAACAGGGTCACAGATTTATTTTGTCCTTACCTCCCCCCTTGCCACTAGTTTACATATTAAGATTCTGGATTTTAGTGAATTGTCCATTTTATTATGCGTTTCAGTCATTGTGAGCCACTAAAATTATGCACTGAAAACTGGAAGACCACAGTGTATTCTGAAAAGCCTTAAAATATTTGAAATAAATTACCATTCCTTTATATTTCAGCTGAAAACAATTTTACCATGTGTATGGATAGATGTGCATAAATTGAAACCCAAAAGATAAATAGAAAAAAAGATAAATTAACCTTTTATAGCTTAAATGAGCTGCTATAAACCATAATTTCTTTATGAATGAAATAGAAAAAGTTATGGTGTAAACTTCACTGGGGCTAATGTCTCCCACTGTTTTTCATATCATCAGATTGATTACAGTTTACTGTGAATTAATTTTTTAGGTAAGGCATCTAAATCATTTTGCTAAATGGTAAATAGATGTATAGATGATTATCAGTGATTCTAATGTAACTTATAAAACCTTCTTCCTAATATTCTCTTATAATATATGATACAAAAAAATCTCAATGCATAATTGGTATTATGGGCATCCTCCATTTGAAGCAATTGAAATATAAACAGAGTTGTTTGCTAATATAGCTACCAAAACTGTTAGTCTGTAGAGTGCAAATGGGATAAAACTCAACAGTTAAGAATGATTCCTATCTGTAATTCTTAGCCAGTATATGACTGCATAGGTTCTTGGATCTGAAAGTGCAGGAGCCAGTTAAAAAACTAGTTAGAAAACAGCAGTGGTTGCTGCTTGACTTGGTTTAAAGACCAACTTTCACTGCTAATGACAAGGTATTCAGAGTCCCATTGTTTCCTAGAGAGCTAGGAGTGGATGTGTTCAGTCTAATGAGGTTAGTCCATTTAGATTAGAACTAAGTTAAGATTTGTTCAACAAGAAACTTTCTTTAATGTCATCAGTTTTGCAGAGCATTCTGAAATCTTGTACATTAAAATAATGAATGTCTAAATCACCTTTTTTTCCGATCTGTGAAAAATACCAAAAAAGATTAATCAGGTCATCAG
The DNA here is from genome assembly GCA_015471245.1 of Laticauda colubrina. Lineage (NCBI taxonomy): Eukaryota > Metazoa > Chordata > Lepidosauria > Squamata > Elapidae > Laticauda > Laticauda colubrina. The sequence continues at coordinate 28,316,586 of BLBF01000002.1, forward strand.
CCTTGGCTTTTCCTGGTGTGCCTTATTCAATTTAACCAATTAAAAATTACTTGATTCTTTCTTTGGTATTGCTTTGATTATTATTACTAATACAGTAAAATCCCAAAAGACAATACTAAAGCCAACTGCCAGGCGAAGACATACACATAGCACTTGGAAAGATCTCTGCTCAGATACTAATATAGATTTGACATGTACATTTTGGTATAAGATATGCACAATCTTCTCTCTTTCCTCATACTGTCCTTCTTGACTTGCCAGTTACCCAAAAAGTTTTCAGTAAACTATAACCACAGTTTTGCATTGCATCCAGAAAACAAACTAAGGTTCAGAACAAGCCAGAAATGTAAAAAGAGTTGCAAACTGTCGTTTCAGAATTTGTCTTGCTCTGAACTTAGCTATAGTTTCCAGGTACAAACATAATCGAAACCCATGGTTATGTGAGGACTTTTTGAGTTAATTGCAATATATCAAGACAGGAAGAGACAAAGCCAGGATTGAAAGCATGGGCACAATATTTTTTATTTCCAATATATTTTATTTCTTCTGATGCTTGCTTTAGCCTCTGCTGCTTATAATTGATTGGTGTTTTAAATGATAATTGTTGATAGTTTTATTGTGTTTCAAATTTGATTTATATAGACAATTTGTGCTTTTATGTAAGTTAAGCTGAGAGGTGTTAGCTAGAGGAGGAGTGATTACTTTTGGATAAAATGAAATAAACTTTATATATATTTGCTTCAGAAGCTGCAAATGTTACATCCTGATTGGGACAGTGAGTATCACACTTTCATTCTCATTCTAGAAAAATGGAACTCTAGTGAATACTCTAGTGATTAAAGGTTTATTCTAAAACATGAGACTGTGGAAAATAGCAGACAAAATATTATGTTTTGAATTCCCTGAATTTCTGTACAGTTATAGTATTAATATAGTCAGTTTGAGCAGATAATTTGATTTTATTATTGTTAACTGATCAAGGCAACAAGTTGTATAATAATGAAATTTAGGGGTAGGAGTTATATGCAATTGACCTTTTTATTATTTCCTATTTATTAATGTTTACTGAAACATACCTTACTTGTACCCACAGCCACTTTTATTTCTACTAAAAATATACATTTTTGTAAAATACATTTTTAATTAAAACTTGCAATAATTCTAGTATAGACCTTGTGAAATTTTAACTTGGTTGGTTTATGGTTTGTTTCCTGTCTCGTATATAAAAGTTTTACTGTTCTAAAGTACAGTTTCCCCAAACTCTGAAAGATAAATGTTTGTTACTGTTTTGAATAAAAAGCTATTTTCCATCAATGCCTGATGTTGTGTCATTTTAACTAGCTTCTTTAAACTGCAGAGTGCAGGTCGTCCTTGACTTACAACTACAATTGAGCCCAAAATTTATGTTGTGAAGTGAGATATTTGTTAAGTGAGCTTTGCCCCATTTTATGGCCTTTCTTGCCACAGTTGTTAAGTGAATCTGACTTCCCCCTTGCTTTTGCTTGACAGAAGGTCACAAAAAGTGATCAAATGACCCTGGGATGCTACAACAGTCATAAGTATGAACTAGTTGCCAATCATCTGAATTTTGATCACATGATCATGGGAATGCTGCAAAAGTCATAACTATGAAAAACTCATAAATCGCTTTTTTTAGTGCCATTGTAACTTTTAATAGTCACTAAATGAATTGTTGTAAGTCAAGGACTACCTGTAGTAAACACACTTGAGAATGTTCAATTGAACTTGGAGGGATTTACTTTTGAATAAACATGCCTGGAATTGTCGTTCAGGTACAGCCTTAGATGTGCTTACTGGAGAGAAATTGCGATTGAAATTGATGAATTTAATTGTATATGTGCTTGTCTTAGATCTGACACAAAAGCCTGCCAGCTTTGCTTAGAATATGGTTTGTTTTAATAATAAGTCTATGCATTAAAGTTTTTTCCGGAAGATACCAATCATGTTTAATCATGTTTAGTCTGCTGTTTGAAAATCAGAGAGTGGTATCCCAGAAGCTGTGCTAAATAAAGAGATTGTGAACAAAATGCACAGATTATTTTAAGGAAGTCAACAGTAAACCAATTTGCAGCTAGAAATGTTTCTTTTTTTATTTTAAAAAATACTTCATTAAAGTTCAAAATATTAAAAAAAATACAGAAAACAAAATGTTAAAAAGCTTTACAAAAGCTTCTATAATAGAAATTGTATCAATAACTTTCAATATCATTATCTTGCCAGAACACTAAGTACCATATGTACACTTAGAATTTGACAGTTTTCCATGTTAACTATATTAATTAACAGTTCTTAATTAATGTTAATAAACAAAGCTATATCTTCTTTATAAGTCACTAATTCAAGTAAAAAGGGAAGAAAGGAAAAGAAACAACAAAAGAAAAAAAAGAATATCATATTGACACTTAATATACTGTATGTATATATATCTAAAACATCAAGAGTATTTATAGACTATGTGCTATAGTTTAATATTCCATAACTATGGGAGGAGAGAGGGAACACAATGTTATCATTTATTATATTCCTATATAAACAGTATATTCCTATATATTTCAACCTTATATCTAAGTAATTGTAGATCCTACTCTGAATGTCTATCTAAATCTCACTTTTTTTCTAACAGTTCCTCAATTTCTATAACTTCTCCCTTATCCTGTCTGTTTGCTTGTATTCCAATTTTATTTCCCTTTTTTCTTCTTTTAAATTCCTTTTATAACCTTTATTATGTTTTACTGTCTAACCATTGGTACCAAATGTTCCAAATTAAATAATACTAGGAGTCCTCCTTGTCCTTTAATTTCAACGTGAGCCTATCCATCTCTGCACATTCTAAAATGTTGTGTATTGTAACATTGTTTAATGGTTTGGTGGATATCTTCCAAGCCTATGCCAACACAGATGAGATTCTGCCGAAACGTTGCTACAACTTTAAAAGCACAACTCCAATGACGTGTGATAATACCCGAAGGAAGCTGAACACCACACCCATATATATATGTATATATATGTATGGATCTTTGGTTATTCGGGTTTTCTCCCGCGTAAAATTGGAAGTATCTAGGCAACGTTTCAATGAAGTCTCATTCATCACCTTCAGGCTTGTTTCTTCAGCTCTGTAATGTGAGCTTGCAGCTGCTCCTTCCTTTTAACTGCTAGTGGGGGTGTGACTTGATTGGGTGGGGGCTTGGCTGTGTTTTGATTGGGTGGGGGTGTGTTCTCATTGGTTGGGGGTTTGGCTGTGTTCTGATTGGCTGGGGGTATATTCTGTTCAGGTGGGGGCTTGGTTGTACTCAGGTTAGTCTTAGTTGCTGGGGGATTTGAGCTGGTGAGCTGTGATCCTATTGTTTGGCTTCGCGTTCGTGGTCGTGCCACATCTTCATGGTGGGTGTCAGTTCACTTCTTGTATGGGTCAGAGGGGTTTGAAGCGGGTAGTGGTGCAGCTGCGGTACCACTACTGCAGTACTGCGGTAGTGGTACTGCGGTACCAATGAGAACACACCCCCATACAGAAGCCTGATGATGGCAGATGAGATTCTGCTGAAACGTTGCTACAACTTTTAACAGCACTACAATGACGTGGGATAATACCCGAAAGAAACTAAACAGCACACACACACATATGTGTGTGTGTGTGTGTGTGTGTGTGTGCGCGCTGTTCAGCTTCCTTCGGGTATTATCCCACATCATTGTAGTACTTTTAAAGTTGTAGCAACGTTTCAGCAGAATCTCATCTGCCATCACCAGGCTTCTGTATTGAGTTCGTATCCTGGGATAGCAGTAGGCTAGCTTCAGATTTAAAACTAACGGCTGTGATACCTGACCCACATACGAACTCAATACAGAAGCCTGATGATGGCAGATGAGATTCTGCTGAAACGTTGCTACAACTTTAAAAGCACTACAATGACGTGGGATAATATCCGAAGGAAGCTGAACAGCACACATGTAAGTACCCGCGAAAACTTAAAAAAACAAATATATATGTATACACACACACACACACACACACATATATACACATTTTACAGCATATATTGAGCAATGGTTAATTTTTTTTCTTTATCATAGACATGATCTGGCTTGTTAAAATAACTCCTTCGTTCTTTTAATGTTTTAATTTCTCTATATAGTTTATGATTAAATGCACGTCTTCTGTCATTTCCATAACTTATCCAAATATCAAATATTACCTTTTCTTTAACCATTCATACAAAATGTTCCATATTTCATAATACTGTCATCACTATCTTGTTTATTTTTTGACAATTTGGTTAGGCTATCCATCTCAGGCCATTCATGTATTTTTTTAATTATCATATACTCTGAAGGAATGGAAGACAGTTTCCAGTTTTGTATGTAGGTTATTCTGGCCGCAGTTATAATGTGCAAAATTAAATATTGATATTTTTTATCCATGTTTAAATCTATCATACTTAGCAGAACGTTTTTGGGTTCAAGTTTTAAATTTTGTTACATTTAAAATCCAATTTTTAATATTTCTCCAAAATTTCTGAGCACATGGGCAAGTCCTCCACATGTGAAAATATGTTCCTTGTGCATAGTTACATTTCCAACAGTTGGGCAGTTAGAAATGTTTTTTACATGCAGTGGCATTGACAACAATGCAGTAACTCCTTTCTAATAGAGAAATGTTTTATTGAGGGCAGTTTCATTCTTCTGTCATCTCAGCAGTTAACATCTTATTCAAAGCCAGTGAAACAGGTGAAGAGGGCAGATGGATAGGTATGGAAACTTTGGCTCTAAACAGCTATAGGTGCCCCCCCCCCCCCAACTACTGTAGCTACATTCACTATTTGCTTGATAAGATTGCTTGGGGGAGAGTTTCATGGCAATAATCTTCCTCCTCGCTCACTCCTACTTCACATAAATGCTTCATTACTACCTTCAGTAGGTTGGCCACACTGTTCTCTTTGGAAGAGAGAACAATGCTGGGACAATGCTTCTTATGTTTCCCCCTTCCTTGAAATAACAAATTCCCAATAGATTGAAACTATGAAATTTGCCAAGCTGTTGATAATGTTTTGGCCCCATCCATATTGATTGTCAATAACTTGATTATTTCATAAATAGGTGAAACAGCAATAGCAACACCACTTAGACTTATATACCACACCATAGTGCTTTACAGCACTCTAAGCGGTTTACAGAGCCAGCATTTTGTCCCCAACAATCTGGAAAACATGTCCAGAACAAAGCTGACTTGATTAACAATTGAAAAAAACAAAAACAAATAGAAGACAAACACAATGCTATGCTATGGATCATAAGATAAAATTGTTCTACCTATTTAATTTTTTTTCCAAAAGAAATCATTAACCAAGACTAAAGGTAAAAGTGTCCTTGAATCAAACTATTTCAAGTGACTACATGAACATTTTTAATAACATAATTTTCTTGGTGGTGATACATTTGCTTCTTTTCCTTTTTTTTTACTTGCCAATATTACAAAGAAATGTTCAGCTAAACATTTCCTTGTAAGGAAGTAATTCGGACTAGATTTAATATATAGCTTTTACCCAGTAATATTTAATCCAATCAATTTATATCAAAGCCAAACTAAATTCTGCAATCTATTATGCAATGAATAATAGTTCATCTTTAAATATTATGTAGTCTTTCTAATCTCGAGATCTGAGATACAAAATGTATCAAATGTATGGAGAGTTGTAATGTCATGGCCAAAATCTGACTCACTTAAAGCAATCAAATCACTTTGAGGCTTCAGCAAAGAAAGTATTAAGTGTGCAAGCAAATACAGCGTACACCAGGCTTCCAATAAAATATTAGCAGCTTGTTGAGCTGACTTGAGCAAAAGCAAAACTGCTACTTACATAGCTTACTACCTTTCAAAGGTAGAGACAAAGACGAGACAAAGGAAAAAGGAAACATAATGTAAATTGCAGCATGATATTTGAATGTTCATGAAATACCCATTTGGATGACATTGTTATTTACACATGGTTTGTCAAGTTTGCTTCCAGATCCAATTTAAGGTGTTTTAAAGCCCTTCATGGCATAGGGCCAGGTTACCTGAAGAACACCTGGTCAGGCAAGAAGAGCATATTGTGGATCCCATTGGTTAATCAAGGAAGAAAGCCTTCTCTGTCATTGCCCCTAATTTTTGGAACATCTTACTCCCAGAGATGAGATGCCTCCCCTTCTGGAGTGATATACCGTCCTGGGTGGGTGGGTTGAAGACACCTCCCCTGCTTCTTTAACATTTTCTACCCTTAATTTTTAATATTAATTTTAATTCTATCTTAACTCTTTCTGCTTTTTACATCATTGTATGTTCCTATTTGCAAATAACCCAGGTGGTGTAGAAATGTGACATATAATTATTAATTATTCCTTTCCACTAGGTCAGCATGCTAGCAAAACCATCTCTCAGATCTAGAGATTAGACTAGATCTGAGATCTAGTCAATATAAACAGTTCAGGTTACTGTTCTTTGATTCTCCTTTTAAGTCAGTTAGCTCAATTCATCTTGCTGTAAATGTTTTCTTACAAGGGCACTTTAAGCACTTCACAATATAAAAGGGGCGAGAGAATATCTCATAGGTTTGGTAATGAATGCAGCTCGTGTGTGTGTGTGTGTATGGATCTTTGGTTATTTGGGTTTTTTCCCGCGTAAAATTTTACTTAAAATCCAATTTTACGCGGGAAAAACCCCGAATAACCAAAGATCCACATACAAATACCCGCAAAAACCTCAGAAAACAAATATATATATACACACACATAGCACACACACTCTGAGAAGCACAGAGCTGAAGAAACAAGCCTGAAGATGATGAATGAGACTTCATCGAAACGTTGCTTCGATACTTCCAATTCTACGCGGGAGAAAACCCGAATAACCAAAGATCCACATTTATATATATATATA
>BLBF01000002.1:28328890-28342040 GCA_015471245.1 Laticauda colubrina
TCCTTTAATTGCTATTTCACAGTTAAAGCTGTATACACTCTAACGTATACTAACTATGATTCATAGTTATTATTTCACCTAAACCAGTTAGGGTAAACAATGTTATCCCTAACAATCCTGCTGGTGCTGCTGCTGCTGGTGATGTGGAGGAGCAGCCCCTACAACCTGGAAGCCCCTCTGATGAGGGCCCATCTGGTCCTGCCAAAGGGAGGAAGAGGCATATGCGAGAATGGGAGAGGAGGCAATACTCCATTGAGGAGGAACACGAGGATGAGGTGCTGGAGTGGCTGAGAGAGAATGACTATCTATGGCGGAAAGGACACAGGCTCTACAGGGACACCAAAAGGAAGCAGGCTGCTTGGAGAGAAAGGCACAGAAAGGCAGAGAGCCAGACAGGAGGGGCAGAGCCACACTGTCCTGCTGGAGATCAGGGACACCATCCGGAGCAGCATAGATCTCCTCTCTCAGCTGGTCCACACCGACTCCTCATCCTCCAACCGCAAGCCCTTCCTCACCGATGTAAACTAGACCCTCACGGACATGCCGGAACCCCAGTACCAGGTGGTGAAGGACTGGATCACCGAGCTGCTTCACAACCCTCTAGATCCAGATGAACCTGCTCCCACCCAATCCAGGTCTGCTCCTCCACCCTAAGTGATGTCCCTCCCATTCCAAGGCTTTCCACAGGCCCTCACCTACCAGGGCTCCGGCTACCAGGAGGTCCAGCAGCACAGGCAGCAGCCCTTCCCAGTCCAGGCACAGGCTCATCGGACACCACCGTTGCCACCGGTTCCACTGATGCCACTGATGCCACCCACGCCACTGATGCCACCCACGCCACCGATGCCACCCACGCCAGTCCTCACACAGCTGCAGACCAGACAGCCCCACTACACTGTTCCTTCCTCCACCCCACAGCCAAGCCCGGCCTCAGTACATCTGTTGTCGGTATTGGGACTGACATCTCATGGCATGGAGGAAGGAGCTCTCAACATCACGGGGCTGAGCCAGCTGTCTGAGAGCTTCCTCAACACACCGTCACCTGTTGTCCTCTCGGGGCCAGGCACCCCAGTGGGGCTTCAGACCAGCACTCCAGCAGCAGCCACCTCCACAGCACCTGGACTCTTCACCCCTAAGACTGGGCACACCTCCGAGTGACCGATAAGAGTGCCAGAGACTGGGTGGCTACCTGTAGACTTTATTTGGACACTTGACTTGGGTCATTTTTCTTTTACAGCTTGTTATGAACAAAGATTATCTTTGCTTCACACACTTGCTTCATTTATTTTATTAAATAAAGTCTTGGTGGAAACTTTAAGAAATAGTTTAAGCCTTTGCATGCTTGTGGGATGGGTAAAGAAAGCAGTGGGGTGGGCAGGGATACCTTTGGGATGGGTAATAGCTGTGGGATGGGCAGGGATACCTGTGAGATGGGTTAGGATATCTGTGGGATGGGTTAAGATAGCTGTGGGATGGGTTGAGATAGCTGTGGGATGGGTTGAGATAGCTGTGGGGATAGATAAACCTCCAGTGCAATCATAGTGGGGCTGTATGGTCCACCCTCCCAGGTGCCACACCTATGGCCCTTCATTATCAATAACAATGTAAGCATTCATCCATACATGTCAACATAAACACAACTCTTTATTAATGCCCTATTCATTGTAGGCCCATCCAACATGCATGGCCCAATCTCATCCGTATGATGAGACAGGCTGAAGGAAGCATCCATTAATCATCTATCATCCTGTCTTGCCACTCCACTGCTCCAGCTGGGGAGTTGCACCAGTGTTTCAGGAGGTTGCGCTGCTTCTTCCCTTCACGTGAAGCTCTGTTGGGGCCTTGCACATCCTCAGTGTCTATCAGGTTTTGCCCTTGCCTCCATTCCCCAGGCTCCATGTCCCCATTGCCTTGTTGGAGGTCCACGAGCCTGTTCTGCAAGACTGGATAGCGGGTGCGCATGAGATTGTGCAGGATGCAGCAAGCTTCCACGATCCTCCTCACAGTCTCTGGGTGATGCTGTATGGTGGTGAGAAGTACCTGGAACCTGTTGGCCAGGATGCCAAAGGCATTCTCCACCACCCGCCTTGCCCTGGACAGCCTGTAGTTGAAGATCCTCTCTTCACGGGTGAGGCATCTGAACGTGTAGGGCTCTCATGAGGTAGGTTGTGAGGGAGAAGGCGTCATCCCCCATGATGTAGTAGGGCACATCTTGCGTGTCATTGGGCAGGGGTTGTGGATCTGGGAAGCCCACAATGAGGTTGTGTTCTAGCCCCTCCTTGAGATGACTGTTGTATACCTGGGCATCTGAACATGAGCCGTTGCCTGAAGCATCGATGTACATGAGCTTTTGTCAGCATTGACCATGGCGAAGAGGATGATGCTGAAGAAGCCCTTGTAGTTGAAATAAGTGGACCCCGACTTGGCTGGTGCTTTGCAGGCCACGTGCTTGCCATCTATGGCTCCAACGGTGTGGGGGAAATTCCACCTCTGATACCACTGCTCTGCAACTTTCAGTGGTGGGGCACTGGAGGAGCTCCTCCAGGTATTCTTCAATGGTGACCTGCACCACTTCTCTGACCACAATGCTGATGGTGTTGTGTGGCACCCTCCAGCCGTACTGCATGCTCCTGTAGGTGGTCTCTGAGGCCAGGTGGCGCAGAGTCAGTGCCACCTTGAGCCCAGGGTCCAGGCTGGGCCGGAAGTTGGTGCTCTGCTTGGTCAACCTGGGTGTCAACTGCTGCACAACTTCATCAAACATGGCTGGAATGTTCTGGAATGCTTGTTGTACAGTCCGTACTCTGCTCTTCTCCCGATCCATCTTCGGACCCAGATGCTTCTTGGCCGCCTCCTTTTCTTCCCATAGTAGAGTTCACAGAGCCTGTAGATGGCTTCGCACTGTTGCAGAATGATGGTGGCTACCAAAAGGAGTTTGTTACGATCCAAGGTGGACATGACTGGATGCTGTGGAAGAGCAAGAGGCAGATGAAGGCTGCAGAGGTCTGCACAGCAGGTCTGCTGGTCTGAAAGTGAGATCCAGGTGAGTTGTTCCCCCTTTTTATAGGCAATATAGGTTTTCCCCTATGTGTCCTTTTGCATCCTCTAGGCATCCTCTAGACATCCTTCATATCCGAGATAGGTCCCCTCTGCGAACGTTTTTTCCATTTTAAATGCTTTCTTTGCGTGCTGCATCCACTTTCATCCTTTTTCCGTCCATGCTACTAACGCTGCGCGTCCATTCTGTGTCCGTTCCACTTCCTCCCTGTGTCCGTTTACCGCTGGAGCGGATGTGAGTTGTGTGGATGTGCAGCGGATGCCTAGCGGATGTAGCGGACGCGTAACGGATGCCGACGGATGCAGAACGCATGTCCCCCGTATGCCTAGCGGATGCAGAACGGACGCGTTGGATACATTTTCCGCTCAAAAGTTTTGAGCAGCTCAAAACCTTTTGAGGGGATGAAATGTCAATAGATGGATGCTGGACGGATAGTGAGGAAGCAAAACGGAGGCAGTGAGTACAGAACGGAAGCATCGCGTTAACCAACGGATGGCAAGTGTTTTTCTCCATTTTACATCCTCTTTCCATCCGTTGGTGCAGTGTGACAGGGGCTTAAACAGTTATACATAAAAAACACATGCAAAAACCGATATATTCTTAACCTTTATTACTGGTCTCATCTGCCTGAAAATAATACTCCTAGGCTAAGCAAGGAAAACAACCTGTTCATGTTTAAAAAGTAATGTGTTCTTCAAAACAAAATTTTCTGAAATAAATATTTTGAGTCTTGATTGCTGGATATATACTTTTTTTACTTACAGTGGCCAAATCAACTCATTAATTCTACACTCTTTAACTAATTAGAAGTAGGTTCACATGTTTATTGTCAAATGCTTGTAATGTTTTAATTTTGAAAGGATTATTTCTGAGATGGAAAAAGAAAGGGTAATTAGAGGGGGAAAACCAATGAATTCTAGGATGCCATTTATTTAATCTCTCCTGTTACTGTTTGCATGTCCTATACAAGACAGATATAAGTGAAACTTCCCATCACACTGTCTATAGAGATTCTCAGTCATCCAGGTCCTGGTTGTTCTAAAGGTGTTTTTTCAAGAGGCAACTGGACTTTCTGGTTTTTCTTTGGAGACATTTCACGTCTCATCCAAGAAGCTTTTCCAGCTCTGACTGGATGGTGGGGAATGGAAGGATGTATAGGCCTTGCAGACAGCCGGTCATTTGCATTCTTTTAGAGCATCGATGAGGCCACTTGGTAGTTTATTTATATTGCCAGGGTTCACAGGGTGTGGAGCCCTCTTGGAACTGTTGAAAGGACTATGTTGTAGACTGGGAATAATAATGTTATATCCCCCTTCCCTCTGTTGAGAGAGGACTGTTCAATTTTAACACAGATGGTCTCCTTCCCATCACACTGCCAACACCGTCTATCCTGAAACCATCCTTTCCCCCCTTGCTCTGCACCCCTCTCCCTTTGCTCCTCCTTCTATACCGATCACACCTTTTTCACCAATTAACAGAGCAGCACATATTAGACATTCCGGAGAAGATAGTTTGGTGAGTGGTATTGGCAAGAACAGTCAAGGAACATATTCTGACCTAGGCTTCCCAAGATCATGAAACAGACTCCTTGTCCTGATAAAACCCATTTTATTTACGTTAAAGTGAATTGCTGTCCAGCAAAGTCCTGGCAAACAGTCTTTCGTGAAATTTCACAACTACAGACTTTTATCAGCCTTCAAGAGTTGCCAGGACAATATCTTCCAAACACCACACTGTAGGAGCAATTACTTGGCAAGAAGTCAGGAACAGATCTTCTTCACCCTCATGAATTGAACTAATGGTCTCCTGCAAACACCACTCCCTTTTGCTCCTCTTTATTCCCTCTGGGAGGGGCCATTCACTGTCCACCTGAACCTTTACCCCCGAGTCAATCCTTGTTCCTTATCTGTTCCCTTCTCCTGGCAGCTCTGCACACTCGCACACTGGGAACAGGCTCCAGCTGTTCTTCTGCCCCACTGATCTCTGACTCTGAAGGCAGCTGATAACTGTCAGAAGGCCCTTGCCCCATCTCTGCCTCTGACGCAGAGGACTCGTCAGAGCCTTCCCCAGACTCTAGGACTGACCCCTGTTCCTCCACAACCACCTCACTGTCCAAGTCTGCTGCCAGCTCTGCTGGCCACTGGCTGGCCACAACAGAATCCTTATAAAAACATACTTGTAGTATAAGTACAATAATGACAAAGAGTGATTTGTCAAATGCTTTGACTTGTGTAGGAAAAGGTTAAAGGAAATGACCCAACCAATTAAACAAGATCAATCTGCCAGGACTTGTTCTTGACAAAACATACTGATCTCTAATTATTATGGCATTATTTTCAAACAGATCCTTTTAGACAAAGGTGGTATTCACTAGGGTCTGACCAGTTCTGGAGAACTGGTAGTGGAGATTTTGAGTAGTTCGGAGAACCAGCAAATACCACATTTGAATGCCCCTGCCCCCATCTATTTTCTGCCTCCTGAGTCCCAGCTGATCAGCTGGGTCTTCTTTTGTTGCCTTGCACAGGAAAGCAGAGCTGGAAAGCTGGGTTAGTGGGCTGGGGAGGGAATGGGATTTTGCAGTAACCTTCCCCTGGAGTGGGTTGGGACTGGAGATTTTACATTATCCTTCCCCTGCCACACCCACCAAGACATGCCCTCCAAGCCATGCCAAACCCACCAAGCCACGCCCATAGAACTGGGATCAAAAAATTTTGAATCCCACCACTGCTTTTAGATCTTTCCAGATAAAATTGGTTGGTTTGTTCTTTCTCCATATCTCTTTCACCCTTTTTCAATTATTTGGCATTTGGCCCATTCTTCAAGATTTCTCAATGAAAATGAACAGAAACCTGCAAGACTGTTCTAAAACTTCTCATAGGATCCAATCTGGAGATTATTTACTAACCCTTCAAGGTTAGTAAATATTCCTTGTATTTCTTGCAAGTTCAACCATGAGTCCTGTTTCTTTAACTATTTTTTTAATGATTGCTTGATGGAAAAGACAGAACCAAATAGGAAGTGAATTGTTCTGCCTTTTCTTGGTTATATCATACTCTTTTGACATTTTACTGAACAGCTAAATGACTAAACAATATATGGTTTCCTTTCATCTTGAGCTTATCTGAAAAATCTCTTTATGTCATTCTTAGTCTTCATGAATTTTAGCTCATATTGAACTTTACCTTTTCTGACATCATTTCTGCAAATCAGGCCTGCCTTTATGCTTCTACGTGACATCTCAGCTATCTGGAAAAAATTGCTTTGGGTCAGAAAAGATTGCTTGCACTTCAATAAACCACATTTTTAAAAGAAAATAAATGATTGTTATTACATTAAGCAAAGAAAACATAAAGCAATGTGAAATTCCATAATGTAAAAACAATCCAATCGCACAAGCACGAAGCCGAAAGCACCAGTCTGAAGATGGCAAGTGGGACCTCATCGAAACGTCACCAAGATACTCTAAATCTTACATGGGAAAAGACCTGAACACACCAAGACCGTAATATACCAGACTATTATTTATTTAAATCCTACACTAAGTACTTGATGAAAACATTCTGTGTCAAGCACAGAGAAAATGAAATGGGCAAACTACCACATTCGGTTCAAATCAGAAAGCCATGATTATTCATCACTTAAATGACATTTGTAAAGTTCATCATTATTTTCATTGTACATGCCTTTTGTCTGCTTAGAGAGATTTTACTCTTGCCCCCCTCCCCATTCAATCATGTCTGATTCTTGGAGACTACATGGACAAGTCCCTGCAGTTTTGTTGATAAAGATTTTCCCCCAAGAAATGGTTTATTATTGCTTCCTTGTTTGGCTTGAGAGAAAGTGATTGGCCCCACATCACCCAGCTGATTTATGCCTAAGGAAGTAAAACTCACAATCTCCTGATTTCTAAGAGTAGTATTGGTGCAGTGATTAAAGTGCAGTATTGTGGGCTGATTCTGCCGACTGCCAGCAGTTCAATTCTTACCAGCTCAAGGTTGACTCAGCCTTCCATCCTTCCAAGGTTGGTAAAATGAGGGGCCAGATTGGCCATATGCTGAATCTAAAAACAGCTTTGAGAGGGCTGTAAAACAACATGAAAATCAGTATATAAGTCTAAGTGCTAATGCTATTGCTATTCTAGCTGGATGCCTTAACTACCACTTCAATCTGGCTTTCAGAGACAAACAAATCAGACTGAAATTGCAAATATACCAGACCTACTTCCAGATCCCAGATGTATAGCAGTATTCTTTCTGGGCGAGTGGCATTTAGCAGCAGAAGAAATAAGACACAATTTATGCCAAGTTACTTTCTGATGGATTGTTACAGCCATTCAACTTGGGAGGAGGGTGGGAAAGTTTACATTGGAAAAGTGTTGTTTTGTTTATTTCAATCTTTAAAGTTAAATATGCCATAACAGATTTTATTCCGAGGAAGATTATTCAGTTGACAGATACATTAATGCCTGCTTTTCTTCTTCATTTCTTTGCTTGCATTGCCTCTGCTCGGTTTATTCCTCAAGATTTAAGATGGAGTCATCAATATAAGAAACACTCTAAAAGGAAATGGAAGAAATGTCCCTGATATTAAGGATCTTACAACAAGAAAAGTGTTATTTCATTAAAAAAACAGGATCCCAAGGATTACTAAATTCATGAATTCATCCCAAAATATTAGATTCCTTTCCCCACACTACTGTCATTAGAATAGAATAGAATAGAATAGAATAGAATAGAATAGAATAGAATAGAATAGAATAGAATTCTTTATTGACCAAGTGTGATTGGACACACAGGGAATTTATCTCAGTGTAAATACTCTCAGTATACATAAACAAAAGGTACATTCGTTAAGAATCAAGAGTTATAACGTACAACACTTAATGATACTCATAAGGTACAATCAACAATCAAATCATACTAGGAAACAGTCAATATAAATCGTAAGGATACAAGCAACAAAGTTACAGTCCTACAATCACAAGAGGGAGGGAATGGGTGATAAGGAGTGATGAGAAGATTAACAGTAATAGTAATGTACACTTTGTAACTAGTTGAACAGTGTTGAGGGAATTATTCGTTTAGCAGAGTGATGGCTTTCGGGGAAAAACTGTTCTTGTATCTAGTTGTTCTGGTGCGCAGTGCTCTATAGCATCATTTTGAGGGAAGGAGTTGAAACAGTTTATGTCCTGGATGTGAAGGGTCTGTAAATATTTTCACAGCTGTCTTTTTGACTCTTGCAGTATACAGGTCCTCAATTGAAGGCAGGTAGGTAGTAATCGTTTCTTTCTGCAGTCCTAATTACTCTCTGAAGTCTGTGTCTGTCCTGTTGGGTTGCAGAACCAAACCAGACAGATATAGAGGTGCAGTTGACAGACTCAATAATTCCTCTGTAGAACTGGATCAGCAGCTCCTTGGGCAGAGCTTTCTGAGTTGTGCAGAAAGAACATTTGTTGTGCTTTTTGATGATGTTTTTGATTTTAGGTGTCCATTTTAGGTCATGTGATATAATAGAACCTAGAAATTTGAAGGTCTCTACTGTTGATACTGCGTTGTCTAGTATTGTAAGAGGTGGTAGTATGGGAGGGTTTCTTCTAAAGTCTACCACCATTTCGATGGTTTTGAGTGTGTTCAGTTCCAGATTGTTCTGGTTACCATGAGACAAGTTGTACAATCTCCCATCTGTATGCAGATTTGTTGTTGTCTCGAATGAGACCAATCACTGTTGTGCTACCTGCAAACTTCAGTTTTTTAACAGATGGATCGTTTGAGATGCAGTCTTTGGTATATAGGGAGAAGAGAAGGGGAGAAAGCACACAGCCTTGGGGTGGGCCCTATGCTGATTGTACAGGTATCGGATGTGATTCCGCCTAGCTTCATCTGCTGTTTCCTGTCTGTTAGGAAGTTTATGATCCACTTACAAGTGTGTTCAGGTACCGCTAGTTGGTTTAATTTAATTAGAAGAGTGTCTGGAATGATGGCATTGAATGCTGAACTGAAGTCTACAAAGAGGACTCTTGCATAGGTATTTGGAGATTCATGGTGTTGAAGGATTTAATGCAGAGCCATATTAAAAGCGTCATCTGTCAATCTATTTGCTCGGTATGCAAACTGCATGGGATCTAACAGCGGATCCGTGATATTTTCAGGTGGGACAGCACAAGCCTTTTAAAGATTTTCATAACTACAGATGTTTGAGCAACTGGTCTGTAGTCATTCAGGTCCTTGATGGAGGGCTTCTTTGGCACTGGGATGATGGTAGAACATCTGAAGAAGGAAGGAACACAGCACAGCAAAGTATTTAAACCATGCAGTATGCTTCCAGTTCATTCCTCCCCCTGTTTCTATTCGTCTATCCCAGCTTCTATGCATGTAAGAAAATGATGCAAGTAAAGATGTGGATATTTGTTTGTTGGTTCTTTTTTAATCCATACAATTTTTTAATCTAACTTGAATGTCTATAAAACTTTCTCTTTTCTCTTTTGTACTTTAGCAAGGCATGCTGAATTGGTTATTTCTACAATATTAGAAATAACTGGGCTGAATATATCCTTCTCATGTTAGCTTTATTGGGCCAGGGAACTGAGACAACAGTATCTTAATTGTTCTTCCCTCGTTGCATTTGCAAAGAATCGTTATGAATGCAAAACATGGTGCTTCACTGCACAATTTTCTCATACAATCCTTGCTCAGAATCTACCGTGCCAGCCAAAAAAGTGAAAAGTGAGTATTTGGCTATAGCTAAAAGCTTTCATTTGTCCCTGAGCATGGGAAATTTCTACCATGTTGGTAGAAAAGCCTCCAAAACAGCAGAAACAGTTTAAGTGTGACCACTGTGGTTGTATACATTTTATACAAATTGCTGATTGAACATAACCATAGGCTGTTTTCATAGTGGTCCTTTATATTAGTCAAGGATATTGAAGACTGATTGCTCTACTTTCAGGAAAATGCAATGGCATCCAGGTTTGTTTATCTTCCATAATGCAATAATCCTTAAGTTACTGGTAGCTACCCAACAGCACTATGCGGGGTATAGTAAACCTAAACCTTGTTCAGTTGCTAACCATAGTGATCAGTTCTGTTTATATACCCAAAGCTGTCAGGTGTTCCTTTGTCAAATGTGGGGGGGAAGGAGGGAAAAAAAAAACTGGAATGCTGGAAGTCAGGATAGTTGTAGGAATGTTTGTACAATAGGTAGGAAGGATATTGTGCCAGTTTAAAATTACCACATTCAAAACTAAGTTATTTGGGGGTTGTGCAAATCTAGGTGAGTTTACATCTATTCCCAATAATCAGAATTTAATACAAACTTTTATCCAATGAAACATTTGTGTTGGTAAGCATATTAAAGCAAGCTAATAATGCAATTCGCTTATTAACACAGATCTTCCCCAAAAATTGCTATTAATGTCTAATGCAAAATATTGACAGAAGGAAAATAATTAAATACAGGTAGTCCTTGACTTATGACCACAACAGAGTCCATTTCTGTTGCTAAGCAAGACAGTTGTTGAGTGAGTTTTGCTCCAATTTACAGCCTTTTCCCCCACAGATGTTAAGCAATATCAATGCAGTTGTTAAGTGAATCATATAGGCATTAAGCAAAGCTTGGCTTTCTCCATTGACTTTGCTCATGGGAAGCCTGTTTGAAAGGTTTCAAATGGTGATCACATGACTCTTGGATAGTGCAGCTGTCATAAATACATGGCAGTTGCCAAGTTCCTGAATTTTGATCATGTGACATGGGGAAGCTGCAATTGTCTTGTCAAAAGTGGTCATGTCACTTTTTTCATTGCCATTGTAATTTCAAATGGTCATTAAATAAATGGTTGTAAGTCAAGGACTACCTGTACATGAAGAGTAATCATCTTAGCTCTAATTTAATTTAAACTGAACTTAAAATACAAATCAGTTTTAACCTTTCCTTTCATTCCAATTTTGCTTAAAATCAAGACTGGTTGGAAATGTTTGAGAAGTAAAGAAATTGAGATATATTCTATGATATTTTGTTTGTATTTAATAAATACATTAGATTTTTGATGTGTCATTCTAAAAACCATAAAATGAGCTCTTAGAGTTTGGCTTAATATGTTGTGTGAACAACACTCCCATTTTGATTCATAAACTATGGTACAAAATTCAGCACCTTGTATAAAACCAGACAGTTGTGGTTGGTTATTGAATCGTGATGAAACAAATCATTGCTTCCTTGTTTCCCACAAGGAAGCTGATTTATTATTAAAAGATGTGGGTTAATTCTGTGCAATAAATGCACTTGCTTTATGTAGCTGCTTACATATTGTCTCCTGTTTCACTGGAACAAATTCCTTCTCTGTTACAGTTGTAGGTATCTGAAGATACTTCTAAAAATCTGGAGGTGTCATTACAACATTAGGGCACAGCAAGAAAATGGAACTACTTCCCTGACTTCATCCTAGCTAAATTCCAATTTAGTCCAGGAAAGAGAGAAATGACAATGCTGTAAGAGGCAATTTTCTCCCAAATAATTGAAATGGTGAAGACAAGTTGAATGTTTTCCACATTTAACGTTAAGAGATATTTGAAAAGCTTTTTAAAATATTGCATTTGGAAGTAAATAACAGAATAAAGGATCCAGAGTTTTGAAAGCATTTCATGAGGAACAATTGCATAGCTGAGGCCCCAGGAGAGAAGGCTCATCATGAAGGAGTCAAAAGGTCAATGTATATTGATTTTGCACCTCCGGGAATTATTGATGCTTTGCCAAACCCCCAGCCTACCAAAAAAAAGGGGGGGACTCTGGTGTCCTCTATTTATTGGCAAAGGGAAGGAAAGGAGAGGCTGTTTTTCATTAATATTCTGCTTAATAAAATAGGAATGAAATATAATCTCTCCTCCTCCACTAATCTCTTCTGTCCCAGAGGGCAGAATTAGCTCTAATGAGCAGAATCTATGGAAGATTCAGTTTTCTCTGACATCAACCTTTCATATGGCATAAACAGTTTGACAGTGAAACTAATGACCACAGGTACTCCTTAATGTATGACCATTTGCTTAACAACCATTCAAAGTTACAACAGTGTTGAAAAAGTGGTTTACAACTAGTCCTCACAACTCTTGCAGAATCCCTACATTTAGGTGATCAAAATTTGGGCACTTGGCAACTGACTTGTATTTATAATGGTTGCAGCATCCCAGGGTTATGTGATGACCATTTGTAACCTTTCCAGGAATTTTGTAACAAACAATTCCAGGAATTTTGTAACAAACAGGAATTTTGTTTGTTTGTTCATGAGGGAAGACTGATTTGCTTAACAACTACATAATTCAATTAACAATCATGACAAAAAGTCATAAAATTGGGTGCAACTCACTTTACGACCATTTTGTGACAGATTTTCGAGTTTCAGTTATAGTCATAAATAAAGGACTACCTGTATAAGGTCTTCAAGCAGAACTATTGGCTGAATATTTGTGCTAAATTGCAAAAGGAAACCTACCATCCTTGAGAGGTTGCTGAACTTCAGAAGCCAGGATTCCTCACCAATACCCATGCTGGCTAAAGAGGCTGGAAATTACAATTTAACAGTATCTGAAGTGCAGTTTTTGTGCCCTCTTGTAGTTCTTAATTCCTTGCATCAAGCAAGAAGTCAACAGAAGTTATTTGAAAGCTTCCTTTTTGTGGGACTTTTTAAGGACGAGAGTTATCAAACTAAAAGATGAAAGAAAGAGACCATTGAGCAAGGAATAACATTAAAGAAGGATATGGCTGAAGGATCTGACCTCCCATATGTTACTTGGAGGACCCTGAGTAGGTTGAGAGTTGGAGTACATAAATGTAAACCAATATGCTCAAGTAGAGGCTCTTAGTGGATAACAACACACTATGTACATGTGGAGAGACACAGAGCCCAGTTCTTCTGTTGGTATGTCAGCTACTACCAGAAACATGTCTAGATAATGACTTATTTTTGGTCAACAACAAAACCAAGAAGGTGGCTTCATTCTGGCAATTTAAAGAGGAGGAGGAGGAGGAGGAGGAGGAAGATGAAGAAGACAAAGATGAAGAAGAAGAAGAAGAAGAAGAAGAAGAAGAAGAAGAAGAAGAAGAAGA
>BLBF01000002.1:28342050-28427845 GCA_015471245.1 Laticauda colubrina
GAAGAAGAAGAAGAAGAAGAAGAAGAAGAAGAAGAAGAAGAAGAAGAGGAAAGTGCTTTCTAAGACCTTCCCGAGGTCTTTCTCATGAAAAATTCACTGGCTAAATAAAGTCTTTAAAGTAGCTTCATAACAGTAGAGACTATAGAGAGATAATTGTGTGTTTCTTTGTTGGGATGGCAGCATTTGGGAAAGAGAAGTCTCTTTCCTCTCAGATAACTTACTTGAAAAGTTTCCTTTGTTTCTTGGCAATCTTGGCTTTAAAACAGATTCAATGGCAGTAGAGTCTAAACTTCAATTAATAAGTTGGGGAGATGGGAGGATATTTGAATTCATTTAGCTCTACAGTCATCAAGAAGACTACATGATATGTCCATGCAGTGATTGAGTATATCTTTACCTTTTCTGCATGGACAAAAGTCCATACTGGCTATTGGCTATATAGTGGCTAATAGTCCTTGGCTATTCCTTCCATGTAGGACAAAACAGGAAATCAGTACCCTTTGTCTTATTATACATGGCATTTGCCTGTGTATGTCTTTCCCCATATATATTTCCAGGAGGATATAAGCCAAGTACATGAATAGAACCATCTTGTGCTTCCTCAGAGGTGAAGGACAAGAATCAAGATCGGCCCTCCAACAGTAGATATCTAAAGAAAGTGAAGAAGGCTCACAGAAGTGGACTCAGTCAAGGCCTTTGCACAAAATGGTTGGCTTAAAAGCCTCCATAGGAGCATAAAGCAGAGGAAACATTCCCATTTCTGGATTTGGGGGAAGCCATTCAAAAGTCTGAATTCCCAGAAAATTTCCCAGAAGCCATGCTATAGTATAGAACTGAATTCTTAGATTTCTTGGTCAATTAATCAGGGATTACATCTTTTTAATTCTTCTGACATATGCAATTAGCAAGCAATATAATAAATGTTGACTCTAACTAAACCTGAGTTAATATTAATTGCTTCATTGCAAATGGTAAAACAATTCATTGGCTCTTAGTGGATGTATGACATATTAATCTTTCATTGCTACTTAATATTCAAAGCTTCAATTCCATAACAAATGGTATTATTTTTAACACAGCAGACTGCCTATTTGTAAAAAAAAAAAAAGCTCTTTTAAACATTTCTGCGTGAAATAGCCACAATTCACTCAGTATTGCCTTTTATGTCAGATATGTGTCCTTTACACGGTGTATACAGAGAAAACACCTGGTCCTTGTACCAATGAACAGATTGGGGATTGTACAGTTATGTACAAACAATTTGAAACGCCTCAACAAATTATACATAATGAACAAGCAAAGGTTTCCAAAGTATAATTGCACAAACCTTGGCAATATTAATATGGAGGCAGTATCTCAAGAGATTTGTGAAACTGATCCAACCTGCAGCATGAATTTGGACTCTGGATGTAGGAATTAAAAAATAGTGGGTGCTTCAGATGAGGTTTGCTTTACTCACTTCAGAATGTGAGAAGTCAGTCTTATTGTCTTTGGAGGGGGTTGTTATTGTAATCTTTTCTCCCCCCCCCCCCCCGACTTCTTATTATTCCTGTGAACTGTTGCATGGTCTCAATGAAGAAATATCTTTCAGCCAGGTTCCAGAGTTCTTCCCATTATGTAAAAAGTAAGAACCATTTTCAGTACCACAAAAAATAATTCCAACAGTTATTTTAATGTGATAATGGCAGGAGCCTTCCATATAACAACCAATTAATAGTTCTTATTCTGAAAGCTGGAAAAAAAATTTTTGGTAGATGTTCTATCAGAACAAGCAATATTGTTGGATTTTAATTCTCATAATTCCAAGTGGTTGCCTTCCTGTATTGGATTTCAGTTCCTATTGTCCAGCCTCAGCAAGCTGATGAAGAGGAATAATCCAACCTTGCAGAGGTTTAAAACAAAGATGTTGATGTATGTCCATAAAAGTGAAGTCATTCAGGACTATTCTGCTTCAGAGTCCTGACTCCTCCTGAAGAGAAAACAAAATCTTTTGTGTGTCCCATTGTATGTGTGAGGCCAGACACCAGGTAGGATAGGGCCATAGTCATTGGGATGTAAAGTTTTAAGCATTCTTCAGTGGTCATTGAAATCTCCAGGACAGAAAGTTTAGACAGAAAGATAATCCAATGCTTCACTCAAGATTACCTCAGGTAGTTCAGGCAAAGGGATGGACAATATACTAAAAGTTATCTTGACATTGTCCTGGACACCCACATGCATCAAAAATGTTTCTCCTTTTTTCCATCTACACATAACAAGTATATATACTTAAATGGTGTCTCTGGGTGTGGTATGATAAAATAGCAAATAATTCTATCTTTACCTTGAGGAAAATGTATCTAGGAATGTTAGTATTTAATTGACTACAATCTTAATGAAACACTACCTGGTAGGGCTTTTTTTCTTCAATGCTTTCAGCCAAACATTATGATAGATCTGGACAGTATTCTATAAATTAAGATGACCATTTTAACTATGTGTTTTAATCATTTCATTATTTTCAATTTGGGTATGATTGACCCTACACTGCTGAATTTGGTATATTTCTTTTCAATAGACGGCTGCATGTGTATCTTAGGTAGAAAACTACACTGCTTACTTAGCTCAGACATTTTAAGTTAATTTTATTCTGGAAATTTTAGCATAATCCAAATTTAATAGGTGGTATTAGTTAATGCTATCTAGGCATTTTCTCGAGTAGGTTAGGAAAATACAGTTTTTGGAAAAACTTAATTTTGAAAAAGATCCTTTTGAGAGGATGGACTAGGAATGCATATTTCACTAGTAGCAGCAGCAGCAGCAACATCTTTCAAGTCCTGTCATTATAGACATAAATCTCCATTCTTTGGCATGATAGAGTTTTATCAATGAATCCCAGAGAAAGAAAAAGTCTATATGTTAATATGCATGGCCTTGAATATTATACTCAGGATGCTTTACATCTACTTGAAAGTCAGTCCTTAGCATTCGGTCACACTCTGTCAAAGTTATTCACACTATAAGGTCAACAACAAACAGAGACAGAATGGATTTCTGTATATATATCAGAACACTCAGTGGCAGGATTTAGTATTGGTTAGGTTTTGAAAAACCAGAATTGATCCTGTCTCTTAACCACCCATGGTGATCACTTCCCATAACTTTTTACATCCAAGCTGGCATATTTTTGTTACTTATAAAATATCTTACAAATGATATGCAGTGTCAAGTTCTTAAGAACAATCAAGCTCAATTGAAATTACAGAAATATGTTACAACAGCATTACTTATTATAAGGGGCAGTTTTAACACCCAAATGAGTTCCTCCTACTAATATATGGAAAAGTGGTTTCTGAGATGCAGTATTAATTGTGTATCTTTAAGATGGTTTCTAAAATTAAAAAGAAATTATGAAATTTTTGCACTATGCCACAAAGATCATGAAATCAGATTAATCACATTTCTGTTGGAGGAGTGACTTTTGTTTCTTTTTTGTGGTCAGAGGAACTTTCAAAATAAATTATATATGTGACAAGGAAGCACAGTAACATCAACGTTAATGTTACAGAGACTACAGCACTCAACACAACGATCAGAAGGCTATTTTTAAGAGCTAGATGAAAATGTACTAGGAGCCAACCTGCAACTAAACTTCATTCTGTATGGAACTCAAAGGTTCCATGCTAGCATGGCTGTCTCCCCCATATCACTTTATGACCAATTCAATGTGTGTTCCAACTGCAAGGCAATTAACTTGAGCTAACTTCAAAACACACATTGTTCCTAAAATTGATGCATGATGAATCATTCACAATGCTCAAGTAAATGTGAATTATTCCCAAAATTAATAGCTTATATGGATCTTCTTATTTCAATGTGCATCAGCATTAGAAGCTCAATGAGAGAAACAACTAATATAAACACAGTTCGTGGTTTTTCATCATGCAATCAGGCCCTTGAACCATAGATTAGTGTAAGGAATCATTTAGACTTAATTCACTGGGTGTGCTTCTGCTCATATTTGTAAGACTGGCCATAAGGGATTTAACTTTGTAGGCATAGTAGTCCCTTAAATTGACAGAAGGAACTACTTTCATTCCATCCCCAAAATCACAGCTCCTCATGGCACTTTCTAGCTGTTTTTGGCGCTTATAAAAATGAGAGAACTTATTGAATATAAGTGTAATAGGAAGGACTACAACTAAGATGCCAGCTAAGATGCATGCAGAAGCTGTTAGCCTGCCTGCTATGGTCAATGGGACAACATCGCCATAACCAACTGTAGTCATACTAACTGTAGCCCACCACCAGCAGGCAGGGATAGTTTCCAGGGCTCGGTTTTCTTCTTTTTCAATTGTGTAAGCCACTACTGAGAATATAGAGATTCCAACTGAGAGGTAAAGGAGGAGAAGCCCTACTTCTCTGTAGCTATATTTGAGAGTGGCTCCAAGAGATCTAAGGCCTGTTGAATGCCGAGCAAGTTTTAAAATACGGAATATTCTCATCAATCTCAGGACTTGGGCTACTCTACCCAAATTGGCTAATGTAGGACTACTTTCCACCACCAGATTAACTATTAAAGTGATATAGAATGGAAGGATGGACATGAGGTCAATCAGATTGAGTGCATGCTTAAAAAACTGAAGGAAATCTGGGGCAACTGCAAACCTGGCCACCAGCTCAAAAGTAAACCATGCAATACCAAAATGTTCCACAATTTCAAATCTAGGGTCTTCCTCTGAATTCCCATAGCTGTTAATAATCTGGAAGTCTGAAAGGCTGTTGAGGCACATGGTTACTATTGATCCAAGAACAACCATAATAGAAAGAATGCTGAAGATTCGGCTCAAGACAGAATAGCCAGGATTGTCTAAAGCTAACCATAGCTGCCGCCTCACTTTCCCAAACGGTTGCTGGTCAAATTTAGCAGCATCATTGTAGAAGGCCAAGATCTCATCAAATGAAGAAGAGGTGCTTTCTTGATCACTGTGATCTTCCCATTTTTCTTGATCTGGTTCCATTTTTCTTCCATGGTAGCTATAACTGCAGCAAGAATCAATAAAGAATTCATTGATTCCCCAATATTCAATTTCTTGGCTGAAGGAGAAGACACAGAGCTCACCCATCACATGTAACTTTCCAGTGTCATAAAAATGGAGCACATAAGGGAAAAGTTCAGGATTTCTATCAAAGTAGAACTCATTCTTAGTGTCATCATAGTCATCACAAAGTTCTAAAATTGACTCCTTTGAATTGCAGCTCAGCAGCTTGCCCAGTCTTGTTTCGGGAAATCTCAATAGTGTGTTGTATCTCATTTTTTTTTTAAAGCCTCCAACATTGAGACTGATCTCATTGTCTTCAAAATAAGTATCAGACAAACCCTTTAGATTCAACCCGGTCATTGTGAGTATTTCCAAGATCTAAATGGAGAGAGTATACCTATGGAATAATAAAAACAAGGCAATCCATGTTAGCCAATAGAACGGAAGGAGAAATCTCCACTACTCCCTTTTATGATACACTTGGATCAAATACAGTCATATATACCACCACCCACCTTTTGAATTTCCCACACCATCAGCTTCTTTCTATGAGGTGTAGCTTTTCTTTTTTAAACAACTTAACTAGAGATAAGATGGAAATTAATGCTCAACCATGAATCAATATGTTATATTTGATTGCCCCCTTTCCTTTTCCTCTTCTCCCCTTTGGCAATACAATAACACATGCAGCTTTTGGTTGTCATTGCCCCTTCTCAATCATTTGGATGCTACTGAAAATAGGACATGGATTTCAATTAGTTAGATGGGGAGACTAGGGCAGATCTGAGGCACCAGGTGCAACCTTTCCTTAAACTCTCTCGTGCTGGTGGGTGGAGCAAAGGTGAATCCCTGTGCACTTTTCCTTTCACCTTTTATAGCTATAGAGTGAGTATGTCTGCACCATCACACACACACACACACACACACACACAAACTAGGAAAGACAGTGATTTCTGACAGATGAAATTGGTAGAGTAGCCCTACCAGCCAGCACTCCTCCCCCTTCCTCACCGCCCCCAATACTCCAGACCCATTTTTCACTGTGAAACTTCCCCCAGCCGCCCGGCTAGCGTTGCTGGGCGGGGTCCTTCTTCTAGGGGCGAGTTGCCTTGGCTCCCAGGCTCAACACATTAACCTTTGTACGATGGACCGCGTTGCCTAGAAAAGATAAGTCGGCAGAGACTTACATCCTGGACTTAGACGCCCGAGAAGAGAACCACCACCCAGGGCGAAACCGTCGCGCCGTGGTGCTGAATGGACAGCGCCGTTCCAGCCGCGCCTCCCGTCTCAGCTCCAAGCGGCGGCGGCGGCGGCGGCTGCTGCAGCAGTCATGGCGACCACCGACAGCCCCCCGCGTTGGCTCCAGCCAAGCCCTGCCCGAGGATTGGACGCGCCTCTTCCCCCCCCCCCCCTCCCCGATCCCCAGGTGGGCGCCGCCTTTTTTTTTTTTTTTTCTTTTCTTTTTTTTCTTTTCTCCGGCGGTTTAGATGCTGCAGCGGAGCGAGGCACCTGAAAGACGCTGGAGGCGAAGAAGGAAGGTGCCCGCGATGGGATCGGAGGGGGCCGGAGGCTGTCTAGGGAATCCCCCACCATCGTACGGTCTGTTTCCTGCCACCACGCTGGTTCCAGTGCAGGCTGAAGTGAGGAGATAGGATGATCATCATTCCTTTCCAGCAGAGTTAGTGCCTATTTATATCGACTGGTTTGCGTACATCTTTTCTTGAAAGATCGAAAGACATAACCCATTCCTTTATTTGCCCCCCACCCCCCAATCCAAAGGAGGGGACTTCAGACAGTCTTCTCCAAAGTGGTCTTCTCCACGTATGTTTTCAAGATGCCGAACGATGAACGAATGGTGGGAATTGTTCAACCCAACTAATGGGCAACAGCTTGGAAGAGACAGGTTAAAGATACATGGTGTAAATGCTCTGTTATTGGATTGAACATAGATAGAAAATGGGTCAGATATGATCCAGGGTCTTCAGAAATTAATTGAAGAAATAAAATTTCATCCAAGTATTCTTCCCAATATGTAGCTAGCTGGGCAACCTTATTAACCTTATTAACACAGTCACCTATCATGGTCTACTCAGCAAATCCTATAGTCTGGTTTTCATGACACACTGAACCATAAACTAACCACACGGATTGATTCTGCATGACACACCAAACTAAAATGTGATTGCGCCTGTTGTATGAACCCAACCAATTCTGGGGCAAGGTGCATATGAAAGCTTATCCAGGGGGATATCTTTTATCTTTTCTTGGACCATTTATCTGTCTTTTCTTCATAGAAAAACATCATAAAAGGGAATCTTCCTTTTCCCATTTCCACCTAGGCCTTCTCTAGGATCCAGATGCTCCTTTGATTCACAGAATGACACCTATGTTAGTTTTCTGCCTTCAGCACCCTTGTCCTTGAAATCCTGCTGATGGTGGTCCTCTAAGTCCTCCATGCTTTTGCTCCAGCTATTTACAAATCCTAAACCTTGGTTCCTTGCTGAGTGTTTCTGTTTTAACATAAGGAGTTCCAGAAAATCTCTATTGACCTCAGCCTTGAAAAATTCTGGTCAGTCAAACTGTAAAACTGCAGCTATTTCAGAGCAGAGTTGTTGTTGTTGCTGTTGGTGTCTCTTTCTCTTTAAAGGTGGCGCGCGCACACACACACACACACACAATTAGCACACCAAACATAATTAGCCTCCTTCCGATTATCCCTGATGCATTTATTAAGGAGGTCCTCTATTTACAGCACATACAAGATTTCTTTTTGCTGCCTGAAAGAGAGAGATAGATGTCATCTGTATTAGCAATTGAACCTTACTTTGGTGTCAGCTACAGATTCTACCATTCCTGGGGCACCAGGAATCTTGGATAGACTGTATAATATTCTAAGATTTTCAGAGTCTTTCCCAAGTTAAATCAGGTTGGAGTAATGTATAAAATAGATAATTTTGGCATGGGAAATAAACAATGAACAGCAGGCTCAACATCTCCTGATCTCCAGGGTTTTCTTAAGGTTGGAATACATAACCTATTGTCCAGAGTTGCATGTGCTCTGAAAATCCTAGGTGTGACACACACACATACCCCAAGTCTATTTAAAGGTTGCTGCCAAATTGAAGGTTGTATTGAGGGGGATATTTATTAAGCACATGGGAAAAAAATTAGTGTTTATTCTGGCTGCACCATCATGGTTTTGTAAGTTGAGAAGAAAGACAAAAACCTGTAGGAGATATCCAAAATACAGATACAGTCATTCTAGACTACAACAAATATACTAAGCCAGGAATGGCCCACAGTTCTTATCCTTGAATCTTCAGGTTTTGATCTGAACTAGATGTATTCTCCATTTTGGGGGGGGCACATATATCCAGGTAGAGAAATCAAAAGCAGGCATAGGAGTTTTCTCCATTTTCTAAGTGATGGGTGGATCATGCAGGGATACCTGGAAGCAATCTGTTGAGAAGAATCAGGTTGGCTCAGAAGTCAGAAGTTTCTAATACCCAACTCTAGCATGGTAAAACTATTGATACAGAGAATTTACTCATACTTTCAGCTGTGAAGCTCTTAACTCTAAAAAAAAATCCTAAATTTGAATTTAGCTTGTCTTGGGATTTCGTCTTTCATTTGCACCCTTAAACCCTTTAGGAGCTTTCCCATGTTCTGAGAGTAGAGATAATCCAGATAATGAACATTAACTGTGAAGTGAATGTATCTACCTCCTTTCATCAAATTATTTTAACATGCCCACTTTCCCTCCCCAACTGTTCACCCTTGTTGTAAAGTGGATATATTTTCATTTGGTAGAACAACTTTGGGATTAGCTAGATATATTTCATTTCTCCCCTTTCTCTGAAGTTCTGCAATTGCCTCTTCTCCAAAAACAAAAAATATCCCCCCCCCCCATGGTCTCACCATGTATGAATGAATATCACAGATGGGGGACTGAAACAAGGAAACAGTGGTGCTCTACAAATCAACTACCTGGCCAATAATCCAATTTCCATTGTGGAGACATTTGTACACACCACTCCTATTACTGATACATCTACTAGTGATACAAGTATGTCACACTCCGAATATTTTTTAAACAACATGCCTTAGGCTCCACATAGACAACCCATATCACACTCTAGACATACAATACAAGAACTGGACATGGCTAGTCTAGTGAAGAGAAGGATCAGGGGAGACATGATAGCAGTCTTCCAATATTTGAGGAGCTGCCACAGAGAGGAGGGAATCAAGCTATTTTCCAAAGCACCTGAAGGCCAAACAAGGAATAATGGATGGAAACTGAACATGGAGAGATTCAACCTAGAAATAAGGAGAAACTTTTTTGACAGTGAGAACAACCATCTAATAGAACAGCTTGTCCTTAGAAATTGTGGGAGCATCATCACTTGAGACCTTCAAGAAGAGGTTGGATTGCCATTTGTCAGAAATGGTATAGGGTCTCCTGCTTGGGCTGGACTAGATGAGGTCCCTTCCAATTCTGATTATTTGTTAACTGCTTACCCAATAGAAAAACTAATTTTTCAACAATGCCCTCATACTGATAGAATGGAGTCCACAAGGGCATTTGCCTATTTTACTGCAGTTTTGGTATCTTGGTTCATTTTCTCAGGATTTTGCATTTAAGTTCATCTAGCTTGAGTCATTAGTCTTCATGCTGTGATTTTACAAGTTTCAAGTATCTCTGAGTGTATTTTATTTCATATTTCATTTTTTGAATATGTTTTAGTGGACTTTGACATTTTGTTTCACACTTTAGGGATTTTTTTTTCAAAAAGGTGAGCTGAACAAGCAAAATTGTCAGCTGGGAGAACATGTGAATCTATCCTGCCATCTCCAGGCAGCCTGGTATCAACCTGATGATCAGCATAAAATGGGTGCATTTTCTTCTCTTTTGCAAATTATCGAGACACACCATGACCTTTCTCTATATATCTCCTCCTGCATGATTCATCACTCTTTGTGTTTTCCAGAAGCTGGAATGACATTGATGCAGCTAAGGGCAAAGCTAACATACTGAAGTTCACAGTTGTAATAATTTTATTGGGAATTAATCTGCTTTGTGTCCTCTTTGCAAAGACAGGTAACACTGTGATTTATTGTGGTAATCTCTCAATTAGAAAATATTGCTAAACTCTAAACTGTCACATTTACTTGAGATCCACTAAAGTAGGAGAAGTTTAAGAACATACAGTATATCATTCTCTAAAGCTTGGTGTCTTTCCACAGCCGTTCCAAAATGAGCCATCCAATTGTCCCAAAGGTGCTTTTTCAAAAGGCAACTGGACTTCCTTAGTTTTTTTCTTGAAGATGTTTCACTTCTCATCCAAATAGCATCCTCAGTTCTGACTGAATGCTGGGGAATGGAAGGATTTATATTCCTTGGAATCATTTGGTGTTTAGCACTTTGAAGGTTACCACCTATAGACAGAATCTTGCCAGAATAAGCACTTTATTCTCTGCAGCTACCATATATTCTGTGAGTTATTGGAGTGGGGCTCCCTTCACTCTTTCTCTCACACAAAATATGTGGGCTGTGTTGTCTCTTAATCTGCTGAAATGAACCTCTCCTTCTTGGGAATTCATACTACTACATTTCATTACATTGTTGCACATTTTAAAAATGTGATGTTTCAATTACATAGTTGTGGCACTACCTTAGTTTTTTTTAATCTCCTCATGGTTTTTTTTTTAACATTTGAAGATATTTTTTGCAAGTGTCTCACTATGCTTACTGTCGCATCAAGACATTCTAAAACATGTTATATTTAATTATTCCAAGTATGTATTCTTTATTTTACAATATTTATAACATACTCAAACCTAGCAGATTCTGAGTAGGCTACAACAAGGTCAGACGAAACAACAAAACAGAACACAAATAATTAAAATAAACCATTTCAAACCGAAACATTACAATGCAGCATATGCACCTGTGAAATTAAATTAATATTTTAAGCACTGAATGCCTGCTGGAAAAAGAACAGAACTGCTTCTGTTTACAAAATGCCATCAGAATCGCGATACCTAAAAATACATTTCTGGGGGAAATGTATTCCATATAATGGGAAGTGGTTGGTGTCCAATGTACAGGGGGAACCTAGTTTGTGAATGATGTTACCTAGTTTGGGTAATGAAATGTCTGCAAGGAAAAAAAAGCAAGCCCAGAGAGCATCAAGTGCCCCTCATTTCAACCCTGACCCACAAATATTTTTCCTTATTAGAACCTGTTACAGTCCCTCTTTTGAGGCCAGATTGGACAGAGAAAAAAAATTCTGGAATGCCATCAACTGATGTACTTCTGTGCTGTGCTGAAAAGTGCTTTAAAGATAACGAACAGCACTTTGCATTGTACCTGGAAGCCTTCTAACAATCAGTATAGCAGTTTTTTATAGCCTGTCAGTGCTGTTTCATCAAAAGGCCAGACTTTATACTTTATACTATCCATAACTCTGGATCACTTCCAAGAGCAGGTCTGCACAATTTTACGTTGTCCAACTATGTGGTAATCAAGATGCAAATTATCCTCAGGGCCAGAGGTGGTATTCAGCAGGTTCTGACCAGTTCTGGAGAACCGGTAGTGGAAATTTTGAGTAGTTCAGAGAACCGGAGAATCCCACCTCTGACTGGCCCCACCCCCATCTATTCTCTGCCTCCTGAGTCCCAGCTGATTGGCTGGGTCTTCTTTTGTTGCCCTGCACAGGAGAATGGAGCTGGAAAGTAGGAGTTAGTGGGATGGGGAGGGAATGGGATTTTGCAATAACCTTCCCCTGCCACACCCACCAAGCCATAGCCCCCAAGCCAAGCCCCATCAAGCCATGCCACGCCACGCCATGCCACGCCACCCAACACCCACCAAGCCATGCCCACAGAACCAGTAGTAAAAAAATTTAAATCCCACCACTGCTGAAGACCTATTTGTCAATGTAAGTTTGGAAATAGCACATGTTGGAAAAGTTGGAAGATCCCCTGAGCCATGGATTCTACCTGCTTAAGCAGACATTGAGAGTAAAAGATCTTCCAGATCAAATTATTAAGCTTTGGGAAGAAGACAAGGCAGGCCAGAGTCTGCACTTGAGCTAATGTTATTAGGTTGCGAAGATGTGTACTGACAGTTAGCAACTCCATCCTGGTAGGATTTTGCCCTAGCCAGATCATCATAGCCTCCAAGAACTACGTCAGGAATTCTTCAGCATGTTTGGTACAGCCCAGGGCAACATAAAGTGAGGATAGCACTCACCTTTTTGACTTTTTGAAACTAGCAAAATTCTGGCTTTGTTCAGAGCAGGGGTCGCCAACCTTTTGGACCTCAGGGACCACCAATCTCATAATTTTTGATCCCAGGGACCACTAATCAGATCTGTGGCCTTGGCCTAATTTGTGGGTGTGGCTTGGTGGTCATGTGACTGGCTGGGCATGGCTTGTATGTAAATATTATAAAAATTTATATAAATATTGAATTTTTTATAAAAAAAGAACAACTTTTACCCAAAATCAGGCAAAGCAAGCAGGCAGATTCAGTTGTTTACAGAATCACAGATTCATTCAGAGATCTATCTATCTGCCATTGGCTAGCTCAGTCTGTCACATAAAATTTGCTTGCAAGCAAACTCATAAAATTTACTAGCAAGCAAACTCACAAAATTAACTCAGAACACACCATGTATGTAAATATTGAATTTTTTATAAAAAAGAGCAATTTTTACCCCAAATCAGGCAAAGCAGGAAGATTGAGTTGCTCACAGAATCATTAAGTGATCTATCTATCTGCCATCGGGTAGCTCAGTGTCTCAAATTTGCTTGCCGTGAGTCTGTACTGAATTTGCTTGCAAGCAAATTGGCAGAGCCGAAGATCTAAACTTTCTAAAGACTAGCTAGAAAGCAAGAAATACAACCATTTCCTGCTTCCTAGCTAAGCTAAATCTCCCGGCAGAGCAGAACAGATGATGATCGGAAAAAGGGAAAATAGCAATTTTAGTAGGCAAGTTTGCCCAGTAAGGAGTGAGTGGGCGGGGAGCATTCCTGCGGGCCATGTGGGCAGCGCAGCGTTGTATTTCTGCGCAGCCTGGATTAATTCTTTGGAGGGAGGGGTGCTCTGGAGGTGAGATTTCTCTTAAGGCCCATCAGTGGGCCATGGCCCACCAGTTGGCAACCGCTGGTTTAGAGGGCCTTCAGAGATTAATCATTAATCAGCACCTCTATTAATATAATATGACTCCATATAACTTAATATTGTTTATTATTTTGTCTGTTAACAGCATAGAATCCCTCTGGATTGAAGCAGGGCTAGATCTCATAAATAAATACTAACAGCATATTGATGCTACTTCATCCTGCACCACTGAATTATTTCTCCCAATCATTTCATGCAGATATCAAATAACAGTGGTGGTAGCATCTAGCCCCGAAAAACCCCAACTGAAGGTCCCAAGGATTGAAGCATTGGCCTCTCCATCACCACCAACAGAAACTTCTTGCCAAAGTAAGGGTGGAACCACAACAAAACACTGCCTCAAACTTTCAACCTCTGCATATAGTTCAGAAAAATACCAGGGTCAATAGTATCAAATCCTACTGTGGAGTCTAATAGGACCAAGAGTGGTGTTCTAAATTCTGATAAATGTTATTGACCAGAACAACTAATGCCATTTCTGACCCCTTCTACTAGAGGACAATTTAAATAGTCTCTCCCCCCCCCAATTTAATATTAAAGGGAAAATTATCTTGTGAAATAGATTATTAGAGGAAAGTCCCTAATCCAAAAGCATGCTAAATATTTCACAATTAAATGGAGATTTGAGCTTTTTCGACTAGTTGTTGCCTCTCTAGTCTCTCTAGTAACCCACAAGAAAACTAGAGTGTCTTAAGCAAAGCCCAATCCAAGTGCCCTGGTATGCTAATCTCATCCCCTACAGTACCCTTCTGAATAAATTAAAACATCTAGGAACACCCCTGTCTCACTTGTTCTCCTTCCAGAGAATGGGAATGAATCATGTTGAATACATGTTCTGAAGACAACCACATCCAGTTGCTGGATAAGCATTTGCTTTTTAATTCTGAGTACCTTGCTGTCCACCAAATGTCAGAATTAGGCTGTTCCTTATATGGACCCATTTAGAAATTTCAGTATTTGAATGTTTGTACCTGACAATTTCTAGTCTGTCAATATGCATTCACTGGAACAAGGCTCAATTAAGGTCAACTAATACTCTAAGCATGAGTGATTTCCTAAGCACAATCTAACAATGGTGGCCCTTCATTGCTTAACAAGACTCAATAATTCTTGAAAATGAAAGTCCCACCTCTTTAGTACTTATGTTCACAAAGAGCGACTGATTTGTTTACAATCTGGAGGCTGCAGGAATCTCAACCAAAGTCTTTGAGAAATGTATGGAAGCCTTCTTGTCCATAGGCTCATCTCAGGCTTGTGGACTATAAATAATAGAATCAGGCTAACTTTGACTTTTTTAATGCACTGTCACAAGACCAGTTTTGTAATGGTAGGTGGACCTTGGGACAAGGTAACCAATATGTAAAAAAATTCTTAGCCTACAGAAGAAGGGCATGGGAAATATTTTAGAAGAAAGCTTTCCTAGTTTTCCAGAAAGTAAAAAGAAACAAGAGAAATACTTTCAGGCTTGGAGTATTCTGTTGATGTATGTAAAGATTCTGTTGGTCTATGTAAAGATAGAGCTACTACTTGGTGGTCTCAGGCATGAAAAATGAAGATTCAATTTAACTGATTTATCATCAAAAGCCTATGAACAGGAATCTTCTCAACTATTGGTCAGCACCTGATTAGAGCTACATAAGGTTCAATGGCAATCATGAGGGGATGGTTTTAGTTCTTTGTTGCTACCTAATGATTGTAAACCAGTCCCTTTTTTACCCCTTCTCTCTGGT
Organism: Laticauda colubrina; assembly: GCA_015471245.1. Taxonomy (NCBI): domain Eukaryota; kingdom Metazoa; phylum Chordata; class Lepidosauria; order Squamata; family Elapidae; genus Laticauda; species Laticauda colubrina. The sequence goes on from BLBF01000002.1 coordinate 28,356,993, forward strand.
CTGCCAATCCTTCTAGAGGTGGTACTTCTTATCTGAATTACCTTGAAGAGCTAATAAATACAATAAGTGGAGCACAAGGTACAATAAAGTTGTTCCAGCAAAGAAGACTGACCACTATATCCAAGAAGTTTATGATCACAGAAAGCTTTTCAAACAAATCTAATTTATTGTTATTTTTTGGGTAATCAGATGTATTCCATATCAGAGGTGGTATTCAGCAGGTGGTATTCAGTGGTATTCAGAGGTGGCATTCAGTTCTGACCAGTTCTGGAGAACCAGTAGCAGAAATTTTGAGTAGTTAGGAGAACCTGAAAATGTCACCTCTGACTGGCCCCGCCCCCATCTATTTTCTGCCTCCTGAGTCCCAGCTGTCTTCTTTTGTTGCCTTGCGCAGGAGAACGGAGCTGGAAAGCAGGTTAGTGGGGTGGAAGGGAATGGGATTTTGCCATGCCCACCAAGCCATACCCAAGCTCACAGAACCGGTAGTAAAATTTTTTGAATCCCACCACTGCTCCATATGTACCATCATATCATGTTTCAGCTTCTATGATCCAGAGGCCATGATGCTGGGAATCATGAAGGTCAGAATTCAATATATCAGCAATGTCAAAGTTATTATCACTGCTTAATAGTCCTTGTAAAAAAAAACCTGCAGTTAAGATGGACAATAAAATGTTGAGAAGTGCAACTTGTTCTCTCTAGCTGTGACAAAAATACCTATGCTAATTTACACCTTTCACTCCAGGCAAAATAACTGAGCTGACTCCTCATTTTCTCTTCATATTTGTAAAATGAGCATCAGTCTCCAAATTCAAAAGGGTGTTAAGTAACAGAAAGACCTCTTCCTTTCTTTTTTTTAACCTAGAAATGTCTTAATTGCATGTTGCGAATGTGACAGGTTTATTTTCAAGTTTCAGTCTATTTCAGTCCAAAGTGAAATAATTTGAATTAATGATGGAAAAAGCGGGAAGTGTGATAGAGGATATTGTTATAGCCTAATTAATCCACAGAGGTTGGAGTCAGCTCAAAAAGGCATTTGACCCCAAAGGGAAGGGCAGCTTCCTGTTGTATAGTTGCTGGCTCAGGCTTCCAGGGAGCAACCCATCTTTTAAATGTTTATTGCCTTGGAGTCAGCTAGATGATTTATGGAGCAGGTAGTTAGATACTCTGTATTGAGTGGACACATATAAAAAAGGGTGTGTATATGTTGAGTGAGTATGTATATTGTTCATACTAGGGATAGACAGCCCCAGGCCGAGGGCTGCATCTCTTGGATGTGATTTCCAACACTTTTCCCCAAATGGCCCTAACTCTATATTTTTCAATGATAGAAGGAAGAAATTGTCAAGCACAATATTCAATTATTTCACAATTATTCAAATATACTTGAAAATAAATTAAATCAAATTTCTGTTTAGTTCTTGTTCTATTTTGTCCAGGCTGCATTTACTGATGAACTTGAACATAGATATTGGGTACAACACTCAGAGATCGACTACTGACCTGAAAAAGTTGCACATCCTTGGCAAGATTGATTGACTTGAGATTTCTGACTGTTCAACAGGAGGTGTGCTAAATGTTTTAATATTGGGGATGTTTAAAAATAGGAAATTACTTTGATTAGGAGTTGGAAAAGAAGAGACACCTTTCAGCTAGAAAGCTTTGTGATCCTGAACAACCGATCTCATTATTCCAGGTCTTGCATGTACAAAAACCTTAAGCTGTGCCACCTGGACAGCTGAAAAGTGTTATGCACAGGTGGGAAACATTTGAAAAACCACTTTTTTCCTGCTTTTTCAACCTCAGTTGTACCACCCAAAGCAGCTGAGGTTGAAAAAGCAGGAAATAAAGGACAGATAAGAGCCTGGGCAGGTGGGTGGGCCAAACAGCAGCAAACACAGAACTGGTTCGGTGTCTGCTGCTCTTCAGAACTACCAGTTCTATAGAGCCAGGCAGAACCGGTAGCATCCCACCCCTGACTGTGTGCCTTTGGGTGCATGTATTTTTTTTAAGAAAGGCAAGAAATCTGAGCAGCTGCTATGAAGGGGTAGCAATGGTGGAATAGTGATATTCAATCTACAATATGATGGTGTCCATTCATGATTTGGTAGCAACAAGCGTTCAAACCTGGCATGTATTACAGAGACCTGATTGGGTGAAGGTGGCAATGTCATTCTTTCTGAAATCTGCTCTGATGAGTTTTAGGTCCTGCATCAACCTTGAGAACAGGGTATGGAAGTGGTATTGATTTATCAGTATACCTTTTCTGTGATCAGGCTTTTTCTTCCTATAAAGGAAAATATCTGTAGCTCAGAGTTGAAATGGGACTAGCACTGATGATGTTACCTAGTTTGGGTAATGAAATAGCTGCAAGAAAATAACCAAGCTCTGAGAGCACTAAGGGTTTTTCTTCCTTCAGTGGTTGGGTGTGAGTTATTTTGTCAGCTTTGGAAGCCATATTAGCACCAGACGCTTCCACACTGCCACATTCTTGAGCCTGGGCAAATGGGAGGGGGGAATTTCTTGGAGTGTATGTGGTTAGACATAATAGCATTCTTCTTCTAAATAAAGGTCATGTTATTCCTGCACCTGGTGGAGGAGTGGTTGAAGGGATGTCTCAAGTTGGGGCGGATGGTGATTGGGGTGAATGATGTGATATTGGGTGCAGGGGGTGGATTTGTAATTTTTTACTTATTGGAAGGAAACCCAGAACTTTCAGATTTGGGATTTCCCAGATGTGCTAGTTTACTACCCAAATAAAAAAGAACTATTGAGAGGATGTCTGCCTCAGAGTTATTTGTTGGAGTGGAGGTTTTCTGGAATGCTGACAGATTTTGTATTATACAGATAACATAAAGATATAAAATAGAGATACAGTAGGGATCCTGCAGTTCCATTGGCTGCCTTGTTACCTAGCAGGGTCTCTCCTTGGACTTATGGATCTGGTTGTGGACTGATAATAGAGACTCCCCACCTTCTTGTGTAGGGAGACATCAACCATGATATTGTAGATGCCAGATTCAGGATTTCATGGCCTTTGTGGCAACCATGGCTTGTACCAAGTGATCTCAGATCAGACACACTTATGAGGACACATTTTGGATTATGTCTTTTGCTGAGGGAAATTACTACATAATCTGAGTTTGGGAGTCCATTATCACCTAGCCATCTTGATCATGTGCTATTTGGTTGCCATCCTTATGGTCTGCCCTAAGTGCCTTATGAATCTGGACGTTTGGGAAGTGCTTGAGAGTTCCCTGACAACCTAGACCTATCAAGGGCCTGATTTGTGGGTTGGCATTGTGAGGCAACTCAGATCCTTCAAGAAATTATATCTGAGTGGCCTCTCTCTGTAGGCCCACATCAAATAGCTGATAGGCTTATTGAGCACCTGTGGGAAAAGATGTGAAAAAACGAAATCAATTTAAAAAACAAAGTCATGATCAACAGTAAAATTCATTCATCAGATCAATACAGCTATTGTAAAAGCTTTCCCCCATTGATAGACTGCATGTATAGTGCCAGAGCCATGTTTTCAGGGCCTTCATAAAGGTTGAGAGGGTTGGAGTTCAGGGGATAATGTTCCAGAACAGGGCTCTCCAACCTTGGAAACTTTAAGACTTGTGGACTTCAACTCCCAGAATTTTTGCTGGCTGAGGAATTCTGGGCATTGAAGTCCACAAGTCTAAAGTTGCTAAGGTTGGAGAGCCCTGTTCCAGAAGACAAGTACCACAGCAACGGTTGTAAGAGCAAGGAATGGTCACAAGTCACTTTTTTCAATGCTCTTGTAACTTTGCATGATTACTAAAAAAAAAAAAATGGTTGTAAGTCAAGAACTCCCTGCATCCCAAATTCTGTATGGTTTGTATGCTTTAACCAGTGATGTGTCCAACTCAGATGGAAACCACAAGGTTGGTGAAGGCAACAAGGTACGCTTTGCAATAAATGCCTCTTTAAAGCCCATGTCACACTGAACCAACGGATGCAAAGAGGATGTAAAACGGACAAAAAAATCCATTGGTTAACGCGATGTATCCGTTCTGTACTCACTGCCTCTGTTTTGCTTTCTCTCTATCCGTCCAGCATCCGTTTATGGACGTTTCATCCGCTCCAAAAGTTTTGGGCTGCCTAAAACTTTTGCGCGGAAAATGTATCCAGTTCGTCCGTTCTGCATCCGCTATGCATCCGTTACGCATCTGCTATGCATCCGTTACGCATCCGCTATATCCGCTTGGCATCCGCTGCGCATATGCGCAACTCGTATCCACTCGGATGCAGGGAGGAAGCGGAACGAACGCAGAACAGATGCAGAACGGATGCAGCACGGAAACAAAGCATTTAAAACGGAAAAAACATTTGCACAGGGGACCTATCTCGGATATTAAGGATGCCTAGAGGATGCCTAGAGGATGCCTAGAAGATGCCTAGCGGAAGACCTATACTGCCTATAAAAAGGGGGAGCAACTCGCCTGCATCGCACTTTCAGAACAGCAGCCCAGCGGTGCAGACCTCTGCAGCCTTCATCTGGCTCTTCCTCTTCCACAGCATCCAGTCATGTCCACCGTGGATTGTAACAAAGTCCTTTCGGCAGCCACCATCGTTCTGCAACAGTGCGAAGCCATCTGCAGGCTCTGTGAACACTACTGTGAGAAGAAAAGGAGCCACCCAAAAAGAGTCTGGGTCCGAAGATGGTTCGCCAGTAGAGCGGAGGACGGACTGTACAACAAGCTGATGGTGGAGCTCAGGAGCGAAGACACTCAGGCGTTCCAGAACTTCATGAGGATGCCGCCAGCCATGTTTGACGAAGTTGTGCAGTGCCTGACACCCAGGTTGACCAAGGCAAACACCAGCTTCCGGCCCAGCCTGGAACCTGGGCTCAAGGTGGCACTCACTCTGCGCCACTTGGCCTCAGGGACCTCCTCCAGGAGCATGCAGAACGGCTGGAGGGTGCCATCCAACACCATCAGCATTGTGGTCAGAGAAGTGGTGCAGGCCATCATCAAAGAATACAAGGAGGAGCTCCTCCAGTACCCCTCCATTGAAGAAGGATGGAAGAAAGTTGCAGAGCAGTGGTATCAGGAGTGGAACTTACCACACACCGTTGGAGCCATAGATGGGAAGCACGTGGCCTGGAAAGCACCAGCCAAGTCGGGGTCCACTTATTTTAACTACAAGGGCTTCTTCAGCATCATCCTCTTTGCCATGGTCGATGCTGACTACAAGTTCATGTACATCGATGCTTCAGGCAACGGGTCAGCTTCAGATGCCCAGGTATACAACGCCAGTGACCTCAAGGAGGGGCTGGAAGGCAACCTCATCATGGGCTTCCCAGATCCAGACCCCCTGCTCAACGACACGCAAGATGTGCCCTACTTCATCGTGGGGGATGACGCCTTCTCCCTCAGAACCTACCTCATGAAGTCCTACACTTCCAGACTCCTCACCCGTGAAGAGAGGATCTTCAACTACAGGCTGTCCAGGGCAAGGCGGGTGGTGGAGAACGCCTTTGGCATCCTGGCCAACAGGTTGCAGGTACTTCTCACCACCATGCAGCATGGCCCAGAGACCGTGAGGAGGATCATGGAAGCTTGCTGCATCCTGCACAATCTCATGCGCACCCACTACCCAGTCTTGCAGAACAGGCTCGTGGACCTCCAACAAACCAATGGGGTCATGGAGCCTGGGGAATGGAGGCAAGGGCAAAACCTGATTGACACTGAGGATGTGCAAGGCCCCAACAGAGCCTCAAATGAAGCAAAGAAGCAGCGCAACCTCCTGAGACAATGGTGCAACTCCCCAGCTGGAGCAGTGGAGTGGCAAGACAGGATGATAGATGATTAATGGATGCTTCCTTCAGCCTGTCTCATCACACAGATGAGATTGGGCCATGTAAGTTTGGTTGGCCTACAATGAACAGGATGTTTAATAAAGAGTTGTGTTTATATTGACATGTGTGGATAATTATTACAATATTATTGATAATAAAGGGCCCTAGGTGTGGCACCTGGGAGGGTGGACCATACAGTCCCACTATGCTTGCACTGGAGGTTTATCTATCCCACAGCTATTACCCATCCCACAGGTATCCCTGCCCATCCCACAGGTATCCTTGCCCATCCCACAGCTATCTTAACCCATTCCACAAGCCTGCAAAGGCTTAAACCATTTCTAAAAGTTTCCAGCAAGACTTTATTAAAAAAAAGAAATGAAGCAAGTGTGTGAATCATAAATAGACTTTATTAACAACAAGCTATAAGACAAAAATGAGTCTCTGGCACTCCTCTTGGTCACTCAGTCCCAGGGGTGAAGGGTGCAGGTGCTGTGGAGGTGGCTGGTGCTGGAGTGCTTGTCATCAGCTCCTCCAGAAGCAGAAGCAGCAGAAGCGCCAGCCCCAGAAGAGCGAGCCCGTGCTGCAGAAGCCCCAGCAGAACCAGAGTGAGGGCCAGGGGGTGGGATGGTAGCCCTGTCCCTCTTGCCAGGGCTGGCAGCAGATGGCTGAGGCTTGCTGTGCTTCCGCATGGTTGTGGGGTTGCTGGCTGGCAGGAACCAAGGCTGGCAGAAAGGCTGGCAGGGAGGCTGGCAGGCAGGCTTGCAGGCAGGCTGGCAGGCAGGCATGCACCAAGGCTGGCAGGCAGACATGAACCAAGGCTGGCAGGAAGGCTGGCAGGCAGACATGAACCAAGGCTGGCAGGAAGGCAGGCAGCAAGGCTGGCAGGCAGACCGGTTGGCAGCAAGGCTGGCAGGGAGGCTGGCAGCAAGGCTGGCAGGGAGGCTGGCAGCAAGGCTGGCAGGGAGGCTGGCAGCAAGGCTGGCAGGGAGGCTGGCAGCAAGGCTGGCAGGCAGACATGCAGGCAGGGCAGGCAAGGCAGTCGATGTGTCCGGCAGCAGGTCTTTCCTCTGAATGGCGTCCTGCTTCCGAGCTGCTTCTGTTATATCCGCGGGGCTGACGCAATGCATCCTCCCCGCATGCGCAGTGAACTCCCCGCCACAGCTTCCGCTGTGCATCCGCTAGGCTTCCGCTCTGCATCCGCTTCATCCGCTGTGCATCCGCTCTGCTTCCGCTCTTTCCGTTCCGCGGCCGCTTCGCTGAGGCCCCCCGGAAGCCCTGCGGATGTGCCACCCATTCCCATCCGCTCCCATCCGCTGGGCTTCCGTTCCGCATCCGCTTTCCATCCGCCCTGCGTCCTCCCCACGTCCGTGTTATCCGCTCCGGTTATGCAAATTTTTGCCCCTTTTGAGAGCGGATAACAATGGATGGAACATTTTGCTCGTCCGCTGTGTCCTTTTTGCATCCGTTGGCCAGTGTGACATGGGCTTAAGCTTCAGTGCCATTCTGTTGATTCCCACACACCCTTAAGGTAACAAATCATTTTTTTTTGTTGCTGCATCTTCCTTCTGCTCTCTTTGGGAAACAGGGAAAGTGTCAGGCTAATACAAGCATGCTGTTGCTATAGAAATGCAAACTTAGCAGGAAGACAATAAGGACAATTCCAGACACAGATTTTATACTGCAGCCTTTCCACAAAGCCATTGTGCCTTAAACCTTCATGTGTTTTCCTTAATACACAGCATCCCACTGAGGCATGGTGCAAGCATCCAATTACCATATTATCGAAAGCCATAAATTTGAAACATGTTCATTCTTCAAACCACACGGTTGTCTTCATTTCCTCAGCTTGTTTGATCTCAGAATGTATTCATCCTGCTCGGTTTTACCACATCTCGCAACAGGAGGTCTACCAATAATTAATTTTTTTGAAGACACACAAACCTTCTTTGGACCCTTTGGCAGAGCTTCTGCCTGAATATGTTTTCAAAACATCAAAAGATGCTTGTTTGAATATGGCCAGGGCATCTACAATAATTCTTTTTAAAAAACACCTTTCATTGTTAATTAGATCTTTCCTTTAAACCTCTCGATTATGCTGTGTTTTGAGGTCAAGGAACTACCTAAGATACTGACTGGATTCATAACATCCATTAAGACCTTTTCCATACTATTGTGGCAATATGATGGCCATCCATCCTGGGATCTTGTTCTGACCCAAATCTGGTTCCAAGAGAGCCAACACAAGACAAAGGAAGCAGTACAAACTTTCAATGTTTCTTCACAGATAAAAGGCTGCTTCCAACTAATTAGTTCTGACAAGAAATAGCTTTGCCAAGTTTTTGCAAGGCTGCCAAAAAACAACAGATAAGAAATAGTTTACAATACAAGAGTCTTCAAATACCAACTGTGATATCCACGAGGCTGAGTTTCAAAACATCTTTGCTTCCTGCAAAGAACATTCGCTTCACAGCTAGCTTTTATCTTCTTGAAGGAGGGACCAATATCTTGCAGCCTTACTCCCGAGTCACCCGTGCTGTTGCAGCTGTTCTTTCCTGTGAGCAATCCTGTGCGCACACACACTTGGCACAGGCTCCTCAGGGACCTCCTCATAGCTGCTGCCAGCCCCCATAATCTCTGAAGGCAGCAGTCCACTCCCTAATGGTTCTGGCCCCTCATCTGAGTCCTCGCTCTCCTCAGCCATCCTGGTGCTGGCTAACCACATCAGGTCTTCACAAATTAATAGCATTGCAGCATCTCATCTCTATTGCCTCTGTTCCATGTCACTGACCACCAGGTTGGTTCTAAATAGCAAGTAGGCTATTTGCTGTAAGGCAAGTTGATTGGTTTTCTCTTCTGATTTGGCTTCTCTCACCTTTCAGTCTGCCATCAGCTATGGAGGGATAAAAATCTACCATCAAGCACTGTCTGGGTCTGACTTTAGGATGTTGCCTAAATGAGTCTAACCCTTTTCCCATTCTCCCATATCTCATTAAGGCATCTCTTAAGTTAAAATAATATTTGGAAAAAGAGAAAAAAACACGTGAAGACACCAAGACAGAAATGACTCCAGAAAGGAGTATGTCAGAGTGTATAACTGACTAAGTTTCATAGAAGAGGAGAATTAAAACTGACGAGCTGCAGGACAATCAACAGTTGTTTTATTTTTTTCATTTGGGGTGAAGGCAGTGAATAAATGGACAAAGAAATGAAATAGCAGAGGTCTGTTCTGCTCTTTGTTGGATGCTGGAAAAGAAAGTTGTGTCAGAAACAGGGGTCAATGGTGCACAGCATCTCCTAATACTTCCAAAACCCATATCTGACCACAACCATTACTGTTTATTTTATTACACCTCCAGAATAATGGGTGTTGAAGCATAATGAAATTTGCACATATAAAAGATATCTGAATGTCAGAATTAGAAAGACAGAAGATACTACATTTATCCCAGTGCAGCATGCACATGAAGCATGTTTAGCTCCTGGCTAAAGACAAAGTAAGGGAAGAGCCATGGGGATGAGAATGAAGGATGGGAATTGCTGCTGTCACCTGATGATGAAGATGATGATGACACCTTAAATTTGTTTATGAATTCCCACTCCAAAAGGTTGGGCAGTTTAACACATTATGATACAAAAACATAATGTGGGCATCACAAACACACTACTGTTAAGGAACAGAGCCAGGCCACAAGGGCTTTCTGGAATCCTAGAAGAGTAGCTGCCATATGCATCTCTGATGGGATGCTATTCCAGAGCAGGATAGAGAAGACAAACTTCCTTGGTTCCATGAGATGATGGCATTGAATTAGGGGTACTTGGAATTATCCACTCTGCCCAACCCATATTGGGCAGGCAGAAATAACTGGGGATAGATTGTTGCAAAGATAACCAAGTCCTTAAGCCCATGTCACACTGCACCAACGGATGGAAAGAGGATGTAAAACAGAGAGAAACACTTGCCATCTGTTGGTTAACGCGATGCATCCATTCTGTACTCACTGCCTCCGTTTTTCTTCCTCTCTATCCGTCCAGCATCCGTCGATTGAGGTTCCATCCACTCAAAAAGTTTTGAGCTGCTCAAAACTTTCTGAGCGGAAAATGTATCCAACGCGTCCGTTCTGCATCCGCTACGCATACGGGGAACATCCGTTCTGCATCCGTCATCCGTTATACATCCGCTACATCCGCTAGGCATCCGCTGCGCATCCGTGCAACTCAAATCCGCTCCAGCAGAAAGCGGACACAGGGAGGAAGCGGAACGGACACGGAATGGATGCGCAGCATTAGTAGCACGGACGGAGAAAGGATGAAAGTGGATGCAGCTCGCAAAAAAAGCATTTAAAATGGAAAAAACGTTCACAGAGGGGACCTATCTCAGATATTAAGGATGTCTAGAGGATGCCTAGAGGATGCAAAAGGACACATAGGGGAAAACCTATATTGCCTATAAAAAGGGGGAGCAACTCACTTGGATCTCACTTTAGAGACCAGCAGCCCTGCTGTGCAGACCTCTGCAGCCTATATCTGCCTCTTGCTCTTCCACAGTATCCAGTCATGTCCACCATGGATCGTAACACAGTCCTTTTGGTAGCCACCATCGTTCTGCAACAGTGCGAAGCCATCTACAGGCTCTTTCAACTGTTCTACGGGAAGAAAAGGAGGCGGCCAAGAAGCGTTTGGGTCCGAAGATGGATTGGGAGAAGAGCAGAGTATGGACTGAACAACAAGCTGATGGTGGAGCTGAGGAATGAACACACTCGTGCATTCCAGAACTTCATGAGGATGCCTCCAGGCATGTTTGACGAAGTTGTGGAGCGGCTGAGACCCAGGTTGACCAAGCAGAGCACCAACTTCCGGCCCAGCCTGGACCCTGGACTCAAGGTGGCTCTGCACCACCTGGCCTCAGGGACCACCTACAGGAGCATGCAGTACAACTGGAGGGTGCCACACAACACCATCAGCATTGTGGTCAGAGAAGTGGTGCAGGCCATCATCGAAGAATACCTGGAGGAGCTCCTCCAGTGCTCCTCCATTGAAGAAGGCTGGAAGAAAGTTGCAGAGCAGTGGTATCAGAAGTGGAACTTACCACACACCGTTGGAGCCATAGATGGGAAGCACGTGGCCTGGAAAGCGCCAGCCAAGTCGGGGTCCACTTATTTCAACTACAAGGGCTTCTTCAGCATCATCCTCTTCGCTATGGTCGATGCTGACTACAAGTTCATGTACATCGATGCTTCAGGCAACGGGTCAGCTTCAGATGCCCAGGTATACAACGCCAGTGACCTCAAGGAGGGGCTGGAAGGCAACCTCATCATGGGCTTCCCAGATCCAGACCCCCTGCCCAACGACACGCAAGATGTGCCCTACTTCATCGTGGGGGATGATGCCTTCTCCCTCAGAACCTATCTCATGAAGCCCTACACTTCCAGACTCCTCACCCGTGAAGAGAGGATCTTCAACTACAGGCTGTCCAGGGCAAGGCGGGTAGTGGAGAACGCCTTTGGCATCCTGGCCAACAGGTTGCAGGTACTTCTCACCACCATGCAGCATCGCCCAAAGACCATGAGGAGGATCGTGGAAGCTTGCTGCATCCTGCACAATCTCATGCGCACTCGCTACCCAGTCTTGCAGAACAGACTCGTGGACCTCCAACAAGGCAATGGGGACATGGAGCCTGGGGAATGGAGGCAAAGGCAAAACCTGATAGACACTGAGGATGTGCAAGGCCCCAACAGAGCCTCACGTGAAGGGAAGAAGTAGCGCAACCTCCTGAAACACTGGTTCAACTCCCCAGCTGGAGCAGTGGAGTGGCAAGACAGGGTGATAGATGATTAATGGATGCTTCCTTCAGCCTGTCTCATCACACTGATGAGATTGGGCCATGTATGTTGGGTGGGCCTACAATGAACAGGGCGTTTAATAAAGAGTTGTGTTTATGTTGAAATGTGTGGATCAATGAATAAATTGTTATTGATAATAAAGGGCCATATGTGTGGCAGCTGGGAGGGTGGACCATACAATCCCACTATGCTTGCACTGGAGGTTTATCAATCCCATAGCTATCTTAACCCAGCTCAAAGGTATCCCTGCCCATCCCACAGCTATCCTAACCCATCCCAAAGGTATTCCTGCCCATCCCACAACTATCTTAATGCATCCCAAAGGTATCCCTGCTCATCCCACAGCTATCATAACCCATCCCAAAGGTATCCCTGCCCATCCCACAGCTATTACCCATCTCACAGGTATCCCTGCCCATCCCACAGCTATTACTCATCCCAAAGGTATCCCTGCCCATCCCACTGCTATCCTTACCCATCCCACAAGCATGCAAAGGCTTAAACCATTTCTAAAAGTTTCCACCAAGACTTTATTTACAAAAATAAATGAAGCAAATGTGTGAAGCAAAGATAATCTTTATTAATAACAAGCTGTAAAAGAAAAATGACCCAAGTCAAGTGTCCAAATAAAGTCTACAGGTAGCCACCCAGTCTCTGTCACTCTTCTCTGTCACTCAGAGATGTGCCCAGTCTCAGGGGTGAAGGGCCCAGGTGTTGTGGAGGTGGCTGCTGTTGGAGTGCTGGTCCGAAGCGCCACTGGGGTGCCTGGCCCAAAGAGGACAACAGGGGATGGTGTGTTGAGGAAGCTCTCAGACAGCTGGCTCAGCCCCGTGATGTTGAGAGTTCTTTCCTCCATGCCATGTGGTGTCAGCCCCAGTACCGACGACAGATGTACTGAGGCCGGGCTTGCCTGTGGGGTGGAGGAAGGAGCAGTGTAGTGGGGCTGTCTGGTCCGCAGCTGGGTGAGGACTGGCGTGGGTGGCATCGGTGGCGTGGGTGACATCGGTGGCATCAGTGGAACCGGTGGCAACAGTGGCATATGATGAGCCTGTGCCTGGACTGGGAAGGGCTGCTGCCTGTGCTGCTGGACCTCCTGATAGCCATAGCCCTGGTAGGTGAGGGCCTGTGGAAAGGCTTGGAATGGGAGGGACATCACCTGTGGTGGCTGAGCAGACCTGGACTGGGTGGGAGCAGGTTCATCTGGATCTGGAGGGTTGTGAAGCAGATCAGTGATCCTGTCCTTCACCACCTGGTACTGGGGTTCCGCCATGTCCATGAGGGTCTGGTTCACATAGGTGAAGAAGGGCTTGTGGTTGGAGGATGAGGAGTTGGTGTGGACCAGCTGAGAGAGGATCTATGCTGCTCCTGATGGTGTCTGTTATCTCCAGCAGGACAGTGTGGCTCTGCCCCTCCTGTCTGGCTCTCTGCCTTTCTGTGGAGGTGGAGTTGGGGGTGGATGCGGGTTGGACTGTGGTGGAAGTGCCATCTCCTTTCTCCCACTGTGCCAGGGGGTCCTCCACATGCTCCGCCACGGTTAGAACAGCTGTCGGCAGGTTCTCTGTTGTGGCATGCTCCACAGACACCTGCCTGGAGACAGGAGCTGATTCTCTGCCGGAAGAGGACTGGCTCTTAGCAGGCTGCCTGAGAGAGAGGGTTGTGAGAGGGGCTGCTCCATGGTGGCGGATCTCACCCTCCAGGAAGCTGCACTTGGCCATGACATAGGTCTCTCTGTCCGTCAGCTTGACTGCGGCCTGGCCAGATTTCTTGAGGTGCAGCTTCCCGTACCAGCTGTGCATGTGCTTCCACCAGCCGAGGAGCACCTCCGAAGTGTAGCCCAGGCTCTCCACCTTCTCTCTCCAAGCAACCTGCTTCTTTTTGGTGTCCCTATAGAGCCTGTGTCCCTTCCGCCAAAGATACTCATTCTCTCTCAGCCACTCCAGAACCTCATCCTCATGTTCCTCCTTGATGTTGTATTGCCTCCTCTCCCATTCTCGCGTCTGCCTCTTCCTCCCTTTGGCAGGACCACATGGGCCCTCATCAGAGGGGCTTCCAGGTTATAGGGGCTGCTCCTCCACACCACCAGCAGCAGCAGCACCAGCAGGACCAGCAGCAGCAGCAGCAGCACCAGCAGGACCAGGATCAGCAGCAGCAGAGTAAGCACCAGCAGCACCAGCAGCACCAGCAGCGCCAGCAGGACCAGGAGCACCAGCAGGACTAGCAGGACCAGGAGCACGAGCAGGACCAGGAGCACCAGCAGGACCAGGGGCACGAGCTGGACCAGGAGCACCAGCAGGACCAGGAGCACCAGCAGGACCAGCAGGACGAGGAGCAGCTTCAGCAGAGTAAGCACCAGCAGAAGCACCACCGCCAGAAGCAGCTTCAGCAGAGTAAGCACCAGCAGAAGCACCACCGCCAGAAGCAGCTTCAGCAGAGTAAGCACCAGCAGAAGCACCACCGGCAGAAGCAGCATCAGCAGAGTAAGCACAAGCAGAAGCACCACCGCCATAAGCAGCATCATCAGCTCCTCCAGAAGCAGAAGCAGCAGAAGCGCCAGCCCCAGAAGAGCGAGCCCGTGCTGCAGAAGCCCCAGCAGAAGCAGAGTGAGGGCCAGGGGGTGGGAGGGTGGCCCTGTCCCTCTTGCCAGGGCTGGCAACAGATGGCTGAGGCTTTCTCTTCTTCCCCATGGTTGTGGGGTTGCTGGCTGGCAGGTAGCCAGGCAGGCTGGCAGGCAGGCAGGCAGGCAGCAAGGCTGGCAGGCAGGCAGGCTGGCTGGCAGCAAGGCTGGCAGGCAGGCTGGCAGGCAGGCAGGCTGGCAGGCAGGCTTGCAGGCAGTCGATGTGTCTGGAGGCAGGTCTTTCCTCTGAATGTTGACCTGCTTGGGAGCTGCTTCCCTTTATATCCGCGGGGTTGATGCAATGCATCCTCCCCGCATGCGCAGTGAACACTAGGCATCCGCTAGGCATCCGCTAGGCATCCGCTAGGCATCCGCTAGGCTTCCGCTCTGCATCCGCTTCATCCACTCGGTGTCCGCTCTGCATCCTCTCTTTCTGTTCCGCGTCCACTTTGCTGCTCTCCCACAGAAGCCTTGTGGATGTGCCATCCGCTCTCATTCGCTTCCATCCACTAGGCTTCCGTGGAGCATCCGTTTTCCATCCGCCCTGCATCCTCCCCCCATCCGTTCCTTTCCATGTTGTCTGCTCTGGTTATGCAAATTTTTTCCCCTTTTGAGAGCGGATAACAACGGATGGAACATTTTTCTCGTCCGCTGTGTCCTTTTTACAAACGTCGGCCAGTGTGACAGGGCCTTTAAATAGAATGGAGTAAAAACCTGATTCCTCATGGGATTTAATTCTGGGTTTTGTGGCATAGAATTAAGCTTGGCTGTTGTTTGAATCTGGTCACTGGGGTATCCAAATCATGGTTCCTAGGTTAATATAGTCTGTGGATTCAACCATTTTGGCTTATTCAGCAACAAACCATTCATTGTATGGTTTCTTCTTAAGGGCTTAAAGATGCTGAACGGCAGATGGTGCTACTTTTTTCCTTTGAAATTCTTCTTTACAACCCCAATGCTAGAAATGTATGCGTTTGTGCTTGCTGAGGAAGGTTCCATCTGGAGAAAGAGGTTGCAGATGTATGGTTAAAAAAAATGACTTTTAAAAAAAATATTGCTGTGAATGTTCCTAGTGATAAAAGATGCCAAGAAGAATCCTTCCTTGCAAGAATGCAAGCAGATAATTATGGAGCAGGGAGAGAGGAAAGAACGAAAGCATCTCTCTGTTGCATATTGAGTTTGCTCATTCTATAGTACTCTTTCCAGATGCAAGAGCTAGGACAACAAAGATGAAAGGGCAAGTCATCTCAGTATGAGGGGAGGGAATGCCAAATCCAGCTCTTTTGCATTTCTGGGAAAAGAGTCAGCCATGCCTGACATGTAGATTGTACCCCTTCAAATGGCAGGAAAAAAAACAATGGGCTTTCTTTGCTCTTCCATTTTCTGGGCTTCATTTGGGATTTCCCCCCACCCACCCGTTTTGCTTTGTTTTTGCTCCACCTCAAGGCGTTCCTTGCCTTCTGTGTTTCTAGAAAAATTAAAATTAAAAGTGACAGCCACATCTGTTCCATGAGTTTCCCGGAGTGCTATCAGATCGGCGTCTGCATTGGACCAGGCAGCATTCAAAGGAAAGCATCTCTTTTCTATGCAGGTGGTCTTGAAGCAAATCAAAATGCTGGTGGTTCCCAGCTCATGATCTTGAAAGAGCTTTATAAATACCAATTAGCTTGGCTGCAATGCACGCCTTGCATGTGTTTAGGGGGGAAACGACTGTTAATGTGTAATGTAAATAATGCCTATAAGAAATTTAGTAAAAGGACCTCTGGCTGTTTGCACAGCATTATCTGAGGCTCTTGTGAGTTAGCCAGGTGCACTGGTGGTTTCTGATTTGAGGAGGAGCACTCACAAGGCCTCTATTGCCTTATTGTAGATGCACCGGATATGGAAACAACAGTCCAAATGGCAGCCATGACAATGCAGGTAAAGTTCAACCTGGTGTCACCTGTGCATCTCTGTGTTATCTATTCTTTCTTTGAAGCTTTATTGTTTAAAAAAATGGAAAAAGGTTAGAATGTATTGCACATGACTACATTTATTCTTGTTCACCTTTTCTTTCTCCCTCTTTTTATGGATTTAGAATAGAATAATAGGGAAGGGACCTTGGAGGTCTTCTAGTCCAACCCTCTGCCTAGGCAGGAAACCCTAATCCACTTCAAACAAATGGTTATTATCCAATCTCTTCTTAAAAACTCCAGTGTTAGAGCATTTACAACTTCAGAAGGCAAGTTATTCCTGATTAATTGTTCTAACTGTCAGGAAATTTCTCCTTAATTCTACATTGCTTCTCTCCTTGATTAGTTTCCACCCATTGCTTCTTGTCCTGTCCTCAGGTGCTTTGGAGAATAGCTTGACTCCCTCTTCTTTGTGGCAACCCCTGAGATATTGGAACATGCTATCATGTCTTCCCTAGTCTTTCTTTTCATAAGACTAGATATATCCATATCTAGCAACCGTTCTTCATATGTTTTAGCCTTCAGTCGCCTAATCATCTTTGCTGCTCTTCTCTGCACTATTTCTAGAGTTTCTTTTTTACATTGTGGGAGCCAACTAATTTCATGGCAATCCATTGCAATACCAGGTGTAAACATAAACATAAAAGAACATCTGAGCGATTTTCCCTGACACTCTTCAATACAGGTAGAGGGACAAGATGACATTTTAGTGTTTGAAACATATTATGTTCTCCTGAGAAGAAAACAATACTTTGGCAATCTTGCTAAAAACTACAACATAGATGGGTATTCCCATGACTCAACAAATATTTTTTTCCTGAAATGCACCCATTTCCATTCCAGCAACATTGCCTACAAATCAGTGAGTTTTTAAGATTTGGAGAGTGCTTAGAACAAAATAATCATTCCACATATATTCCTTCACTTTCTTTGTATTGTTTCTTTTGTGATTGTAATTTTTCTCCATTGTCCTTTATAATCAGAGGCTAAGTAAAAACAGGGGTTAAATTGGGTTTGATTTGATTGGCTCTGTTGGAGAAAAAACATTATCTGTTCATTGTAAATAATCAAGCGACAGTAAGCCTGTTCCCCCCTTCATATAAGTCATCTATCTCAGTGCTGCTTCCCTAAAAAAGGCCTTGAGAAATCATATTATAGTCTTAAAGTCCTAATCACACTTGCCAGGAACAAAGACCTACTGAGTCTTGCAAGAAGACTTTCCTGGAAATAACATTATATTTCAGCATGGCTGCTTTGATTCATATGCTCAACCTACTTATTGAAAGAAAAATATTCACAATGCATTTATTATATTATTACTCATTATTATACCAGTTTGGTCTGAAGGTTAAGGCACTAGGCTAGAAACCAGGGCTGGGAGTTCTAGTTTCACTTTTGGACATGAAAGTCAGCTGGGTGACTTTGGGACGGTCTGTCAGACTTGCCCCAGCTGACCCCTCAGGAAAGCAACACACTAAAGGCCCGGTCCCACTGGCCGACGGACGCAAAACGTATGCATAAAGGACACAGCGGACGGGCAAAATTTTGGGGGTGGCTCCATCCATTGTCATCCGCTCCAAAAAGTGGCGAAAATTTGCATAAACAGAACGGAAAAGAATGGAAAAGAACGGAAAAGAACGGACATGGGTAGTATGTAGCGGGGATGTTAAATGGATGTTCATAGGAAGCCTAGCGGATAAAAGTGGATGGAAGCAGATGACACCTCTGAAGGGGTTCCAGGGGAAAATTTCAAAGCAGACGCATAGCAGATGAAGCGGATGCATCACGTATGCCTAAAGGAAAGAAAGGGGATGCCACACGGATGTATATCGGATGCAAACACATTCTTTCTATTTCCGTGCTACTAACGTTCCATGTACCCTTTATTTCCTCCCTCTTTTTGTTTTCAGCTGCAGCGGATGTGAGTTGCGAGGATGCCCAGAGGATGCAAAGAGGATACAGCGGATGTTTAACGGATGATAAATGGACATAGAACATTTGTTGCTCGTATGTCACGGATTTGCGTAAGTTCATCCATTCACAAAGTTTTGTGCAGCTCAAAACTTCTTGCGTGGATGAAATCGCAGTGGACGGATGCTCGATGGATAGAGCGTATGAAACACGTATGCTATGAGTACACAATGGATGCATAGCGTTTCCAACGGATGGCAAGCTTTTTTTTAATGTTTTACATCCTCTTTGCATCCGTATGTGCAGTGGGACAGGGCCTTTAAATCCATTGAGTTGAGTCAAAAGAACTTTTGCTGAGAGAAACTGGATGTGGTAAAGTCAGGTGGAATCTTAAAGCTTTATTTCAAGAGGACGAGCTAAGTGAACATCACAAGCTGAAAAATCCCAAGCATCCCACCCTCCACCTCCCATAGCATAATGGCAGGACTCCATAAAGCATGGCTGATCATTCTGACACAAGCAGTCTTAGCCCAACCCACCTGATAGGGTTGATTTTGAGAGGGAAATAGGAGGAGGAAGGTGTTATAGGTATGTTTGCTACTTGAATTATCTATAAAAATAATAAAGGTGGGATGAAAATGTAAAATTAGTAACAATTACTATTTAATTAGCATTAAATTGAATCATAGGTGAAGGCAATCGCAGAATAGGTAGATAGATACATAGATAGATAGATAGATAGATAGATAGATAGATAGATAGATAGATATAGAGATGATAGAGATAGACATAGATATAATTGATAGATATGATTGATAGATATGATAGATACATATCTATGACCAGATAGATATGACTAGATAGATAGGTATGTGTGAGAGAAAGAGAGAAAGAGGAGGGGGTGGGAGGGAGGGAATATCAGTGACTCAATGCTCAAAAGACTTACAGCATTGCGCCTAAACAGAGTTGGAATTTGCCCTTAAACACAGAATAAGTACTTGACTAGGTAACCAACTACAGGTCAGTGACTCAATGCTCCTTACAGCATTGTGCTTACATTTCTCCTTTCTTTAAAAATATCTGCAAGCAGAGGGACCGATCTGATATTTGAACATGAAATGAACATAGCTGAGCCAACATGTAAAATGTTGTTGCGGTAGCTTAAAATATGATGGAGTCATCAACATCATCACCAAATGGGTGAAATGATCTAATTATTATTTTGAAAGATGACCTGATGGTCAGACAATTGTTGCAGTCCAAATCTGGACCATCAGCAGCAGCCAAATAATTCTGTGCCATCAACAGAAACTAAGACCTAGCATCATAATAAATGACAATGGTGGAACATCTATTTATTATCTTTGTCAAGCATCAGAGTAGATAAAAAAAAATTGCAGAAGCCTACATGCTAGTCCTGAATTATGTTACAGTATTTCAGTGTCAAATGAATCCCACAAAATTATATCAATGGAAGCAGATCTCTTGCTGCATTTATCACATTTCAGCTAAGAAATTTGCCCTCTATTCTCCCATCAGCCAATCAGCCAATAATTAGGTAGACAAAACATATGTATTCTTCAGCCAGATCATGTTGTTTACTGCCTGGATGTTGCACATTTCAAATTCTAAAGAGGGGCAAATGTCAGGCTTGGGATCTATGTGTAAAAACCATAGGGAGAAACTTTTGCCATCCCAGTTTTAGACCTTTGGAGAAGGGATCATTGCTACTCATGTACTGACTCATTTTCACAGTCATGTTTGAACGCTTATCTTGATTCTCAGTTCTCTCAAAGCAAGTGTCAGGATTTCAGCAGTTATCCCAATTAAATCATGAGTCTTGAGCCAAATTTCCAAAACTTTATTGGGAGTTGACATGTCCGGCACTGCCTGAGTGTAGCCGACTCTGAGACACATAATTCATTGTCAGCCTTGATCCTGGTTTCCCCCCACCCTCTGGGTGTGTCATAATTCATATTCTCCACTGAGACCCATCCATAGCCAAGAGTCATCAATCATGTTCTCCAGTTAGATTTTTGCACAATAGAAACTTCAGTCACCTAGTTACTATCTCTGAAAATCTACGTATGGAATGCACTTTCGATTTCCAAGTTGCCGCACTGCTCTTTCAAACCCCTTTCCCCCTTCTCTTTCTGTCGGCAACTCTAAAACGACCATAGAAATATTTTATGAGTTGACAGCAAGTTTACAGCAGTCACAGAAAGGGCATCATCATTCATATGCAATAGAATTCTACTTCCTACTAGTTTTTCCTAACATGGCCAGTGGAGTCAGGTGAAGGTCCCTACTGTTTACACAACAGCATAAACACTACAGTAGAATTCCCCAATCTTTTAACAATAACAATGGAAAAATATCTCTATTGTCCTGAAAGGATATTTTGAACATCTGAAGAAGATGAAACAGATTCTTTTATCAGAATAAGTTAAGTTTAAATTGTGTAAGTGAAATTTCATCCTCCTGAAAAGGTATAAAAACAGTCTTACTATAAACACTCTAGTTGGAAGCTGTTTTCCCTTCTCTATTCTCAGGTTTACTTCAATAGGTGAACACAAATGAGATATTTATATAGATAAGAATGGGATGAGATGTTTTCAAAAAATTATTATTGAACCTGTTGCCCATGTTTAAAGTATGAGATTATGCAACTTAAATAACTCAGTGTTTTTTTTTATTTTCGGAAATGGGTTCGCTCTATTCTTAACTGGTGACAGGGCTGCAACCTGGTTGCAAATTTATCAGATGCTGAGACTTGAGTCCTCAAAGATCTTTCCAAGCAGCAAAATGAGAATTATCATATGGAAACAAAGAATGAAAAGACATAGAGAAATCCTGGAAGGTTACAATTAAGCTACTTACATTTTATAGCCTTCTTAAATATCAAGACCATTTTGTGCCTGGGGATTTGAGTCACCTACTTGGCATCTTGCACCAGTTTAAGCAAATTATGAAAGAAACTATTGCATTTTACATTTGAACCTTTTTAACACTGGATAATATATTAATTTTCATGGATAACTGGAACCAGTGTAGATGATGCATACATTTTACTAAGCCCAATAAGTTGGTTATTTTATCCATTTAGCTAAGTATGTTGTATGAACCAGCTGTAATAGCTTACAATCATAGTTAATGGTTTACTAGCTTGTGTGACCAATTGTGACTTATACAGTAAAGCATGGTTAAACAAACCATGATTTGATAGATTCATTTGTTATATTATGTGACCCTCAAATTAAATTGTATTAGATTAAAATCTTAATATAAAAATGAATGCTACAAATGTCCTAAAATAGCTAAAAAGGAAGTCATAAACTCTGAACATGTTTTAAAATGGTAATGTTACAGTGTGGCAAGTGACCCTCAAAATTACAAAAGGATTAATTTGTTAAATGAGGATTATTATTTGGATGTGTTGGAAGCATATATGGTTTGCAAGAATAGAAACATTTTGAAAGATTTGCAAAGATAATGAGCTTTCCACTATTTTCCTAGTCCTGGTCATAAAATTTAACACTGTACCACAGTCAACTCTGGTTGATTTATTGCACTCCAATAAGTTGGGCTCTATTTGGGAAATTCTATCCTAAAAATAAAACAATAAAAATTACTGTAATTCTCACTTTAAGCCAGTGAATGGCTTAAAAATATTTTATTTTAAAAACAGTTTAAAAAAAAAATCAAAATATTTTTTGGACATAAGATGACGAAAACAATATTACTTGTTTTTTGTGCCTTTTCTAGGAAGGTTTTCTGACCTTTGCAAAGGTTTTCTTTGAAAAATTTATTGTCTTCTTTTATTTCAGTTTGAAGTGTTATGATTTTTCCCCACATTGGATTTGGTTGAGGAATTTTCATTGTCTATACATAAAGAGTAATTTCTACACATTTTTGAAACTGGCTATTAGAAATGAGACAACCCCCCCCCCCAAAAAAAAAAAAAAACCCCAAAAACCTGGAGGTCTAAATTGCATCCTTTAAATTGCATATTTTCACTGCTAAAACAAGACAAAACAAACAATACTGTTGACAAGAATTCTGATCCAAAAGATCTTGCTGTTTAAAATCCAGGGATATGAGGACAGGAAGATGGGAATAAAAAAAGTGACAAAGGTTAAAATTCGCTTTTCACCTCTAGAAGTGTGTGAGTTTAAGCGAAGTACAGATGCTTTTAAAGAGATTAAAGTATATAACAACTGGAGAAACTTTATAAACTCTGAGCATCCCATTCTTAGCAAACAGTAACTTAGAAACATATGTGGTGAGCAATAACAGTCATAAATCTTACAAGATTATGTGTTCCTAATGTAAGATTTGAGACTGATCCATTCAGCTCACAGTGCCAAACTTCAGCAGGGTTCAATCAAGTCTGGCTTAATCTGAATTTATTTACTCTGGGTGAAGATGATGATTCATTGGATATGTCTCTAGTCCAGACTGTTGAACTAATTTATCAGGCATTTTGATGGACTGGTGATTTGTTTTCTCTGAATATTTCTTTGTTTATTTATATCATCATCATTGGATAAGAGCTGAGTTGCGCAGGGCAAGAGATGTGTGTTCTGCTATGAATTAAACATTCCAAGCAACCATTCCATCTGTTAGCAACAGTAAACACCTTGCATTCAGGCATTCAGCTGTGGCTGAGCTGGAAACAAATAAACTCATAGAATACGCATTGCTTTCTGAAGATGGAAGACACCGTTTTAATCTCTCTCTCTCCCCCTCCCTCTCTCTTTCTCTCTCTCTCTCTCTCACATACACACACAAAACACTTGCTTTAATCTCCAAGTTAAAGAAAACTAGATAAAGAGATCCTACAGATTTTGGGCTGGTGAATATATTTGGAATTTTGGACTGTTGCGGGCACTCTCACAAAATGATTACAGTAGGGGGGCTCGCCCATTCACAAAAGAATTGGCCACTTACTTTGCCAGAATGTGATTTAAGCCCTTCATCCAAAGGATGCTCTGTACAAATTCTGCCATTTTATTCTTTTCCCAGGCAAGGCGATTGATTTTCCAAACAAAGTTCAGAACAGGCAATTTAGTGTTGTACTTCATTCGCCGTCATCCTGAACGAAGACCAGCAATGATAAGGGAGTTGTTTATTTATTTAAAATATTTCTATAGCCACTCCTCTTGGAAACAGCTCTGAATAGCTTACATCCAACAAAACAGTCTAAAACCACCAACAACAAAACTAGAAATAGAAAACCAAGAGATGTAGTTCAATGCTTCAGGCGGACACCAAGTTGCCTTCTAAGAAAACATAACCATGCTGGGAATTTTAAAATATGCTGTAAACTGGAATCCGTGTTAGTTGTATGCCAACGCTTCCCATTTCTTAAAGTTAAAATATTTATATTTATGCATTGAATGCTAAAGTTATATCTAGATTTGTAAAAAAAAAAAAAAAAGTTAGGTGGATCATAACATCTGGCAGATGGCATGAAAGATATCTGCAGCCAGCCAGGGATCCAAGCCATAAATATTTTGAAGGAAATGAAAAAGTGAGGAATTATAATGCTATAAAACCATCTAACTATGATTATATTTAGCAGCATCTACTTTCACTGTAATGCTGGGTTTTATTTTAAGCAAGAGCATGCACTGAGTCCTGCCTGAATCCTTGGATGATGGCCCCATGCGTTTGGAGCAAAAATGTGGGTTTATCATCTAAACTTAGTCCTCCACAAAGGAAGAAAAGAACACAGCTCTTATAACTGCATTTCCATCCTGGCCAGGTCTACATATACAGTGGTGGTATTCATTTTTTTTTACTACTGGTTTTGTGGGTGTGGCTTGGTGGGCGTGGCTTGGATTGGTGGGTGTGGCTTGATGGGCATGGCAGGGGAAGGATATACTGTAAAATCTTCATTCCCTCCCCACTCCAGGGGAAGAATATACTGTAAAACCCCCATTCCTTCCTCAACCCACTAACCTGCTTTCCAGGTCCATCTTCCTGTGCACAGCAACAAAAGAAGACCCAGCCAATCAGCTGAGATTCGGGAGGCAGAGAATAGATGGGGGCGGGGCCAGTCAGAGGTGGTATTTGCCAGTTCTCAGAACTACTCAAAATTTCCACTACCGGCTCTCCAGAAACTGTCAGAACTGGCTGAATACCACCTCTGATACAACGTATGCCATCCACCCATAATCATTTATTGCCCTCAAATATACTTCTCGGTCACTAAAAGGAGCCTATCATTTGCAGCTTATTAATTTTGAAGAAAATAAAAAGTGGTAGGGGACTAAAACTCAGCATTTTTGAAATACGTCTTTTTTCCAAGAAAAAGTGAAAGAGTATCTTGTGAATCAGAGGCCATGAAAATACTTAATATCCCCAAACTTGAATTTTTTTTCCATCCAATATGCAAAGACAAATTTTGGAAAATACAGAGTGTGTCACAATGAGAGTGTCATACAGAGTGTGTCACAATGTCCACAGAAAAGAACCTTATGGAAGCCATCCCTAAAGGGTGTAATGTAAAGTAAACAACTTAACTAGGTTGACTAGCAGTTATCCTGACCACTATTTGCAAATTATACCTGCCTGACAGGTAAAATATGGGAACTGCCAAGAGGTGGCTTGCTAGTCAATAACTGCAATGCAAAAGTTACTTTCTCTATGGTTGTGACTGGTCATTTCTTCACCCTGAGTGGAATCTGAAAATATATCAATGCATCCTTGGAGGCTGACCCTCCTATCTTATGAGGATTACATGAGGTGTGGAGTTTCAAGAACTTAAAATCCAGGCAATTTTAGGCTCTACAGGACTTGCCAAACATTTGTTTTATTTCACCCACACTTTATTGTTTGACCCCACATACACATACACTCCAGAGGTGGTATTCAGCAGGTTCTGACCATTTCTGGAGAACTGGTAGTGGAAATCTTGAGTAGTTCAGAATACCACCTCTGAATGGTCCCGCCCCCCATCTATTCTCTACTTCCCGAGTCCCAGCTGATTGATTGGGTCTTCTTTTGTTGCCCTGCACAGGAGGATGGAGCTGGAAAGCAGGTTAGTGGGGTGGGGTGGGAATGGGATTTTGCAGTAACTTTCTCCTGTAGTGGGGTGGGATTGGAGATTTTACAGTATTGTTCCCCTGTCACGCCCACCAAGCCACACCACGCCCACCAAGCCATGCCCACAGAACCAGTAGTAAAAAAAAATTGAATCCCAACACTGATACACTCTAATACACAGTGGAGGTAGAACATGTCCATGAGCAAAGATTCCTTAATTCTTATTAGAAAACTTTGTATCTGAATTTTGTCATTTTGGTAACAACAGTTGACAAACTGAACTCATGCTGAACAGTTGCTTATTCTCTCTGGGCACTGATGGATATTGTCCATGACCAGTGAGTTTTGCAGTGGAATAATCTCCTGTTAGAGGCCAAAGCAACTAGCAATGATCTTTATCATAAATTTTCTGACAGTGAGAACAATCAACCAATGTAACAGCTTTGCCCTCAGAAGTTGTGGGAGTGCCATCACTTGAGACTTTCAAGATGAGATTGGACTGCCATTTGTCAGAAATGGTGTAGGGCCTCCCGCTTGGGGGGCGGGGTAGACAAGATGACCTACAAGGTCCCTTCCAACTCTGATTATCTATTATCTGTTATCAGAAGATTCTGTTCCAATTTCTCCCATCTTTCAACAGGCAACCAAAATTCTGTGGTCTCTGTTATGTCAATGGATGGGTCATGGGCAGGTTGTTGTTTTTTGAGAGGGGAAGTGACTATTTATTGTTTTGTAGTCCTGAATTGAAGGAACCACAGTGGAAGGTCTCTGGAATTTAAAACACTGTTTCCATACTTTTGACACCCAGTGTCAACATTCAATTAAAAATTAGATGAACTTTATATAGTAGTCACAATGTCAAGTGGCACATAGGATCAGGGAGGGAGGGGTGCATGTGATTAAGTGTACAAATGAGAATAATGAGTGTCTCAATCTCATTTTTAACAATAAACCCTGAAAAATCTTCCCCCTATATAATTAACCATTTTACCACTAACTTTTAACAACATGAAATCAGGCTACAGATGGAGTTATAGATCCTCACCTACCTACTCTTGCAATAACCTAATTACCAACTTGGGAAAGCAAGGATATAAGTAGGCTATTCCCTTCATATTCACCTTTGGCTTCCTGCATAGAAATGTTCACCATATAGTTTCTTTGTTGTTTCTTGTACACATCTGCAACTATATAAGAACTCAACAGCAGGACTTTCAATATACATGAATGATGTCCAACATGATGTCCAACATCATTCTTTTGGCAGTCATCCCTATCAGTTTTTCAGGACTCACAGAGCAAAAGGGAAGAATTGGTACCTTGGTATCTCTCTGCTGTTACTTTACTGTCAAATAAACCATCCAAGGTCTCATTCATTCCACATTCATTCCCTGTCATTAATCAATTTATTTGATTTGTTTGCCCAATACGTTTCCTCTATGATCTTTCTACATGCTTGTGGCTCATCGCAATGGAATTGGGGCTTTCTGAATAGCTGCATTCCAAAATCTCTCCTTTCCAACGAGCATTTAAAAACACCTCTGTTTCCAGGATCACTTGCATTTTGTCATTTTCAAACGAGAGTCTTGCCAGCTGTTAGATATTGATTGTCCACACTGTGTGTGTTTCTTTCAATTCTCCTTTTTTCTCTCTCCTCAGGATCTGGCAGCAGTTTGCAACACCTCCAATTTGTTATAATTTACTACAATGAATATAAACCAAGTTAACATGCTGTTTATTCCTCTCTTCCAGATCATTAATATAGATGCTAAATAAAACCAGACCTAATGCAAAGCCCTCTAGTATTGCACTGGATACTTCCTGATGAACTCTGCGCCTGGCTGTTTATCATTTAATATTCTTTGTTTATAGGACTCAACCTGTTTCTAATCTGTATGATGGAATTGGTATTTCAGCCAATTTACATTTAAAAAAAAATTTTAAGGGAATATTTGCTGACCTAGAAACTCCATTTTGGTCTTCCTGCATTCTATTTATTTAGCTGCTATTACCCACCAGTTCTCTTAATTCAGTTGGCCCTAGCATGAGGCCTGCTTCCACACATGTCATCCATGGACATTATGCCTTCCCTTGATTCTCAAAGCCACCATTTTACATCAAGCAGATGGAAGGCAATTAAAATGCCAGCTCCAAGGCACCTGGTCTCGATCACAGCCATATTGCTGCTACTTCTTGCTGCTGCCTTTAGGCAAAGCTTGTCAAGCTGTGTTTGTAAAGCCTTAAGAATTAATCAGGAGTTCCTATAGATCCTATATTAAACAATCCAATTTCCAATCCTTCCATTTGTAGAGATGAAAAGTTTTAATGCTTGTCTACCCATCACTGAGCAGAAGAAAACTTTAGGTAGTTCCTCGACTTATGATCACAATTGAATCCAAAATTTATGTTGTAAAGGAAACTCATTTGTAAAGTGAGTTTTGCCTCATTTTGCAAACTTTCTTACCACAGTTGTTAGAATAGAATAGAATTCTTTTATTGGCCAAGTGCGATTGGACACACAAGGAATTTGTCTTGGTGCAAATGCTCTCAGTGTACATAAAAGAAAAGATACATTTGTCAAGAATCAAGAATCATCAGGTACAACACTTAATAATGATCATAGGGTATACTAAGCAATCAAATTATACTGGAAACAGTCAATATAAATTGTAAGGAAACAAGCAACAAAGTTACAGTCATACAGTCACAAGTGGGAGGGGATGGGCGATAAGGAGTGATGAGAAGATTAATAGTAATGCAGACTTTGTAAATAGTGAATCACTATTTTTGCAGTGTAAGTGCACTTTGTAAGTGAATCACTGCAGTGATTTTGCACTTTGTAAGTGAATCACTGCAGTTGATAAGTTGGTAACCTGGTTGTTCAGTGAATTTGGCTTCTCCTTTGACTTCGCTTGTCAGAAAGTCAAAAAAAGAGATGGCGTGAATTTGGGACACAGCAATGGTCATAAATTTGAACCAGTTGCCAAGCATCTGAATTTTGATCTCATGATCATGGGGATGCTGTAAAGGTTGTAACTGTGAAATACAGTCATAAGAAGGGGTGGGATTCTCCCGGTTCGGATCGGTTCTGGCGAATCACTTGTTCCAATGATCAACTGGTTCTGAACCATTCTCTCCAATGAGCATGTGAGCTTGCTCACATGCCCCTGCTCTTTCCTGTGCTTTATGTCTTTTTGTTAGAGCACAGCTGATTCATGTGGCAGAGCAGTTTGCCGTGCCTCAGCTGTTTTCTTCAGCTTCATTCAAGGTAAGTATTGCCTTTTTTAAACGCAGAGCAAACATACACTCACCGAACCAGTTGTTATACCAATTGAATCGCACCCCTCGTCATAAGTCACTTTTTTCTGTGCCTTTAAAACTTTGAACAATCACTAAGCAAACTACTGTAAGTCGAGGACTGCCTGTATAGTGTTGGAATATTTTCTTTATTTGTTTGCAACAATATTTAAAGTAGCACAAGAACTGGTGAATATCTAGGAGCATGATGTCGAACCTATGGCATGCATGCCAGAGGTGGCACGCCAAGCCCTCTCTGTGGGCACAAGAGCTGTCGCCCCAGCTCAGCTCTGCTGTGCATACACGTACATGCCTCCCACCGGCCAGCTGGTCTTCGGGTCTCCGCTGCACATGCATGGAAGGCATGCACAGTGGGCAAAACGCATAGTGGGGATATGTGCGTATTGCATTTGGGAGATGCACATGTGCGTGCATGGTTTGGGCACTTGGTGCTGAAAAGGTTAGCCATCACTGAGCTAGGAAGTTGTAATGAGCCACAATGAGGTTATTTTGCATGGCAGAACTTGGTCTGTCATTATGGGTAACTGAGGGATCACCATAGATGTGCATGGGGAAGATTAATGGGAGGAAATTCTACAGGTGCCATCTGGATCTCCTGAGTGAAAAGTAACATAAAATATAGCAAACAAAATATATAAATAAAGGGATATATAGACTTGAGATGCCATACAACAGCTATATCTAAATGAATACTTAGGTACAGAAAACTTGACCTTGTTTGGAAGAAGAAATGAATTAATCTATAGAATAATAAATGTTGCTGTTTAAGGAATGTGAAAAGTGCAATTCTATCAGTAGGCTTTTTTCCCCAATTGCAGAGTTAATGTGGTCAAAAACTGTACAGGTAATTGTTGACTTAAAACAAAATAGAGCCCAAAATGTTCTAAGCAAGGGAGTTGCACCTCATTTTATGACCTTGTTTTGCCACAGTTATTAAGCAAATCCCTGCAGTTGTTAAGTAAATGGTGCAGTCATTCAGCAAATCTGGCTTCTCCCATTGATTTTGCACGTAGAACCAGGTTGAGAAGGTTACAAATGGTGATCACATGACCTCAGGATAGTGCTATGGTCACAAATACTTGACAGTTGCAAAGCGCCTTAATTTTCATCATGTGACCACCAGGATGCTGCAATGGTTGTAAGTGTGAAAGCTGGTCATAAGTCCCTTTTTTTCAGTGCCATCGTAACTTTGAACATCGTAACTTCAAAACATATGACTGTAAGTTGAGTATTAGTGATAGATCTCTTCTATCAGTTTGGGAGACTGTCAAAATGGAGCATTAAGCTTTTCAGGGACTTAAAGAATCTATGTCACCTTGTTACAAAAACCCAAACTTTCACATCAATTTCATGTCCTTCCCTCTTTTGGTCCTGACAAAAGTTGCCCTCTCTTTGCTTTACTCCATTAACCTGTTACAACTTGTAAGATTTGTTGGATGCCAGTCTAATTTGGGAGAATTGGAATTAGCAATAGCACTTGGACTTATATGCCGCTTCGTTATGCTTTACAGCACTCTCTGAGCAGTTTACAAATTTCAGCATATTGTCCCCAACAATCTGGGTCCCCATTTTACCAGCTTCAGAAAAATGAAAGGCTGAGTCAAGCTTGAGCTGTTCACGATCGAACTCCTGGCTATGGGCAGAGTTAGCCAGCAATACTGCATTACCCAAACAGGGAACACGAAGCAAATCCTCAGGTCACACAGGCTGGAAGGTAAAGTAATCAACAATAGAACAAACAAAAATATGAAGACCAAGATCAGAACCCAGATGTGCACAAGATAAAGAAAGGTGAGAGAGGTAAAGGTGTAATACAGAGGTGGTTTTTCAGTAGGTTCTGACCAGTTCTGGAGAACCAGTCGTGGAATTCTTGAGTAGTTCAGAGAACTGGTAGCAGAAATTTTGAGTACTTCCTAATACTGCCTCTGACTGGCCCTGCCCCCATCTATTCTCTGCCTCCCAGGTCCCAGCTGATTGGCTGGGCCTTCTTTTGTTGCCCTGCACAGGAGAACAGAGCTGGAAAGCAGGTTAATGGAGTGGGGAGGGAATGGGATTTTGCAGCATCCTTCCCCTGCCACGCCCACAGAACCAGTAATAAAAAATAAATAAGTCCCACCACTGGTGTAATGGGAATGGAAATGGTCTTCAGAAACAACCTCTGCCTAGGTAAGACAACTGTCAAGGTCCATCAAAAGACAACCACAGCCAAGTGTGATTTTTCCACTGTGTTCATGCTGTATTTCTTGGCTTGTTGAGCAGACGAGATGATACGGATGGAATGTACTAATTTTGATAGAAGCTTTTCTCTCTGTCTATCACCAAATGAAAAGTGTTCATTGTCAGCTGTTACTCCTTTCAGCGGGGGCAAATTCGACCCACAGATGCTTCTAGAACCAGGAAAAGTATGATGACTCTCAGAGGCAGAGATGATATTCTGGAGAACCTGTAGCAGAAATTTTGAATAGTTTGGAGAACCATACCATCTCTGGTTGGCCCCTCCCCCATTTATTCGCTGCATCCAAAGTCCCAGCTGATTGGCTGGGTCTTCTTATGTTGCCCTGCACAGGAGAATGGAGCTGGAAAGCAGGTGAGTGGGGTGGGAAGGGAATGGGGATTTTGAAGTATCCACCAAGCCACACCATGCCCACCAAGCCATGCTCACAGAACCTATAGTAAAATTTTTTGAATGCCACCACTACTCAGAGAACAGCTCTTGGGTGGCTTAGAGATCTAAATCCCAGCAGAGCACACAGTATCATGTGTTATCCTGCTGTGACAGTAAACTTAGCTAGTAAGAGGCTTGCTTTTGCCAGATTTTAACTTGGAAAGCAGTGTTGAAAAAAAGAAAAGTAAGAAAAGATTGTTGCTCCCATTCCACTCTCCTTCTGTTTTTGACTATGTTTATGCTACCTTGTTATTCCAAGATTTCAGCTGGATCTCTGTAGTTTCAGCATATCAGGTTTAAGGCCATTTTTCCTGTAGCCATGTGGCGGAAGACAAACAAGAATATAAACTACCTGACAGTTTTCTTTTCAAGCTGCTGTTTGACTTGAGAAAATGTTAGTGTAGGAATGTTCAACTTTCAAGGACATTCTCAATGGTGCTGCAGTAGTAGGACAGAAGTAGATGCTGAGGTAGATTTATCATCCTGAGTATTCTCGGGAAGTACAGCCTCTTCTGTGCCTTCTTTACAAGCATGTTAGCATTCATAGTCCATGAGAGGTCCTCCAAGAAAAAGTGCCCAGATATTTAAAACTACCAATCCTCTCCACTTCCTCACCATTTATGTACAATGGTAAATGTACATCTCTCTTCCTCCTGAAGTCAATTAAAAATTCTTTAGTTTTTTTGGGGGGGTGTTAAGTGAATTTTTTTCCAATTTGAGAAAGATTGGTTTTCAATCCAATTTTTCCAACAAATCTGTATTTTTAAGAACATAAACTACCAATAATGTAAAATCAATGACAATGGAGTTTTTAAATTTCATCATAGAAACATATAATGAGTCTAATGATCTACAGAGCCCACAGACAGACCAATAGATTTGAAAGGGCTGGATTGAATGTAATTGCTGGAATCAGGAAATAAATAATATAAATCTGGGTCCTTGAGTCTGTCAATAGATGAGGAAAAGAAGCAGATAGTTTACATTGTCACAATACACAAAAGTCTGAATGACTGCTGTTGTGAAAACGATCCAAAATTTAAATAAAGAAAACAAAAAAACAAGACACTCAAAAAGATGGTAAATATTTGATTTGAAGGCTATGCCTACCAGATGAAAGGTATGAGGATAGAAAGGAGAGCATGTTCTCCTTTTATTGAACTCAACAACCTTGAGAACAAAGAAAATAGAAAGCATTTACTGGATGGATTTTGCACAGGTAATCCTCAATTTACATCATATCATTTAATGCAGAGGTCTCCAAACTTGGTAACTTTAAGACTGGTGGCTAATTCAGCTATGAATTCTGGGAATTGAAGTCCATCAGTCTTAAAGTTGCCAAGTTTGGGGAGTCATGATTTAGTGACTGCTTGAAGTTACAGTGGCACTGAAAAAAGTGACTAATGACCGTTTTTCACCCTTATGACCATTGCAACATCCCCATAGTCACATGATCAAAATTCATTTGACCATCTTTTGAGACCTCCTGACAAGCAAAGTCAATGTCACATTATTAACTTAAAAATTGCAATGATTCACATAACAACTGTGGCAAGAAAGGTTGTAAAATGGGGCAAAATTCACTGAACAATGGTCTCACTCATCAACAGAGATTTGGGGCTCAATTGTGGTTGTAGATCCAGAATCACCTGTACTTTGGATAGGCTTCTCCTGAGAATGTTTCAGAACTTGCATTGAGAAGGGGACTGGTATATACCATTTTTAGTAATTTTTCAAGTCTTAAAAACTATGATACCGTAAGGTACCAGAAGTTTCCCCAAGCCACTGAGATGCCAAAGATAGTGAAACTCAGGACGAGGCTTGAAAAAAGAAGCAGATTTTATTTACAGCCAAAACAAAATACTGGGTGAACTATATCCAGGACATACATATACAATGCATGT
Organism: Laticauda colubrina; assembly: GCA_015471245.1. NCBI lineage: Eukaryota > Metazoa > Chordata > Lepidosauria > Squamata > Elapidae > Laticauda > Laticauda colubrina. The sequence goes on from BLBF01000002.1 coordinate 28,390,077, forward strand.
AAGGAATAGCCACACCTTGGGAAAGGTATGGCTTGCATTATCTTAGTTCCCAATTCCGGCCTCCTAACTTCCTGCAAAAGGTAGATGCCTTCAGTGTTATCTCATCCTTCCTTTGTTCTCCCAATTAGTCAATTAGCCACTTGCTCCCCTGTAGCTACACAAAACTAACAACAAAGATCAAAGGAGTGTGGACTGCCTTTTTGAGTTTGATAGTCTCTGGATGAAACAAGGGTGAAATTTATGTTCAGGAAGTTATAGGAAATACTTTTACAGAGGCATAATATAGTGTGGAAAGGGAACTTTATGAAGACAGTGGTATCACTCAAGCAGGAAAAACCCAAAGGGAACATCTGGCCAGCCATAATACAAACTTACATTGGAAAAAGAATTGAATAAAAGGTATTAAAGAATCCCTTTAGACAAAAGCCCAAGTTATTAAGAAAACTAGACAAATAAGAAAAGAAAACCCTTACAAACACAGGACATACCAAATAAGCAAAAGAAACAGATAAAAGACAAAAAATATATAAATTACAAAAGAGACGGACACGAGATTGCCACAAAACAAATATTAAAAACCATTGTAAAGCTAAAAGAGATTAGGAAAAACCAATAATACAATCAAACCACCATGCAGAGTTTGCCTTCCGTACCCTGCGGAGTTTGCCCTCCAGCAGGAATAAAGACAAACTCCAACAGGATTTGAAACATTAAACACAAATACCAACATTCACACACAAAAGGAGAAAAGTGTATAAGAAACCAGGGACTTACCATATGAAGGTAGCTAGCCCAGCAACACAGACTTCTTGTTGTCCCTCACCTTCCTGAAAAATAAAAAGATCCAGCTTTTAAGCAGTTCTCCATATCCTTGTGCTGGAGCTCTCCCAGCGGAAAAATCGAATCCTCGAAGGAAAGGGATTTTGACACCTTTCTACAATTGGCAACCACGAAGGTTTCCCAGCTAACCCTGCCACCGGACCGGGCCCACGGATCCAAATTCAGCCGGCATGGACTTTCTTTGTCCAGGGACAACATCCACAGACATAGCCCAGAAGGTATAGGGTAGTAAAGGGAGTCCTTGGGCTTTTCCACTCAGCAGCTGCTTGAAAGCAGGTGAGTACCATTTCAAATTTATAATTTTACTAGTGAGGGGAGTGGAAGCGTGAGTGGACCAGGTTTGTGATTGTGGGTTTTCTCTACGGAAACAGCAGGACCTCACCTCCTCCGTGATTGCCAGCTACACCCCAGCAGCTGCTAGCTCAAACACGAGCCGTGACCGGCTGGATTTGGGAATGCAAGGGTTGATTATGGAGTGTGAGTCCTTCAGAAGGACGTAAGAAAAACCGAGCGGGCTGCAAAAGGAACTGGTGTTAGGAAATAAATTAAAAAAAACAGGAAAAAGAATAGTCCCAGTGCATCCCGCAAGCAAAGCCCTGTGCATTTAGAAGGGGCCCATACTGGCTGCTGACAAACAAAATTGGAAATACATTGTCTAAAAAGCAGAGTAGGGATCCTTCCAGATCCCTACCTTTAAGGGAGATCTGAAAACTGATGGCTGAGTGTGGGGAGGGGCCAGTACCGGTGCTGCTAGGGGACAGACAGTCCTCCGAGATCCCCGTTTTTTAGGGGGGGATCTTCAAACTGACAGCTGAGTTTCCCTAAAAGAAAGGGGCCCATACTCCATGTGTAGGGAAACCGGAGTCCTTTCCAGACCTTTTTTGTCTGAAAACTGACGGTTGTAGCCCGGCTAAACCAAAGTAATCCCCACATCAGGGAGGGAATATGGGAAGTTGTAGCTCGAGGGCAATGGAAGAGATCCCCTTGGATAAATTACTTGAGGCTTGGGACAGGCAAGTGCCTGTCCTGACTGGAATGAATTAAAAAGAAGCAAAAAGAATTTGCAAAAAGTGGGCTTTATTGCGAGATGACACGGGGAGACAAATTTGGCCTGATAGCGGTACTTTAGATTATAAAACCCTGAAAGCACTTAGAACACGCATTAAACCTAGCCAAATATCCTATTGGTACTGCTGGGTTGAAATGGCTAGGACCAAAGACCTCACTGAGGAAAAAGATCAGAACAAACCTGAAACCTATTCCCTGGAAGGAAAGACTGAGGCATGGATTATGGCTCCTCTTTTAAGCAAACCAGTGCCAGGCAGAAATAGGGGACAATGAGAATACATTTTACCCACACTCCCTTCTCTGCCTCTGACTTGGTCATCTGGAAAAAGGATACTCCAGCTTTCAGGGTCGATCCTCAAACAGTAATTCAAACCCTGAAATCTATCATAGACAGCCATAATCCATCCTGGGGACATGACCCAGCTGCTATAAGTCTTTCTAGTGAAATATGAGCTATTAAAACTATTTGAGAAAACAGACCAAATAGCTAAACTACCAACTATCCCTGGACAGGCAGCCCCAGCCCGCGTTGCATGGCCAGTAAATCGCCCTGACTGGGACTATAATGATACCAATCACTGGGATGAATACACAAGAGCAAAAGATAGCTTAATAGAAGCTTTAGAGGAAATAGGTAAAAAGCCTTTAAACTGGTCCAAATTCCAAAAAACAACACAAAGAGAAAAGGAAAACCCTGATGCCTTTTGGGTCCACTTGTCAGAAGCAGCTATTGCATATGCCCATCTAGACCTTAGCTGCCTGAAGGACCAAAGGATTTTAGCTTCAGCCTTCGTGGACCAGTCCACTGTGGATATCAAAGAACATTTCCACCGCTTCGTCTCTAACTGGCCAACCTTAGAAATAGCAGAGTTGCGCAGGATCGCTAACTTTGTCTATAATCAAAGAGACAAACTGAAAGAGGAGGAGAAAGATAGAAAGAGATGGATAGAAAGACATGACGACTTAAAAATATTTGCTGTAATGCAACATGATGCCAGACAAAAGCCCAGGTAGTACCCCTTATAATTCTAGGAAATGCTGGCATTGTGATAAAGCAGGATGATCGCAAGGCAAATGTCAGCATTGCTATAGGTGCGGACAGGAAGGGCATTTCAGCAGGCAATGTAGGCAACACCCTTCCCGCAACCAGTATCACCCACCACCTAGAAACATGAAGCCAGGCAATAATCCAATCCATTACACTGAACAACAAAGCTTTAATCATCATGCACCACCCAGTGCTCCTTTTCCTCAAGTAAATCATAACAATAGACCTCAATGGGAGCAAAGAAGAGAAAATCATCTGCCCCTTTCTTTGCTAGAACATGAGAATGAGAACTCTGAATTCATGGCTACCTTTAACGGGCTGGCTATCCCCCTAAAAAATGGCCCTGAAGGGGAACCCATTGTCACCATTCATATAGGAGGAAAAAAATATAATTCCTTAGTTGATACTGGAGCCACCTCCTCATTAATTACTGAACCACCATATAAAGCTTCAGTGGCTGAAGGGGCTCGAGATAGCATAATGGGAGTGTGGGGGGGAATAATCCCTGTAGAATTTACCCACAATGTAACAGTAGAACTAGGATCTTTTACAGTAGACCATGCATTCACTATTTGCCCCCAGTCACCACTATCCCTACCAGGAAGGGATGTCCTTTGTAAAATGGGAGCTACCATAACATGTGGCAAACAGGGGCTGCAATTGGAAATCCCAGGAAAAGGCACGCACAAGACAATCATGCTGATAACCAGCAACACGGGGCTTCATGAAGATTTAAAAAACCTGCCACCCTCCTTATGGGGCTGGGATGTGTCAGAAGTGGGATTACTTAAAGGAGCAACACCTGTCACTATCCAAGTGAAACATGGACCATCTCCATGCGTGCCCCAATACAAAATCCCTGCAGAGGCAATTCTCCCCATAAAGGAATTAATACAAGCATACCTAAAGTAAGGAGTTCTCATTAAGTGTACCGCTCTCTGCAACACCCCCATTTTTCCTGTGAAGAAATCTACAGTAGACAAAGATGGAAACACCATCTTTAGATTTGTACACGATTTAAGGCTCATAAATGATCATGTGATACCTAGAGTCCCCATAGTGCCTAACCCATCAACTATAATCACCAAGGTGCTAGCCTCAGCCACCTATTTTTCTGTCATAGATTTGTGCTCTGCCTTTTTTAGCATTCCAGTGGACCCAGCATCCTAATATCTATTTGCCTTTACTTGGCAAGACCAACAGTATACCTGGACTCAATTGCCACAAGGCTACACTGAGTTCCCTACCCTATTCTCACAAATATTAAAGGCAGACCTCTCCTCCATTACCCTACCACAGCAGTCCACTTTGATCCAATATGTGAATGATTTACTGCTGGCATCTCAGACCAAGCTAGCATGTAAAACAGACACCCTATGCTTACTTGAAGCCCTGGCAGAAAGAGGGAACAAAGCCTCCCCTTCCAAATTTCAGTATTTAAAACAAGAAATAACATATCTGGGCTACATTATTGCACCAGGAATTAGAAAATTGGCCCCTAACTGGGTAGAAACTATTTTAGCCATGAAACCATCCCAGAAAGAAGGACAAGTCAGAGCCTTGCTGGGAGTACTGGGCTTCTGCCGCCCATGGATCCCCTTGTTTGGAGAATTAGCCCGACCACTCATTCAACTAACAGGCAAAAACATGCCTGACCCCATTGAATGGTCCAGATCTTTGGATAAAACTTTTCAGACCATGAAACAAACCCTGGCATCAGCCCCAGCACTTGGGCTACCTGACTATAGGAAATCTTTTACCTTATTCACCCATGAAAAATTAGGTGTTGCCTCTGGCATTCTAACACAGCCTTTTGGATACACACATCGACCAGTCACTTACTATTTTGTAACCCTAGATCCAGTAGCTCAAGGGGCTGTCCCCTGCTTAAGAGCCATGGCGGCTACAGTCGAACTTGTGAAACAATCTAAGGATTTAATACTAGGACATCCCACTATTGCTGAAAGTCCCCCATGAAGTTTTTGTGATTCTCTTAAAGAGTCAGACACAAGCCTTTACTCAGCAGCATCTGGCTCAATATGAAGCTGAACTTTTAACCTCTGATCACATTGCGTTTGAGAAATGTAATACTCTAAACTCAGCTACCCTGCTCCCCACAGAACGGGAGGAAGGTAATCTCCATGATTGCCTCCATTTAGTGCATGACGCTGAACTACCCCACTCCGATTTAACAGATACCCCGCTACAAAACCCCGACACTGAACTTTTCACAGATGGTTCCTCCTACATGCATGAGAACAAAAGAGTAACAGGAGCAGCTGTAGTCTCCTTACAAGAAATCATCTGGGCTTCCCCCCTTCCTCCCTCCCACAGCACCCAAGCAGCTGAGCTTATAGCTTTAACTAAAGCTTGCGAAGCTGCAAGGAACCAATCTACTAACATCTATGCAGATTCCAAATACGCTTTTGGAGTCTGCCATGCAACTCTATGAAAACAATGGAGCTCTATGAAAACAATGGGGTTTTTTAACTTCAGCGGGACAACAGAGAGTACATATACCATTAGTAGCCACACTATAAGAAGCCATTCAAATACCACAAGCGCTAGCAGTCATCCATTGTAAAGCCCACCAATCAGATAACTCTACAATAACAAAAGGAAACCAATATGCAGATGCAACAGCCAAATAGGTGGCAACCAAACCTCTACCTCACACCATCATGACACCAGCCTTAACAACGAAACCAGAAATACCATACACACAATTTTTAGATAAAGGGTAATCTGAACAATGGGGAAAAAAAATTTCAGCAGTTTTTGAGCAAGGATTTTGGAGAGTCCCAGATGGCAGACCTATAGCCCCACAACGTCTCCTTAGGCTAATTTGCCAAAAACTACATACAAAGGGACATTGTGGCAAACTTGTGGCAAACAAAGGGACATTGTGGCAAACACCACAAACTATGGTGGATGCCATCAGAAGGTATGCACCTGGAGCCTATAATGAGGCTACAAGAATATCCACAACATGCCAAACCTGCCAAGCAAATAATACCACCTCCAGAAAAAACAATTCATGAAGGAGGAAGACCCTAGGCACAGAAACCATTTGAAAAGATCCAAATGGATTATATACAACTACCTAAGGCAAATGGGTATCAATATGCTCTTGTCTGCAAGGACCAACTAACCCATTGGGTAGAGGCCTTCCCATGCCATCATGCTACTGCCCTAGAAATAGCCAGGCACCTCCTCAAGGACATTGTGCCTAGGTTCGGAGTCCCCACCATTCTGGACATGGATAGGGGAAAACACTTCATAGCACAAGTCCTCACACATATATTCCAGGCTCTGGGCATTACCCAAAACCTCCATGTGCCCTATTCTCCGACATCATTAGGAGCCGTGGAGAGAGCAAACAAAGAGGTAAAGATCCTACTGGGCAAACTCTGTCAGGAGACACACCTCTCCTGGCCACAAGTGCTCCCAATTGCTCTTTTTTATATCAGAACTAGACCAAGAGAGGACATAGGTATTTCCTCCTTCGAGATCCTTTTTGGTCCCCCCCCCCCCCCCCCGATACCATACAAGGCCTTGATCCTCATTCCCTCAGCCTAGATAAGGGGGATATGGTTCTCTCTTCTTATATTGCAGCCCTGCAAAAGAGACTACAGACCCTCTGGACCCAGAGTGCGCTGACACAGACCTTACCCCTGGAAGAAGCCCTGCACCTATATTAGATGGGAGATTGGGTGTGGATCAAGTTCTTCACCAGAATCTCACCTTTACAACCCAGGTAGAAAGAACCCTACCAAGTCTTGCTAACTACACACACCACCATAAAGGTTGCAGAACAAGACTCGTGGATACATTGGACACACGCCAAGCCAGCAGTCATAGACCATAGCCAAATTCCACCACAATCAATCCCACCCATTAAACTCAAGAAAAATCTGGACACAGATCAATGGACGCTTGCAGCATTCTTCAACACCATTGAACCACACAACTGTGAGGAACCAAGTGCAAATGCTGAATTACACAAAAGTGGACTCCCAGGAACTGAGCTATAAAACTCTATTTTTTATTTTTTTTCTCTCACCTTCTCTCTCCATTTTTTTTTCTTTTTCCCTTTTTCTTCATATTTTTTTTAACAAAGAAGTGACTTTAAGCCATACCTTTTAATAATTTTTGATACTTGACCTATGCCCTTTTTTTTTACATTTTTACATTGTACAAAAAAAGGGGGGGAGGCAATAAAAGAAATCTAGCAATGGGAAACATGAAATGCAATATATACTATGTATTATTATCTGTAACAATTGTAACACTTGTAACACAAGCAACTGCATTCCTGGAACCAAAGCTTATCCCAGAGAAAGGAAACGTATGGGAATATTTAGCAAGAGAAATACTCAACACCACTAACTTTTGCTTAGCAGGAGGGAAATCAGTGAAGGACATCTTAACCACATGCCTAATGGGAGTGGCAACTAGGCCACATAACATCATTCACAACACCACATTTAGAAACCTTCCTGACTCCTACGAAAGCATTTTTAGCTGGAGCCACTCTACAAAAAAAAACCAAAGACCACACCATGTACCCTACACATTGCTGCAGTAACCACCTCTGAGAGATGCTTTAAACTCACTGGGTGCAGCACACCTAGGGTCACAGAATACACTAGTCTTAGCAACACAGAACTAAAATGCAACTACACAGAGACCATATCATTTTCATATAGTTACCTGAAGCTCCCACCAGGGTGGATTTTTCCTTTGTGGTTTAAAAGTCTACTCATACCTTCCTGCAAATGCCACCAATGGCCCCTGCACCTTGGGAAGGTTAACCATGCTTATGCCATCCTTACAGAGAGAACACAGGAGAGCCTTCCAAACCCTAGACTCAGACTGTGACTTCAAAGTCTCCCTTCTCACCAAAACAGAACATGTCTCATTGGCAATATCCCTGGTAGGGGTACCTGTATTGGCAGTGCGAAATTCTAGAAATTTGAATAGCCTAGCATGTACCCTAGCAAAAGGCTTGAATTTGACCTCCCATGCCCTGGATGCCCTTAACAGAGAACTGAGGGAGGTCAGAGAAGCCACCCTGAAGAATAGGGCAGCAATAGACTTCCTCCTCTTGAAGCATAATTATGGTTGCGAAACATTCCATGGTATGTGTTACTTCAATCTAGACGAAAACTCAGAACTTGTAGGGAGGGATATCGACCACCTGAAAGAGCTAGCTCAGAATATTGGTCATGAGCAATCATTCCTGGACTTTTCATGGCTCTTCTCGTGGATGCAGATTTTCATTGGCTCAAAATCCTTATAACAACCATAGTCACCATTTGTATCTTTAGAGCCCTCATGTGTTGCCTCTGTCGATGCATACTACCCTGCCTTAGCTGCCTAAAGGCCTGTATTCCCTCTCAGAGGAGAAAATTAAAAGGGAGACAGGCGGCCATGATGATGATCCAGATTGATCACAAATACCAAGTATACCAAGACACTCAATCAGAGGCCACCCTCTAAAAAATAAATAAATGAAGGATTGTGGAAAGGGAACTTTCCAGCCATAATACAAACTTACATAGAAAAAAGAATCGAATAAAAGGTATTAAAGAATCCCCTTAGACAAAAGCCCAAGTTATTAAGAAAACTAGACAAATAAGAAAAGAAAACCCTTACAAACACAGGACATGCCAAATAAGCAAAACAAACACACAAAAGACACAAAAAATATATAAATTACAAAAGAGACAGACAGGAGATTACCACAAAACAAATATTAAAAACCATTGTAAAGCTAAAAGAGTTTAAGCCCCTGTCACACTGCACCAATGGATGCAAAGAGGATGTAAAACGGACAAAAAAGCTTGCCATCCGTTGGTTAATGCGATATACTCACTGCCTCCGTTTTGCTTCCTCTCTATCCGTCCAGCATCCGTTTATTGACGTTTCATCCGCTCAGAAAGTTTTGAGCTGCTCAAAACTTTTGTGTGGAAAATATATCCAATTCATCCGTTCTGCATCTGCTACGCATCCGCTACGCATCCGTTCTGCATCTGTTACGCATCCGCTATATCCGCTAGGCATCCGTTCCACATCCGCGCAACTCGCATCCGCTCAGATGCAGGGAGGAAGTGGAATGGACGCAGAACGGATGCAGAACGGATGCCTAGCGGATGCAGCACAGAAACAAAGCATTTAAAATAGAAAAAACATTCCCAGAGGGGACCGATCTCGGATATTAAGGATGTCTAGAGGATGCCTAGAGGATGCAAAGGGACACCTAGGGGAAAACCTATTCTGCCTATAAAAAGGGGGAGCAACTCATCTGGATCTCACTTTCAGACCAGCAGCCTAGCTGTGCAGACCTCTGCAGCCTTCATCTGACTCTTGCTCTTCCACAGCATCCAGTCATGTCCACCGTGGATCGTAACATAGTCCTTTTGGCAACCACCATGCTTCTGCAACTGTGCGAAGCCATCTACAGGCTCTGTGAACTCTATTACGGGAAGAAAAAGAGGCAGCCAAGAAGCGTCTGGGTCCGAAGATGGATCGCCAGAAGAGCAGAGTACGGACTGTACAACAAGCTGATGGTGGAGCTCAGGAACAAAGACACTCGGGCATTCCAGAACTTCATGAGGATGCCTCCAGCCATGTTTGATGAAGTTGTGCAGCGGCTGACACCCAGGTTGACCAAGGCAAACACCAACTTCCGGCCTAGCCTGGAACCTGGGCTCACGGTGGCACTCACTCTGCGCCACCTGGCCTCAGGGACCACCTACAGGAGCATGCAATATGGCTGGAGGGTGCCACACAACACCATCAGCATTGTGGTCAGAGAAGTGGTGCAGGCCATCATCGAAGAATACAAGGAGGAGCTCCTCCAGTGCTCCTCCACTGAAGAAGGATGGAAGAAAGTTACAGAGCAGTGGTATCAGAAGTGGAACTTCCCCCACACCGTTGGAGCCATAGATGGCAAGCACGTGGCCGGCAAAGCTCCACCCAAGTCCGGGTCCACTTATTTCAACTACAAGGGCTTCTTCAGCATCATCATCTTCGCCATGGTCGATGCTGACTACAAGTTCATGTACATCGATGTTTCAGGCAACGGCTCATGTTCAGATGCCCAGGTATACAACGCCAGTGACCTCAAGGAGGGGCTGGAAGGCAACCTCATCATTCCCAGATCCAGAACCCCTGCCCAACGACACGCAAGATGTGCCCTACTTCATCGTGGGGGATGACGCCTTCTCCCTCAGAACCTACCTCAGAGCCCTACACCTCCAGACTCCTCACCCGTGAAGAGAGGATCTTCAACTACAGGCTGTCCAGGGCAAGGCGGGTGGTGGAGAACGCCTTTGGCATCCTGGCCAACAGGTTCCAGGTACTTCTCACCACCATGCAGCATGGCCCAGAGACCGTGAGGAGGATCGTGGAAGCTTGCTGCATCCTGCACAATCTCATGTGCACCCGCTACCCAGTCTTGCAGAACAGGCTCGTAGACTTCCAGCAAGGCAATGGGGACATGGAGCCTGGGGAATGGAGGCAAGGGCAAAATCTAATAGACACTGAGGATGTGCAAGGCCCCAACAAAGCCTCACGTGAAGGGAAGAAGCAGCGCAACCTCCTGAAACACTGGTGCAACTCCTTAGCTGGAGCAGTGGAGTGGCAAGACAGTATGATAGATGATTAATGGGTACTTCCTTCAGCCTGTCTCATCACACGGATGAGATTGGGCCATGTATGTTGGGTGGGCCTACAATGAACAGGGCGTTTAATAAAGAGTTGTGTTTGTGTTGACATGTGTGGACGATTGATTACATTGTTATTGATAAAAAAGGGCTATAGATGTGGCACCTGGGAGGGTGGACCATACAGTCCCACTATGCTTGCACTGGAGGTTTATCTATCCCACAGCTATTACCCATCCCAAAGGTATCCCTGCCCATCCCACTGCTATCTTAACCCATCCCACAAGCATGCAAAGGTTTAAACCAATTCTAAAAGTTTCCACCAAGACTTTATTAAAAAAAAGAAATGAAGCAAGTGTGTGAATCAAAGATAAACTTTCTTGAACAACAAGCTGAAAAAGGAAAAAGACCCAAGTCAAGTGTCCAAATAAAGTCTACAGGTAGCCACCCAGTCTCTGGCACTCTTATCGGTCACTCGGAGGTGTGCCCAGTCTCAGGGGTGAAGGGTCCAGGTGCTGTGGAGGTGGCTGCTGCTGGAGTGCTGGTCTGAAGCCCCACTGGGGTGCCTGGCCCCGAGAGGACAACAGGTGACGGTGTGTTGAGAAAGGTCTCGGATAGCTGGCTCAGACCCGTGATGCTGAGAGGTCCTTCCTCCATGCCATGGGGTGTCAGCCCCAGTACTGATGAGAGATGTACTAAGGCCGGGCTTGACTGTGGGGTGAAGGAAGGAGCAGTATAGTGGGGCTGTCTGGTCTGCAGCTGGGTGAGGACTGGCATGGGTGGCATCGCTGTCGTCGGTGGCATCATTGGCGTGGGTGGCATCGGTGGCATCAGTGGAACTGGTGGCAACGGTGTCACCCGATGACTCTGTGCCTGGACTGGGAAGGGCTGCCGCCTGTGCTTCTGGACCTCCTGGTAGCCATAGCCCTGGTAGGTGAGGGGCTGTGGAAAGCCTTGGAATGGGAGGGACACCACCTGGGGTGGAGGAACAGACCTGGGCTGGGTGGGAGCAGGTTCCTCTGGATCTGGAGGGTTGTGAAGCAACTCGGTGATCCGGTCCTTCACCACCTGGTACTGGGCTTCGTCCATGTTCCTGAGGGTCTGGTTGACATAGATGAGGAAGGGCTTGCGGTTGGAGGATGAAGAGTCGGTGTTGACTAGCTGAGAGAGGAGATCTATGCTGGTGCGGATGGTGTCCCTGATCTCCAGGAGGACAGTGTGGCTCTGCCCCTCCTGCTGTCTGGCTCTCTTCCTTTCTGTGGAGGTGGAGCTGGGGGTGGTGGATGCAGATATGACTGTGGTGGACTCAATGTCTCCTTTCTCCCACCGCACCAGGGAGTCCTCCACGCGCTCCACCATGGTTCCAACACCTGTCCGTGGGTTCTCCGCCGTGGCACGCTCCACAGAAACCTGCCTGGAGACAGGGACTGACTCTTGGCCGGAAGAGGACTGGCTCTCAGCAGGCTGCCGGAGAGAGAGGGTTGTGAGAGGGGCTCCTGGTGCTCCTCAGTGGTGGATCTCACACTCCAGGAAGCTGCACCTGGCCATGACGTAGGTCTCTCTGTCCATCAGCTTAATTTTGGCCTGGCCAGATTTCTTCAGGTGCAGCTTCCCATACCAGGTATGCATATGTTTCCACCATCTGAGGAGCACCTCCGAAGTGTAACCCATACTCTCCGCCCTCTCTCTCCAAGCAGCCTGCTTCCTTTTGGTGTCCCTGTACAGCCGGTGTCCCTTCCGCCACAGATAGTCATTCTCTCTCAGCCACTCCAGCACTTCATCCTCGTGTTCCTCCTCAATGAAGTATTGCCTCCTCTCCCGTCCCCGCATACGCCTCTTCCTCCCTTTGGCAGGACCAGATGGGCCCTCATCAGAGGGGGTCCCAGGTGGTAGGGGCTGCTCCTCCACACCACCACCAGCAGCAGCACCAGCAGGATCATCATCCTCATCCTCCTCCTCCTCCTCATCATCATCACCACCACCACCAGCAGGATCATAACCATCATCATCATCAGCAGCAGCAGCAGCAGCACCAGCAGCACCAGCAGAATCATCATCATCATCAGCAGCAGCAGCAGCAGGATCAGCAGCAGCACCAGCAGCACCAGCAGGACCAGGATCAGCAGCAGCAGAGTAAGCACCAGCAGTGCCAGCAAGACCAGGAGCACGAGCAGTACGAGCAAGTCCAGGAGCACGAGCAGGACCAGCAGGACCAGCAGGATCAGCAGAGTATGCAGCAGCAGAAGCACCACCGCCAGGAGCAGCTTCAGCAGAAGCTCCAGCACCAGAAGAGCAAGCCCGAGCAGCAGAAGCCGCAGCAGAAGCAGAGTCAGGGACAGGGGGCGGGAGGGAGGCCCTGTCCCTCTTGGCAGGGATGGCGGCAGGTTGCTGAGGCTTTCACTTCTTTCCCATGGTTGTGGGGTTGCTGGCTGGCAGGGAGGCTGGCAGGCACCAAGGCTGGCAGGAAGGCTGGCAGGAAGGCTGGCAGAAAGGCTGGCAGGAAGCCTGGCAGGAAGGCAGGCACCAAGGCATGCACCAAGGAAGGCACCAAGGCTGGCAGGCAGACTGGCTGGCAGGGAGGCTGGCCAGGAGGCTTGGAGGCAGGCTGGCAGCAAGGCAGGGCAGGCAAGGACTCGATGTGTCCGGCAGCAGGTCTTTCCTCTGAATGCTGGCCACGTGTGAGCTGCTTCCCTTTATATCCGCGTGGCTTACGCAATGCATCCCCCCTGCATGCGCAATTAATGTCGGCATCTGTTAGGCTTCCGCTGTGCATCCGCTTCATCAGCTGTGTATCCGCTGTGCATCCGCTTCATCCGCTTGGCATCCGCTCTGCATCTGCTCTTTCTGTTCCGCGTCCACTTTGCTGAGGCCTCCCGGAAGCCTTGCGGATGTGCCATCCGCTCTCATCCGCTTCCATCCGCTGGGCTTCCGTTCCGCATCCGCTTTCCATCTGCCCTGCGTCCTCCCCCCATCCGTGTTATCCGCTCTGGTTATGCAAATTTTTGCCCCTTTTGAGAGCAGATAACAACGATGGAACATTTTGCTCATCCGTTGTGTCTGTTTTGCATCCGTTGGGCAGTGTGACAGGGCCTTTAGGAAAAACTGATAATACAATCAAACCACCCAGCAGAGTTCCGCGCACCGTAGAGTTTGGCCTCTGGCGGGAATAAAGACAAACTCCGACAGGATTTGAAACATTAAACACAAATACCAACATTCACATACAAAAGGAGAAAAGGGTATAAGAAACCAGGGACTTACCATAGGAAGGTAGCTAGCCCAGGAATGCAGACTTCTTGCTGTCCCTCGCCTTCCTGAAGAATAAAAAGATCCAGCTTTTAAGCAGTTGTCCATATCCTTGCGCCAGAGCTCTCCCAGCGGGAAAATTGAATCCTTGAAGGAAAGGGATTTTGACACCTTTCTACAATAGCTTATATGTGTTACCGAGAACAAATGTTTACAAAATAAAAAATAACAAGTAAATGCTTGAATAACATGTTTTATATGTTTATATAATATATATACTTTTATTTATTATATCCTTGTTACTATTTCCCCTTCAATACCATCAATCTGTGAGTCTACTCCCATTTCACATATCAAGAGTATCACATCAGGGAAGTAGTGTAAACCACCTGTTCACCCTGGATTTAATAGTATAGAGTAAGATACAATTGTCATTTTTCCTATTTAAGAATATGATGTTAATAAAGGTAGGTAGAGTTGAGAGCCAGTATGGTGTAGTGGTTAAGAAATCAAGTTAGAAACCAGTAGACCCAGAGTTCTAGTCTCACCTTAGACACAAAACTGGTTGGGTGAGTTTGGGCCAGTCATTTTTTCTCATCCCTAGGAGGGAGGCAATGGCAAATCACCTCTGAAAAATCTTGCCAAGAAAACTGCAGGGATTTGTCCAGGCAGGTCTCCAAGAATCAAACATGACTGAATGGAAGAAAATAAAAAGGAAGAGCTTCCTTTTCAAAAGGAAAGTTGAGCAAATAAGAGGGCCCAAGGATTTGCTGTAGAGAATGGATTCCATTTCCCTTCCACTCAGCCCCAATCTCTCTTCCCTCCCCTTATAATGGGAGCTTGTTTTGGACCCAATGCACAGTCAGCCTGGGCAAGCAATTAAGGAGCTTTAACCAAATCATTGACAGACCCAATGGGAAATTAGCTACAGCAGACAGACCAACCCCTTGTGCTTATAAACAAGACTACGTTTCCCCAGCCAAATTTATGAAGTGTCCAAGGGCCAGCTCATGAAAGATCAAATTTTTGACATTTTCATCTTTAAAACTATAAAATTATCCAACTGTTAAGAGCTGTTGACCAAACTTGGATTGCAAATCAAATGCTATGATGGAACTCATGTTCAAGGCCAGTCTTGGTGATTTTATTCTCTTAGAGACTTGGAGCATAAGCTTCTGCCTTTAAAATTGCCCAGTATTCCTCATTAAAAAAAACTCTTAGTTGTGATGTAACCACAACTGCAGGCCTGACATCCAAGCTGTTTGCTTTTTTCTTCCCCTCACTTGTTAAGATCAGCTTTAGAATAACTTTGCACCTACACTTACTGACAAAGCAAGGCCTAGCACAGAAGAACATTTGATTGAGGCAAATCGGGGCAGAAGTCCTGGTTTCTTTCTGCAACAGCTTAAAATGATTGTGTAGATAAAGAAGAGGCTTTGATTAAGGCTTTCTGAGAGAGGGTGGATGAGCAGGAATATCAACAATTTGGCACAGTAACTAAAAATAAGGATATGGCAAATGTCAGATGATAAAGATTCTATTTTGTCCTGTAATTCTGGAAAAAAATCTGCATGAAACTGGGCTCTTCCATATGGTCTCATTAATGTGTTTTACTTCAGTCTCTGAGAATCCACAAATGTACATTAGCTTTCGCTGCTGTCATTACAACCAGTGCTGTCACCATAGATTTAAGGTAGAACAACTCAAGAGAAATGATTGGTGGATGCAAAACCTTAGACTAGAATAGAATGACAACGTTGGAAGGGACCTTAGAGGTCTTCTAGTCCAGTGGTCGCCAACCAGTGGGCCGGGGACCACTGGTGGTCTGCAAGAAAATTTTAGTGATCCGCAGAGAAATGTCCCTCTCAAAGCACTCCCCCCAAAGGAATTAATCCAGGCTGCACAGGAAGACAAGGTAGCACCACCCACATGGCCTGCCCACCCACTGCCCCCGCCTTCGGCAAAGCGCAAACCTTACCTTGAGTAAGATTTCCATGCGAGCTGGATAGAAGTTAAGACCAACAGCGGGGGAGGGAAATCTGCCCCAGGGTGGCTTGCTGACATTGGTGTGAAAGTCGGTCCCATATTCCAGAGCTGCAGTAGTCACAGGACTGATCCTTTGGTTATCCCAGAGCAGCTGCTCCTCCAGTCCATAGCAGGCTGGTGAAGGAGCAGCTGCTCTGGGATGACCAAAGGGCCAGTCCTGTGACTACTGCAGCTTTTGAATATGGGACTGACTTTCCTACCAATGTCAGCAAGTCACCATCAGTCAAAATTCATATTAGTGGTCTGCAGGATTTAAAATTATGAGTCTGGTGAACCCTGTGGTCCAAAAGGTTGGCAACTTCTGTTCTAGTCCAACCCCCTGCTAAAACAGGGGACTCTATATCAGGGGTGTTCCAAGGGGTGCTTAAATCTGGTTCTCAGGGCTGCCCTGGAAACAGCGAAGGACCAGCTTGTGGTGCCTCTGCCAGTGAAAACGGGCTCCCAATCTCCATTTTCATCTGGGACAGCCTCCTGAAACCCTCTGCCAGCTAAAATGGAGCTTGGGAGGATTCTTCCAGATTCTTTCATCCTGCAACCCTCCCAAGCTCCGTTTTCGCTGACAGAGGGTTGCAGGAGGCTATCCCAGCTGAAAACGGAGATTGGGAGCCTATTTTCACTAGTAGAGCACTCGGGCAAGCACTGGTACCCCTGACACTAGTGAAATCAAGCTGGCCACAGTTTGGCTACACCCCCCCATCCCCCACAAAGTCAATAAAATCAAGTTTGACACTTCTCCTCTATATCTTTTCAGACAAATGATTGTCCAATCTCTTCTTAAAACTCCCAATTTGGAGCATTCACAACTTCTGGAGATAAGTTGTTCTTTTCTCTTGCTGTCATTACAACCAGTAATTGTTGTGGTTTTGGATTCAGACCCCTCTAATAATCTGTAAGATTGAAGATCTGGAGGCTAAAGATTGTCCCACCCCCCATATTTTCTCCTCCTCCCCCAGTAACAGATTGAGGGTCTGCTTCCAAGAGTACAAGAATGGCTGGAGGAATGTTGAGAAGACTGTTCCAGTTTTAATCTCTCTTTTTAAAAAGTGTTGCTTTGTGTTTTCAGATTGTTTGGGAAAGATAAAAATCCAAGAGATGATTTCAGAGGCAATTTTAGATAAGGCTACCAGATCTGGGGTGCAAAAATCTGGATGGCTATTAGATGGAAGCAAAGTTTTTTATATTTCTTTTTTGCCCTCTGATCAGCATCTGGAGCACTTCTGTATGAATCCTTATATTTCCTTGTAACAAAATAGCAAAAATTTAAAGATATCATGCTTTTTTTTGGAACCCAAAGGAATGCCCTTACTAAAGGGCATTACTGACTAAAGGTTAACATGACTCTTAAAGCAGCAGCATATTTTTTTAGGCATGCATGGAAACTTGACAAAGTTGGGCTCAATTAATGAATAGCAGAGAGCTGCTGGTTTATCCTGCCATAATGCTAATGCTTGCCATTGACTACAAGATTCACATGCTTGTGTAATTATATAATATAGCTTTGGATTCAGATTTAATATCATTTAAAGTAAGCCCACTGAAATGAAAGGACCTTAATTAAACCCAGGATTTGAAAAGTGACTGAATATGGATCCATTATCCTTTTGCATTCCTGAAGATGAGAGTGCTTTGTCACTTCTGCCCATGAATTTAATGTGCACAAACTTGCAGCTGCATCTCACATTGCATTTATTTATAAAATGTTTTATTCACGGCCATTACATGAAGTATTTGCATTCTTACAGTTCCAGAAAAATCAAACCCTTTCCAGAACAAACAGAACACTTAGGCATCTTGCCTGGGGTTGGGGGGATTGGGGGGGGCGTTGGGAAAGGGGGCTGAATTCTCCAGATGATGTGATAAAATAGAAAAGAGAGGCAGATTTAAACTGAGTTTCCAGATATCTTCTTTGTCCACCCATGCACCTTAGCAAAAATCTCCCAAAAATGAACTTCAAACAACCACTTCCAGAGTTACTAACGAACACATTTCTTGTACACTATAAAATGTTGTAATAGTCTAAAATCTAATGGGTGCAATAATCTTCCTCATGGTGAGCAAATTAGTTTTAATCTTTCTTTCTGATTTGGCACAGCAAGCAAGCAAGACAGACACAGACTTCAACAGATCGTTAGGATTGCAAAAAAAAAAAAAAAAAACAGTTGCAACCAGCCTGTCTTCCATTGAGGACCTGTATACTTCACAAGCTAGAAAGTGGGCTGTGAAAATATCTGCAGACCCCTCACATCCTAGACATAAACTGTTTCAACTTTTTTCCTCAAGACAATGCTACAGGGCATTGCACGCCAAAACAACACAAATACAGTTTCATCCCATGCTGTCACTCTGCTAAACAACTAATTCCCACAACACTGCCTTATGCCCTGGGATGCCAAAGCACATAGTAGGGTTGTATTACTATTATCCTTCTCATTTTTCTTATTGCCTATTTCTTTAGCTTTTGATGACTTTTTTTATTGTTCTCTTCTTGCATTTTCCCACTGCCTTTTGCCTGATCATCATTCTGCTTGGATTGCTGTAAGTCTTGCAACTGTTCACAAACTCCGTTTACTGAACTCTGTTTATAATACTTGACTTCATTTTTGGATTATCCCAGGACTGATTGTATTGAATACTACCTGCTTTAACCGTGTATGATTTGGACTGTTTGTTGGACTTCAATTATCCATTTACAGGAAGTAAAACCTACATTTTACTATTCAGTGTATCTGTATGCTGGTTGTGTGTTATTCCTCACCACTCTCACTACGTTTCCCTGAGTGCACTCATTCTCCGAATGGGGAATACCTCAACAACTATGTAATGTGGGGGTAGCAAGTGGAGGTGGTGTTGGATAATCACTGTATCAATATGGCAGCCATTTTGTGACAGAGCTGATCACAGGCTCTCAAAATTTTAAATATGCTTTGTAGCCCCCAAGTTCTTAGGGCCTGTGGTAAATAAAAAAGCTGCTTAAAGACATTCAGCTGCCAATATCCAAAACTCAAAGAAAAGTAGCCAATGCAGAGGGTGTTGCCTGACAGCATTTGCTGTTCTCTAATTGTTGTATGCAGTGGTTATTTTTGCATAACATGCATAAATAAAAGAAATATATTTGCTAAAAACCAGAATCAAGAAGTACTTTCTTTTGATGTTGAATTAACTTGCACTGAAAAAAGTATACCATCTAACGATGACATCATGTAAGCTACAACATTTCTTAGTCTCCCTTTTCTTGGGAGACTGGTCTCTTTGAGGTCTTAAACTATTTTTTATTTGTAACAAGTATTTATATCCTGCTGTTCTGAATAAAGTTCCTCCCTAAGTAGTCTGTAAGCAATATGAACAACAGTTCATAAAAATGCAGTTAAGTCACTCTAAGGATCCCTCCCACTGAGGCTAGTGTGGATAATGGCCTTGGGGAGGGAAGAGGAGACTCTGGTCTGAATGAGCATGGCTGGCTCAGGAACTATGGGAATATTTGTATAGTTTGTATAGTTCCCACAGTTGCCCACCCTGGGGTAAAGGTTTTATGCAACTGAACAGACTTGGATAGATCTGATTCATGGCTGGTTCATGGAGCTGGTTCAGAGCTGGTTCATGATGCCTGCCTTCCAGAATAATATTGATCCCGCTTAAAGGTCTGGCTTTTTCTCCAGGCGGTAGATTAGGAATTATATGCTGCAATAGGAATTACATGAATGGGATTGTTTTTGTAATTCCAGTTTTTGCACACTTCCTGCTTGCATTGGTTTGGTTTGGTTTGAACTGTAGGCCATCCAAGGTTTCTAGAAGAAGGGTGAATTTGACTTATAAATAAGTAAATAAATGGTTCTCTTTTTTTGCCAGCTTTCTTCTTCCCTTATCATTATGGTGTGAGAGGAGGGGATAGATGTCCAATCACCCACTGTGAAGATGGCCGAGAAGTCTTCTTGTGCTGTCACCATAAACAGCTGTGTTGCTACATATGATTGGATTTTTAAAAATCTGTTGCTATTTTAATTTATACCCTGTCTCTTTACGCAGGGGAATTGAAAGCAATAACAGAATAGTAAACAGAAAAAGACAAAAAATAATAAAGCAATTAAATCTAAGTAAAAGTAATAAAGTCTAACAAAAACAACATTTAAAATCACAAATGAAGATGAACATACATGTCCCAGGATAATGTTGAAGGTTCCAATCTGGGTTGATCACTGGGTCCAGAGGTTTAGTTTTCCAAGCCTGTGGACTTGTGCTGGAGCACATCCTCAGGGAACTTCTCTTTAGCAGAGTGTGTGCTTTGGGCTATTCTGCGTGTGGTATTTATCTGGTGTTTGGTTGTGTGTGGCTTTTTAGTTGTTGATCGGGTGTTGGTGACCAGCTATTAAGTTATTGGTGATTATTTTCTTTGTGCTGCCAAGCCCTTACCTCCTAAGTACTTGATAGGTAAAGGTTCCCCTCGCACATATGTGCTAGTCATTTCTGGCTCTAGGGGGTGGTGCTCATCTCCGTTACAAAGCTGAAGAGTCAGCGTTGCCTGAAGGCGTCTCCGTGGTCATGTGGCCAGCAGGACAAAAAGCTGAAGGCGCATGGAACACTGTTACCTTCCCTCTGCAGTGGTTCTTGTTTTTCTACTTGCATTTTTTACATGCTTTTGAACTGCTAGGTTTGCAGAAGCTGGGACAAGTAATGGGAGCTCACTCCGTCATGCAGTGCTAGGGATTTGAACCGCCAAACTGCCAATCTTTCTGATCAACAAGCTCAGAATCTTCGCCACTGAACCACTGTGTCCCTTAAATACTTGATAACTGGTGGTAAATTGGCACTCTTGTTTACTGAGGAGGGGCCTGTTTCCCAGGCTTTAATACTTCCCTGGCTATTTTTGGGCCTGCTCATCCAACAATCTTAGTATCTGCAAAATTGAATTTATGTTTTTGTTCATTGCATTCATTGCCCAAAGAGAAGATTTCCCTGAGTTCCAGCATGAATCTGAAAGCTCAGAAGACTAAACTTCTGGTCCCTGTGATCAACGCAGATCGGAACATGCAACAATTAAAACCATTAATTGGAGAATTCTTACTTCAAAGACTTCTACTACATGCAGAACCCTTTTTTTAACTTTTAAAAAAGACTTGGCAGTCTTCCAAAAGGTCCCAAAGCTTTTTCAAATTCCTGGCTTTTGTGGTGCACAACAGAATCTGTTTCCTCATTTTAAGTTCAGAATATATGAAATCCAGTTGTAGGCAAATATCTAAGAATGCAGTGAGGATAATCGTAATCAAGCTTTATTGAAAAACCCAATCTCTTTGATTAGCTAGAGGACAAGTAATATTAATAAAACAAATGTGTAAACATCACAATCTATAACCTGGGGATGGGAAACACTTTTATTCAAAGGTGAAGTTCAACTAACATTCTAAGATGAAACCAAGTGTGAGAACAACTCCTTATTTCTGTTATAACATAAAAAGTGACAGACAAATCCTCTGGTAACTCAGCCTCATGTTAAGAGCCTGTATAATTGGATTCATTTTTTGGTCTTTAAAAAAGGTCTCTTCTATATTATTTTTGATACAGAGGCACAAGTGGTGTATAATAGACTGTCTTGTTATTCCAACATAACTCTTAGGAAGGTAGATTCACCCACATAGTAAACTCTGATTTTTCTGGACATCAGAGATGGAGTATTTGATGGAGAAAGTATAAGTGTTCCCAAACATACCGGTTTTCATTTGTTTCATGTCCAATAAAAGGGAGGGAGGAAGAAGGATAATATCTATGGTAAAAACCCAGATAATGTCTTATCAACTATACTCTCTGCAATGAATGCTGAACGTGTCCTGAAACCCAAAGTTTTACTGAAGGAAAAGGGACTTTAGCTAAATTGACTATCTGGACTTTATTTGGAATTCTATATGGGGTTATTGACTTCCTGTTTTTTTTCTGGACACTAAAAGATTCCCACAGGTAAGATTGAACAGTTATTTGGCCCTTGTATTCCAACATTTGTGCAAGGTTGCTTCATTTCTGGGCTTTGCACATATAGTAGGTGGATTTTTATCAGGTCAAATTATGGCATATGATGTATCATTGTGTTAGTTCTGAAAAAAAAAATCAAACTTAGGTGCAATGATTAATCATCTAATCATATGAATTGCCTTTGGCCAATTCATGGAATTGTCTCATGCCCTTTTAAGATTCTTCTAACTATCATGCTGCCACAGCTGAAGAATTCTCCGAGAAAAGAGCCTCTACTTCTTCTGATTATACTGGCAGCCAATCCACTGATGGCTCCGATTTATTTGGTCAAGCCCTGAAAAATCTGGTGTCATCCATAAATCAAGCTTATTGTCTGCTTGTTCTTTACAGCAAGATAAACCTTCTCTTCTACTAGTTGATAGCACATGGGAATCCTGGCTGCCTGTCAGTATGTGTCAAAAGACAAAATTCCATCAAGGGGAGAACACCTTTTTGGAGACAATAGCAATAGCACTTAATCTTATATACCACTCCATAGTGCTTTAAACTTAAAGCACTATCTGAACAGTTTACAATGTCAGCGTATTGCCCCCAACAATCTGGGTTCTCATTTTACCAATCTGAGAAGGATGGAAGGCTTAGTTAACTTTGATCTGGTCAAAATCAAACTCCTGGCAGTCGGCAGATCAGCCTGCAATACTGCATTCTAATCACTGCACACCACAGCTCCTAGACTTAATGGAGGAACCTAGTATAGTTGAAAGGAACAGTTGGAACTGGTTCAAAGGTACCCTTTAAGTTTCTTTGGTTGATTGTGAGCTTGAACAACAGGCTTCCCAACCCACTATTCCAACACTACACCATGTAAACAGTGTTTATCAGCAGGAACTGTATCCTGAACTGGTGGTTTCTGGCTTCCAATCCTCTCATCCAAGGTTAGATCTTCAGATGCCCACCTTCCCCTGCCAAATGCAACTTCCATCCATTTGTAATCTCATTTGTCCTGGTTGGTGGTAAATGTTCTATGTATCCTATTCCTAAGGATGGAACAGTTAGCATAACATCCTAGAGATTAGATCCCACCCGAGCTTCATAGCAAGGAACCAGGTGTTATTGTCATAAAACATATCAAACAACTTTCATGTGTGTTATCAAATGTTGTCTAAACATTAGTTAATTATAAAATCATTGCAGAACCAAGATGGCAATGTAAATTTCTTTTATTATTGAGTTATATTCTTGTACGTCCTGGCCATGGGTCGTAGCTGTTTTCCTATTATGAACATCTGTTCAAAAGATTTCCTTGTGATTATTTTAGATGAACGACACCTTGGAATCCAGAAACATACATCTGACTTCTGGCTGGCTGAATAGTGACATTAACATCAGAAATGCATTTTTCTGATGTGCCGTTTTTCACAGATGAAAGGATTCCCCCTTCCTTTCCCCCACTCACCCATAGGGTGAGGTGGTAAAGGAAAATCAACTAATCTAATTGTAGAATTGGGGTCTGCTCTGCAAAATGGAACTGAAAGAAAAAAGAAAAAGAGAAAGTCAGGCATTTTACTGTGTGTAACCCTGTTTTACGTGAAACCTACAGTCCTTTTGTAGATCAATGTGGCCCCTTATATCTTGTAAGAGAGAGTTATTGCTTACAGCAAAGTAATATGGAACAGCCACTTTTTGGAAAGCAAGCAGGATAGTTTGCCTATTGATGCATGTTTCTCTTTAAATATTTTAAATTGATTGCACTCCTTGAGCAACTTCTCTTATACCAATTATAACGCTCAGGGCAGCCATACCTAACAGTGAGCTTCCAAGCCAAATAAGCCAATAAGTGCATACACATTTATGTTTCTCTCTGGATAATCATGACCCTTCCATGCCATTGTACAGTTAATGCAATAGCTGTCAGTGATATAATACAGACCCATGCCCCTCCAATCAAACAAAGCTGTGCAGAAAACATGCAATCATATTGGTCTTGAAATAAAGTCAACATACTCACACACATACACATACACACACACACACACAAACTCCAAGAAAAACACGAAGAAAATGTAACAAGAAAATGATAGCTAACCATAACCTCCAAGCAAATGGAATAGTATGCATTTCAGAATCAGATACATTAGCTTCTACCACCAATGTGGTTTCTATCAAATTTGCAGGCAAGCTTCCTTTAACATACTAGCTGAGGAATTCTGGGAGTTGAAGTCCAGGCATCTTAAAGACGCCAAGATTGAGAAGCACTGCTCTGAATATTGATGGATCCTATTTTTAGCTCTGGAGAGCAGAGTAACAATCTAGGATAATGGGAACAGAAATAAGAAACATCCTAGGGCTCATATATTCTCAGTCCCTGGCCAATGGAATGTGGCAATGTCAAGAAATATCCAAACATGTAAAATATTACAGCAAAGATACATAGGAAAATCATTGCTACTTTTCATTTTTTGTAAGTGTAAATGTCTTATACTGACAGCAAAAGCAGAGCATACCTAAATCCTGGGAAGAACAACAAAGAATCCTCTTTTCCTTTTTTTTCAGGTAAGCACCTAAAACTTAAATCTTTTTACAATTCCAACAAATTTTATAGGGATGAGTATATATGTGACATAGTGGCTTAGTGGATAAGACGTGGAGCTTGTCAATCAGAAAATTTGGCAGTTCGGTGGTTTGAATCCCTAGCACCACGTAATAGAGTGAGCTCCCATTACTTGTCCCAGCTTCTGCCAACCTAGCAGTTCGAAAGCATGTAAAAATGCAAATAGAAAAATAGGGACCACTTTGGTTGGAAGGTAACAGTGTTCCATGCGCCTTTGGCATTAAGTCATGCCAGTCACATTACCATGGAGATTTCTTCGGACAGTGCTGGCTCTTTGGCTTTGTAAGAGAGATGAGCACTGCTCCCTAGAGCTGGAAATGATTAGCACGTATGTGCAAGGGGAACCTTTACCTTTATACATGTGTCCAGAATGAGTGAAAAACAGGCTGTCAGGCATGGTGAGTATATGTCAAAAATAGTGCTCATCATCATTTTTATTTTTCTGCTGAAACAGTTTTGTGACATCTTAATTCCACCAAGTGACTATTAATACCTGTGGATCAAGGAAGATGGTGCTCTTAAAAGAGAACTCTTATTCAAGAAAAAGATTCTGAGTTAAAAACTCCTTTCAGTACCATGGGATTAGGACAGCAATATTCCAAATAACCACTAGATGGTCCAAATAGACACAGAAGATTCCAACTCTTCGCTGTCACCTAGGGGTTGTTTGGATTTTGCGACAGTCCTTCATAATACTTTATGTTTATGTCTATGAGGGGTTTGCAATAGATAAGTAGATACTGTTTCTGCCAGATTTTTTCACACTGGGCATAGAGGAAACATAACGTGCCCTTCTGTCTGTGAGGGAATTCTGTCTTTCACAGAGAATTATGAAATAAACCAGGGATATCAAAACTCATGTTGTCACATCATCACATGACGTGTCATTACTTTCCCCCTCTTCGCAACACTGAGCATGGACGGGGACAACACATGATGCATCTGGCCCACGGGCCATGAGTTTGACACCCCTGAAATAGAATATGGCCTTCAGTTGTCATCTGTCAAGATTAAATCACAGGTCCTCTTTTACAAGCACCTGATCATCTTCACACTTCCTTTGAACCTATTCTAGAGAGTTTGAGTACTTCCTTTTTTCCCTGAATGCCATCATTCTGCAAAACAAATAATTCCCTCAACACTGTTCAACTATTACAAAATCTGCTATTACTATTACTGTTAATCTACTCATCACTCCTTCTCACTCATCCCCTCCCACTTGTGACTGTATGACTATAATTTTGTCGCTTGTATTCTTACAATTTATATCGACTGTTTCCTAGTATGATTTGATTGCTTATTGTCCTCTATGACTGTCATTAAGTGTTGTACCTGATGATTCTTTACTCTTTACAAATGTATCTTTTCTTTTATGTATACTGAGAGCATTTGCACCAAGACAAATTCCTTGTGTGTCCAACCTCACTTGGCCAATAAAGAATTCTATTCTATTCCATTCTAAAGCATGGTGCCTAAATATGCATGCAGAACTTGAGATGAAGCCTGACCAGCATGACAAAGTGAAACTGATGCACCCTAAAATGATTGCCCTTCTTTGCCCATTTCAGTTATTTTGAATCCTTCTTAAGGTTGTTGTTCTGTGTAAGAGTGTGGCAGAACAATGGCATTTATTTAAACAAATGTTCCTTAAATTAGTCTTGCTCTATTGGTTTCAATGGGTCCATTCTAATCATGGCCCAGTATCCATTTGTTCAGAATAAAACCAAAAGCACGCTTTAGATTCAAAGCTCCCTACTTTTTAGGCCTTGTTTAGTAGACCAGAAAGCTCATACATTTGAAAGACATGTCATTCTTTTTATTGCTTGCGTGCTACAGTGATATTAAAAGTAAACCAGCCTATTGTTGCATTGAAAGAAAATATATATAAATGAAAAGCAGACAAGTGAACAATAACTCAAAGAATCCACATCATGAAAAACTTAAAAGGACACTGTCAAGTTGATTTAGATTTAAATTTTTAGGTTTTGTGAAATAGGAACAATGTAAAAGTCTCTATTAAACAGGGGTGGTGTTTTTTTTTCCACTTCTAAAATTTCAAGGGGGGAAAAATGATTTCCTATATCCATGCATACTTTCTTTTTCCAAGGATACTTTTCTTATGATTGGATATACAGTACCACAGGATTTAATTTTCTAGTGTGCAAAATAGTGACTGCTAATAAACCAAGTAGATCAGCTTTCTCTAAACTTCCCTTTCAGGTGGGACCAGGTTTCAACTCCTGTAACCATCCAGCATTGGAACTGCAGTTGAACACATCTGGCGGACACTGGTTTGGGAAAGCAGAATTAGACACAATCAATGCACTACAAATGCAAATTGATGATGCAAATACAAATTGACTGCATCTTATTACTTTTAATAAAATATGAATTTGTTTATTTACTCTATCTTTCAGCAAACCAGTGTGGTATAATGATTAAGACATCATGCTAGCAACTGAGAGATTCCAAATTTTAGTCCTGCTTGACCTGCTTTGCTTGAACAAAGCAAGCTGCATGACCTTGAGCCAGCCATTCTCTTTCAGCCCTAGGAAAGAGACAATGGTAAGTCACTTCTGAAAATCTTGTCAAAAAAATTTCAGGAACTAGTCCAGGCAGTTAGCACTGGTCAAGACTGACTCAATGATGCACATATAAACCATAATACTCCCTTGCGCTTCAGTGCAAGAGTGCTAAGGAGGATATAGCATTGTGTTTGTTCCACACTTTCTAAAGCCCATGTCACTCTGCACCAACGGATGGAAAGAGGATGTAAAACGGAGAAAAATGCTTGCCATCCATTGGTTAACGCGATGCATCCATTCTGTACTCACTGCGTGCATGATTCATATGTTCTATCCGTCCAGCATCCGTCAACTGAGATTTCATCCGCTCAAAAAGTTTTGAGCTGCACAAAACTTTTTGAGCGGATGAACTTTCCGCAGTGTCCATTCTACATCCGTGACATATACGGGGAACAAACGTTCTACATCCGTTACATGACCGCTGTATCCGCTCGGCATCCGCTGTGCATCCACGCAACTCGCATCCGCTCCAGCAGAAAATGGAAAGAGAAAGGAAGCGAAACGGATGCGGAACATCCATGCAGCGTTGGTAGCTGCTGGTGCTGGTAGAAAGGATGTAAGCGGATGCAGCTCGCATATAAAGCATTAAAACGGAAAAAAAACGTTCGTATAGGGGACGTATCTCGGATATTTAGGATGTCTGGAGGATGTCTAGAGGATGCGGAAGGACACCTAGCGGAAAACCTATATTTCCTATAAAAAGGGGGAGGAAATCACCTGGATCTCACTCTCAGTCCAGCAGCCCTGGTGTGCAGACCTCTTCAGCCTTGATCTTGCTCTTGCTCTTCCACAGCATCCAGTCATCTCCACCATGGATCATCGCACACTCCTTTTGGTAGCCGCCATCATTCTACAACAGTATGAAGCCCTCTACAGGCTCTTTCACCTGTTCTAGGCAAGGAAAAGGAGGCGTCCAAGAAGTGTCTGGGTCCGACGATGGATCGGGAGAAGAGCCGAGTTTGGACTCGATGACAAGCTGATGGTGGAGCTGAGGAACGAAGACCCTCGTGCATTCCAGCACTTCATGAGGATGCCACCAGCCATGTTTGATGAAGTTGTGGAGCATCTGAGACCCAAGTTGACCAAGGCAAACACCAACTTCCGGCCCAGCCTGGACCCTGGACTGATGATGGCACTGACTCTGCGCCACCTGCCCTCCGGGACCATGTACAGGAACATGCAGTATGCCTGGAGGGTGCCAAACAACACCATCAGCATTGTGGTCAGAGAAGTGGTGCAGGCCATCATCAAAGAATACGTGGAGGAGCTCCTCCAGTGCCCCTCCACTGAAGAAGGCTGGAAGAAAGTTGCAGAGCAGTGGTATCAGAAGTGGAACTTCCCCCACACCGTTGGAGCCATAGATGGGAAGCACGTGACCTGCAAAGCTCCAGCCAACTCAGGGTCCAATTATTTCAACTACAAGGGCTTCTTCAGAATCATCCTCTGTGCCATGGTCGATGCTGACTTCAAGTTCATGTACATCGATGCTTCAGGCAACGGCTCATGTTCAGATGCCCAGGTATACAACGCCAGTGACCTCAAGGAGGGGCTGGAATGCAACCTCATCATGGGTTTCCCAGATCCAGACCCCCTGCCCAACGACACACAAGATGTGCCCTACTTCATCGTGGGGGATGACGCCTTCTCCCACAGAACCTACCTCATGAAGCCCGACACTTCTAGATGCCTCACCCGTGAAGAGAGGATCTTCAACTACAGGCTGTCCAGGGCAAGACGGGTGGTGGAGAACGCCTTTGCCATCCTGGCCAACAGGTTCCAGGTACTTCTCACCACCATGCAGCATTGCCCAGAGACTGTGAGGAGGATCGTGGAAGCTTGCTGCATCCTGCACAATCTCATGCGCACCCGCTACCCAGTGTTGCAGAACAGGCTTGTGGACCGCCAACAAGGCAATGGGGACATGGAGCCTGTTGAATGGAGGCAAGGAGTAAAGTTTATAGACACTGTGGATATGCCAGGCCCCAACAGAGCTTCACGTGAAGGGAAGAAGCAGTGCAACCTCCTGAAACACTGGTGCAACTCCCCAGCTGGAGCAGTGGAGTGGCAAGACAGGATGGTAGATGCTTAATGGATGCTTCCTTCAGCCTGCCTCATCACACTGATGAGGTTGTGCCATGTATGTTGAGTGGTCCTACAATGAATAGGGCATTAATAAAGAGTTGTGTTTATGTTGAAATGTGTTGATGAATGGTTAAATTGTTATTGATAATAAAGGGCCATAGGTGTGGCACCTGGGAGGGTGGACCATACAGTCCCACTATGCTTGCACTGAAGGCTTATCTATCCCACAGCTATTACCCATGCCACAGCTATTACCCATCCCACAGCTATTACCCATCCCACAGGTATCCCTGCCCATCCCACTGCTATCCTTACCCATCCCACAAGCATGC
The DNA here is from genome assembly GCA_015471245.1 of Laticauda colubrina. Classification (NCBI taxonomy): domain Eukaryota; kingdom Metazoa; phylum Chordata; class Lepidosauria; order Squamata; family Elapidae; genus Laticauda; species Laticauda colubrina. Next base: position 28,419,563 of record BLBF01000002.1, read on the forward strand.
AAAGGCTTAAACCATTTCTAAAAGTTTCCACCAAGACTTTATTTACTAAAAGAACTGAACCAAGTGTGTGAAGCAAAGATAACCTTTATTAATAACAAACTGTAAAAGCAAAATGACCCAAGTAAAGTGTCCCAAGCAAAGATAAAGTCAACAGGTAGCAACCCAGTCTCTGCCACTCTTCTCAGTCACTCTGAGGCATGCCCATGGTCTCAGGGGTGAAGGGTCCAGGTGCTGTGGAGGTGGCAGTGGCTGGAGTGCTGGTCTGAGGTGCCATTGGGGTGCCTGGCCCCGAGAGGACAACAGGGGATGGTGTGTGGAGGAAGCTCTCAGAGAGCTGGCTCAATCCCATGATGTTGAGAGGCCCTTCCTCCATGACATGGGGTGTCAGTCCCAAGACCGAAGACAGATGTTCTGAGGCCGGGCTTGGCTGTGGGGTGGAGGAAGGAGGAGTGTAGTGGGGCTGTCTGGTCTGCAGGCGAGCGAGATGAGGCGTCGGTGGCATCTGTGGCGTCGGTGGAATTGGTGGTATCAGTGGCATCGGTGGCACCTGTGGTGTGCGATGTACCTGTGCCTGGACTGGGAAGGGCTGCCTGTGCTGCTGGAATTCCTGGTAGCCGTAGCCTTGGTAGGTGAGGGGCTGTTGAAAGCCTTGGAAGGGCTGTGACATCACTTGGGGTGGAGGAGCAGACCTGGACTGGGTCAGAGCAGGTTCAGCTGGGCCTGGAGGGTGGTGCAGAAGACCTGTGATCCTCTCCTTGATCACCTGGTACTGGGATTCGGGCATTTCCATGTGGGTCTGGTTCACGTAGGTGAGAAAGGGCTTTCTGTTAGAGGATGGTATGTCAGACTGTACCAGCTGAGAGAGGAGATCTACACTGCTCTTGATGGTGTCCCTGATCTCCAAGAGGACAGTGTGGCTCTGTCCCTCCAGTCTGGCTCTCTGCCTGCTTTCTGTGGATATGCTGGGGGTGGGTGTGGGTTGGTCTCTGGTGGCCGCGGCCTCTTCTTGCTCCAACTGCGTCAGGGGCTTCTCCATGTGCTCTGGCACGGGGAGTGCAGCTGTCGGGGGGGGTCTCCATCGTGGGACGCTCCACAGATACCTGCCTGGACACAGGAGCTGACTCTTGGCTAGAAGAGGATTGGCTCTCTGCGGGCTGACTGAGAGAGAGGGTTGACAGAGGGGCTGCTCCTCGGTGGCGGAGCTCACCCTCCAAGAAGCTGCACTTGGCCATCATGTAGGTCTCCCGGTCAGTGAGCTTGACCGCGGCCTGGCCAGACTTCTTCAGGTGCAGCTTCCCGTACCAGGTATGCACGTGCTTCCACCACCCCAGGAGGACATCCGAAGTGTAGCCCAGGCTCTCTGCCTTCTCTCTCCAAGCCGCCTGCTTCCGCTTGGTGTCTCGATAGAGCCTGTGTCCCTTCCTCCAGAGGTTCTCGTTCTCCCTCAGCCATTCGAGCACCACCTCCTCATGTTCCTCTGCAATGGAGTACTGTCTCCTCTCACCCTTTTCTTGTGAATGCCTCTTCCTCCTTCTGGCAGGGCCTTCTGGGCCCTCATCAGCAGGGCTTTGAGGTTCTAGGGGCTGGTCCACCACACCACCACCAGCAGCACCAGCACCAGCACCAGCAGGACCAGGAGCAGCACCAGCAGAGTCAGCACCAGCAGAAGCACCAGCACCAGGAGCAGCACCAGCAGAAGTACCAGCACCAGCAGAGTCAGCACCAGCAGCAGAAGCCCCAGCAGAAGCAGAGTCAGTGCCAGGGGATGGGATGGTGGTGCTGTCCTTCTTGCCAGGGCTGGCAGGAGTAGGCACAGGCTTCCTCTTCTTCCCCATGGTTGTTGGCTGAAGATGTGTCTGGCAGCAGGTCTTTCCTCTGAATGGTGACCTGCTTGCGAGCTGCTTCCCTTTATATCCACAGGGCTGACACAATGCATCCTCCCTGCATGCGCAGTGAATGCTTTGCATCCACTAGGCATCTGCTATGCATCCGCTAGGCGTCTGTGATACATCCGTGTCATCCGCTAGGCATCCGCTACGCACCCGCTCCTTCCGCTGCGCGTCCGCTTCGCTGTTCTTCCCCGGAAGCCCTGCAGATGTGTCATCTGCTTCCATCCACTTCCATCCGCTTCCATCCGCTAGGCTTCCGTTGAGCATCCGCTTAACATCCTCGCTACGTCCTCCCCACGTCCGTTCCTTTCCGTTGTTGTCCGCTCTATCTATGCAAATTTGGGGCACTTTTCAGAGCGGATAACAATGGATGGAAAATTTGCTCATCCCCTGTGTCCTTTTTACATTCGTTTTGCATCCGTCGGCAGATGTGACCTAGCCTTTAAATATAATGCAAAGCAATAACATTCTGCAACAAAGAAAACAGGTAACAATTCAAAGAATAAGACTATGATATTTTAAACCAGAATATATCTATCTATCTGTTTTTATCAATTGTTTCAAAAGGACAACTTGTGGTTGAGAGCTTTTGAATAGAAATCAAAATCTAATCAAGGGAATATGTGTGTATCTTTCTGATCGATGTCATTTTCATGTTCTTGTTCAATATATGCCATTGTTGATTTAAGCAAGTATGACTAGAATCACCATTATTCATAATATTTTAAGATATTCAGATGAGCTAAGTAAAGTTGTCAAAAAGATGGATGTGGAGCAGAGATAATTATTGCAGTTGAATAACAAAATATAGCACAACAGAATAAGCATAACTAAAATGAAAGCGAAAAGAAAGTGTGAAGAGCTAAGCTTCTCTACCTATTAAGCAGATATCTCCCTGATTAAGATAGATAGTGGTGGATATTTGCATGCTTTCTAAGCTATACAACTTAGCAGACTTTTAAGACTCAAAATCAAGTTAACCATTAGCCAAAACAAAGGTGGAAAAAGTTAAAGTTCATTCTTCTTCATTGCCTGCCTCTCTTTTAAGGAAATCTTTCTGGATGAAGGCATGGCAAATTGACCAAAAAGGACAGGAGGAAAACAGTTGCAGTATGACTCATTGTTTGCACTGCAAAAAAAGATTGTCTAAAGACAACTTGTGTAAATAGTCACTGAAATGGATTTTAAAAAGAAAAAAGAATGGTCATGAGGCAACTGGGGCAGGACCTATTCCTATTTGTCTCTTTAAAATGCCCCCCTCCAAACTCAATAATTTACTTAGTTGAGATCCCTGGGTGAGTGGATAGCATCATATATTTTGGTCACTAGGTAGCATAGGACTTAGGCATGCTTAGAAGGAATCTCTTTCTTTTCTTTTCAGAAAAAGACAAAAGCACAACCCTTTGAAACACAAATCCAGGTTAATAAAACACAATCCCTAAGTGCAGACAACCCCCAAACAAATAAACCAGAGTATTGCTTGATTTGATGGCCTGGATAAGAAGGTGATTGAACTCCCATTGTATTCCCCAACTTGGTTTTAGCACAGTACATTTTGTACAAATGAAGACTCTACAGGGTGGGATACGACAGGGTTAACTACCGGCTTGGGAGTTACAAGCTTCCCTGCCCGCTGTAAGGTGCGCAACTGTTAATCGTCATTAGCACGCTGCATGCCGAGAAACAGCCTTTGAAACAGCCCTCATTTCTTGTTTTTTTAACTGCAGCTGTGCCTCGTTCAGCAGCTGAAGTTGAAAAATCAGGAAATAAAGATCAGATAACAGCCCAGGTGGGCAGGTGGGCAAAAACATCAGCAGACATAGAACCGGTTCTATGTCTGCTGCTCTTCAGAGCTACTGGTTCTACAGAAGTGGACAGAACCGGTAGAAACCCACCCCTGCTCTACCAGGCTTGTTTAACTGTTTTGTCCATTAAGCCAACTGCAATTGTGGGCAAATCATTAACTTCTAGCCCAGCTGATAATATGATAGTAAAGAATGGTCCCAAACCATACAAAAATAAGACAAAAGGCATTTTAGTTAATGAGAATTAATAGATTTTGTCATTTTTTAAAAATAACAGAACTGGAAAGGATTGTGGAAGTCATCTAGTCCAACCCTCTGTTCAGGCAGGAGACCATATAACATTTCAAACAAATTAAGAAACAGATAACACACAAAAGATTAACAGAGTTGGATGACCTGTGGGTCATCTAATCCAAACCCCACCCAAGCAGGAGACCTTACACCATTTCTGACAAATGGCAGTCCAATTTCTTCTTGAAAGCCTCCAGTGATGAAAATCCCACAACTTCCAAAGGCAAGCTGTTCCATGGGTTGATTGTTCTGTCAGAAAATTTCTGCTTATTTCTCTCCTTAATCAATTTCCATCCATTATTCCTCACCTAGCCTTCGGGCGGCTTGGAAAATAGCTTGATCCCCTCCTCTCTGTAGGTTGTCCAAATGGTTGTCTAATCTCTTCTTAAAAACTTCCAGTGTTGGAGCATTCACAACTTCCAGTGTTGGAGCATTCACAACTTCTGGAGGCAAGTTGTTGTGAATGATCCAACACTGGAAGTTGTGAATTGTTCTAACTGTCAGGAAATTTCTTCTTAGTTCTAGGTTCCTTCTCTCTTTGATGAGTATCCACCCATTGCTTCTTCCTCCAGGTGCTTTAGAGAATAGCTTGACTCCCTCTTCTTTGTGGCAACCCTTTAGATGATTGGAAACTACTATCATGTCACCCCTAACATGTCATGGGAGATGCAAAGGAATGTGGTTCTGTGATCAAAGAAGCACAAGGGTGGTAATAGTCTCACCCGAACTAGCCAAAGCAACTGGCAATTGCATGCATCTTGCCTTTGAACAAGATACATTATGCAATACAGAGTAGATAATTGTATGGGAAAATTTAATGGAAAAAAGCCCATCTCCCAACCTCATGTTTCTTTCAGACATCCAGTCACTTTCATTTCTTCATGACCCGGTCTCATAAATGTTAATAAAACCTGTATTCTAGGAATCTCTATTACTTCTGCCCCAAGGCTTGTGAAAATAACTTGGATAATGAACTCCCAGCAAGCTGTCCAGCTTTAGACAGGGAAATATATGTAAATGTCTCAGTTTGCATAATATGCACCAGCTGAACAATATCTGGGGATTCTGTGGTTTTTTTTTCTAAAAGAAGAAATAAATACAGATCTACCATCAGAATATCACAAAATTCACTTCTCTCCCATGTATCACTATGCCTTTACCTAAGGCAACTGACAAGGAGCCTATATGTCTTTGGAAAGGAGCCAAGGGCAGTCAAATGACAGAATAAGAGATTTGGAAGGAAACTTAGAGGTGTGCTAGTCTGACCTCCTGCTCAAGCAGGAGACCCTCTACCATTCCAGACAAATGACTGTCTGATCTCTTCTATGTTCTACATTCTATGGAAGTTAAAAAAAACTTCCAGTGATGGAGCACCCACAATTTTCCACCTGTAGAAATGATTCATGTGATTGAAGGATTTGCATTCCTGATATATACATCTTAGAGAAGATATGAAGCTAGAGGATTCCCAATTCATGCACACAGATTTTTTGCAACATTTTTGCATTCTTAGGTTGATGGACACATTTCTGAGATGCTGTATGTGCCACTTTCCTGCACTGAAATGAGCGGATGGACTAAATAATTTCCAAGATCCTTTCCAATACTAACTTTCCATCGCTACATGATTGTGGATTTTTAATTCTGCTTTTAGTTATATTGCTGCTATGCTTGGTTCTACATATTTAGTTTTGTGACAGTAGGGTGATTTTGGACCTTTAAGGAGAACTCTAAAAATTCAGATAATCAATCCATCAGTTAATATAGAACTGAGATGTTGTAATTTATTATACAGTACTGTCAAAAGGAGTATTTTTTCCTCCAGTATCACAGAACTTAAATGCTCTGGTTTCCAAACTGAGATTTCTAAGCTCTTATTTGCAGGAATTACTTTATCAAAATACATACCTTTCTCATGCTGAAAAATGTTTATGTTGCCATTCACTGAATCAGGATAAAACAGCTGATTTTAAGGATCTGATCACATTAAAATGTGATCCACATTATAACCTCTTTCTTGAATCTAATCCAAAATTCTCAGTCTGAATATTTCTTGTAAATCCATCCCTCACTTTTCATCAATATAATCCATTTGCTTAAAATTGTTCTTTTTTCCCCTGTGGAGTCCTTGATATTCCCTGAGCTTTGTTGTTTGCTTGGAATGTCTTTTTACTCAATGCAAGAACTATATTTCTCACTATTGAAGTACTGAACAATGAGAAAAATCAAAGTTTGTTACAAAATAAACAAAAAATAAAACAAAGCTAGTTTTTCAGAACTAGTTTGGCCTAGTTAAGGCAGGGGTCCCCAAATTTGGCAACTTTAAGACTTGTGGGACTTCAACTCTGGGAACTGAAGTCCACAAGTCTTAAAGTTGCCAAGTTTGGAGACCTTTGGGTTAAGGCATCAGGCTAGAAAGTGGAAGACCAGGTGTTCTATTCCCCCTTTCAATATGAAAGCAACCTGGGTGAGCTTGGGCCAGTCGCTCTCTTTCAAAGTTATGTTGGATATGTTCACCATCTTCGTTTATTTGTAAAAAGAATAAAAATGGGATACAAATCAATCAATAAAGCAATTTAATTTCAAGAGAAAATGAACATGTTTATCAGAAAGGAGATATTTTATGTTTGTTTTTAATTTAGGAGGTACATCATGTAAGCCAACCAAGCAAATGTAGTTGCTTGCAGCCTTACTGGATCTCAGTAGAACTTAGTCCAGACTTGAAAATGCAGCTCCCTCCTACACACATGCACACACACACACACACACACACTGGGCTAAATATACATTCAAATGTCTTTTTCTTCCTGGAAATAAAAGCGGATTCTGGGCTAACTGATCTATATGGTTGGGAACATAAAGTTTCCATGTATACAGACAAATCCTCAACATACAACCGTAATGGAATCTGCCTGTTATGATCATAAATCATGTCATAAAATGGATCTATCACATGATCAACTTGCTTTTAGGATTTGTTTTTGTGGTGGTTGTTAAGCAAAGTTTTGCCAAAAACTGAAAGTAAGTTCCAGTTATCAGCAAAACCAAGTCATGTGACCATGGGAACTACAAACAGACATAAATGTATCCATGTTCCATCCAAAGTTCAGTCATGTGACCACAGAGGGGATCCAACTGTCATAACTTTGATTCTGAGTCATAAATAGACTGCAATTTTGAATGGCCGCTAAACAATCAGTCATAAGTTGAGGACTTCCTGTATATCATAGCTAGATTTGCTGATAATCTTACTTTATGATTTCATCTTGGGAACAATCAGGCTGGAACTTCACAACTTCTTTCTTGTTCTGTTATCTAACACAATCAGGAACAATCCAACACAGTTTAGCACAGCTGTCGTGAATGTGTCTAGGAATGGTTTTCAAAGCCAAGGATTAAGCCGCTGATGACATAGCCTGGAGGCCAACTCAAGACTTTTTTGAACTGCTTTCCCTTCTGCTGAGGGAAAGAGAATGCTCCTGCTTCAGCAAGACATATTTATGGCCGATGGAGCACTTTCCTGATCTATGCTGGGCTTCATTTGGCACCCATTTTGACTCCACTGGGGGAAGATAATATATAAAAACTAGACAAGGGAAAAGGGGAAAGAGAGAGAGAGAAAAAGACAAACCCCAATCAGCATTATCAAATGGGAGCCTTCTCCTTCATCTTTGTAATTCCGACATATGGTGTATGTTAAAAAATAGAGCTGTGTTGGTAAACACACCCATGGCAGCCTTTCGAGGAACTGGTGCCAATCACCAGCAGAACAATAGAGCTCTGAGGCTGAAATTGGCCATGAAGTGTGATATGCCATGCAAAGGCACATGCCTTTGTTTTTCCAAGTGTGTTCATGTTTCCATATGCAGTTTACTAAAACACAGAGTGTCTCCACAGAGTTGGAAGCGGCTGTCATCTGGCACGAGTCTTGTACCAAACAGAGCATCAGGCTGGGAAGAGAGGAAGCCTGAGAAAGATGGTGATGTTTCTTGACTTCCTTGCCTGGAGTTCTCTCTAGGACAATAATAATTAATAGTCCGTCCCTCCATCAAAGGGTTTGCAAGGCTTCCTTTGGATAGGAGGGTTCCTCTATGCCTCTGGGCCAACTGCTGTTTTGATTGTGAGAAGCTGCAGGAGCATGCAAAGCAGTAGGCCAGTTTGGTCTATTGGTTAAACAACTTGCCTGTGAGGGGACGGACTAATTTACAATGAATTTTCATCTCTTCATTCTCTCCATAGGCATGAAAGCCAGCTGGGTGACTTTGGGCCAATCACCAGGAGATGGTGAGTTCTAGTCC